>JAEQBA010003393.1:49209-61908 GCA_019434445.1 Phalangium opilio | reverse complement strand
TTTTTGTTATTGTTTTAAAAAGATAAAGGTTAATTTGTCTCACTTAATTTAAATTCGAATTATTAACTAGTACTCTCGGAAACGGCCATATCACGCTGAATACACCAGTTTCTCGTCCGACCACCGAAGTTAAGCAGCGTCGAGCGCAGTCAGTACTTGGAGGGAGACCACTTAGGAACACTGCGTGCCGTTAGCTTTTTACTTTTTTTTTGTCTTTAAATTCCAATGATATGAAAAGAGCAAACATATTTTCTTTTGTTATTGTTTTAAAAAGATAAAGGTTAATTTGTCTCACTTAATTTAAATTCGAATTATTAATTAGCACTCTCGGCAACGGCCATATCACGCTGAAAACACCGGTTCTGGTCCGATCACGGAGTTAAGCAGCGTCGAGCGCAGCCAGTACTTGGGATCACTGCGTGCCGTTTGGCTTTTCCTTTTTGTTTCCTCTTTTAAATCCACCAGATATGAAAAAAGCAAACATACATTCTTTTTGTTATTGTTTTAAAAAGATGAAGGTTAATTAAATTCAAATTATTAACTGACACTCTCGGCAACGGCCTATTCACGCTGAATACACCGGTTCTCGTCCGATCACCGAAGTTAAGCAGCGTCTAGCGCAGTCAGTACTTGGGAGGAGACCACTTAGGAACACTGCGTGCGTTGGCTTTTTCACTTTTTTTCCTCTTTTAAATTCAATAGATATGAAAAAAGCAAACATATTTTCTTTTGTTATTGTTTTAAAAAGATGAAGGTTAATTTGTCGCACTTAATTTAAATTCGAATTATTAACTTGCACTCTCGGCAACGGCCATATCACGTTGAAAACACCGGTTCTCGTCCGATCACCGAAGTTAAGCAGCGTCGAGCGCAGTCAGTACTTGGGAACTCTGCGTGCCGTTGGCTTTTTCAATTTGTTTCCTCTTTTAAATTCACCAGATATGAAAAAAGCAAACAATCTTCTTTTTGTTATTGTTTTATAAAGATAAAGGTTAATTAAATTCAAATTATTAACTAACACTCTCGGCACGGCCATATCACGCTGAATACACCGGTTCTCGTCCGACCACCGAAGTTAAGCAGCGTCGAGCGCAGTCAGTACTTGGAGGGAGACCACTTAGGAACACTGCGTGCCGTTAGCTTTTTTACTTTTTTTTTGTCTTTAAATTCAATGGATATGAAAAAGCAAACATATTTTCTTTTTGTTATTGTTTTAAAAAGATAAGGTTAATTTGTCTCACTAATTTAAATTCGAATTATTAACTAGTACTCTCGGAACGGCCATATCACGCTGAATACACCAGTCCTCGTCCGATCACCGAAGTTAAGCAGCGTCGAGCGCAGTCAGTACTCTGGAGGGAGACCACTTAGGAACACTGCGTGCCGTTGGCTTTTTTACTTTTTTTTTGTCTTTTAAATTCCAATGGATATGAAAAGAGCAAACATATTTCTTTTTGTTATTTTTTAAAAGGTAAAGGTTAATTTGTCTCACTTAATTTAAATTCGAATTATTAATTAGCACTCTCGGCAACGGCCATATCACGCTGAAAACACCGGTCTGGTCCGATCACGGAAGTTAAGCAGCGTCGAGCGCAGCCAGTACTTGGGATCACTGCGTGCCGTTGGCTTTTTCCTTTTTGTTTCCTCTTTTAAATCCACCAGATATGAAAAAAGCAAACATACATTCTTTTTGTTATTGTTTTATAAAGATGAAGGTTAATTAAATTCAATTATTAACTGACACTCTCGGCAACGGCCATGTCACGCTGAATACACCGGTTCTCGTCCGATCACCGAAGTTAAGCAGCGTCTAGCGCAGTCAGTACTGGAGGGAGACCACTTAGGAACACTGCGTGCGGTTGGCTTTTTCACTTTTTTTCCTCTTTTAAATTCAAATAGATATGAAAAAAGCAAACATATTTTCTTTTGTTATTGTTTTAAAAAAGATGAAGGTTATTTGTCGCACTTAATTTAATTCGAATTATTAACTTGCACTCTCGGCAACGGCCATATCACGTTGAAAACACCGGTTCTCGTCCGATCACCGAAGTTAAGCAGCGTCGAGCGCAGTCAGTACTTGGAAACTCTGCGTGCCGTTGGCTTTTTCAATTTTGTTTCCTCTTTTAAATTCCACCAGATATGAAAAAAGCAACAAATCTTCTATTTGTTATTGTTTTAAAAAGAAAGGTTAATTAAATTCAATTATTAACTAACACTTTCGGCAACGGCCATATCACGCTGAATACACCGGTTCTCGTCCGATCACCGAAGTTAAGCAGCGTCGAGCGCAGTCAGTACTCTGGAGGGAGACCACTTAGGAACACTGCGTGCCGTTAGCTTTTTTACTTTTTTTTGTCTTTTAAATTCCAATGGATATGAAAAGAGCAAACATATTTTCTTTTTGTTATTGTTTTAAAAAGATAAAGGTTAATTTGTCTCACTTAATTTAAATTCGAATTATTAACTAGTACTCTCGGCAACGGCCATATCACGCTGAAAACACCGGTTCTCGTCCGATCACCGAAGTTAAGCAGCGTCGAGCGCAGTCAGTACTTGGAAGGAGACCACTTAGGAACACTGCGTGCCGTTGGCTTTTTCACTTTTTTTGCTCTTTTAAATTCCAATAGATATGAAAAAGCAAACATATTTTCTTTTTGTTATTGTTTTAAAAGATAAGGTTAATTTGTCTCACTTAATTTAAATTCGAATTATTAACTTAGCACTCTCGGCAACGGCCATATCACGCTGAAAACACCGGTTCTCGTCCGATCACCGAAGTTAAGCAGCGTCGAGCGCAGTCAGTACTTGGGATCACTGCGTGCCGTTGGCTTTTTCCTTTTTGTTTCCTCTTTTAAATTCCACCAGATATGAAAAAAGCAAACATACTTCTTTTTGTTATTGTTTTATAAAGATGAAGGTTAATTAAATTCAAATTATTAACTACACTCTCGGCAACGGCCATATCACGCTGAATACACCGGTTCTCGTCCGATCACCGAAGTTAAGCAGCGTCGAGCGCAGTCAGTACTTGGGAGGGAGACCACTTAGGAACACTGCGTGCCGTTGGCTTTTTCACTTTTTTTCCTCTTTTAAATTCAATAGATATGAAAAAAGCAAACATATTTTCTATTTGTTATTGTTTTAAAAAGATGAAGGTTAATTTGTCGCACTTAATTTAAATTCGAATTATTAACTAGCACTCTCGGCAACGGCCATATCACGCTGAATACACCAGTTCTCGTCCGACCACCGAAGTTAAGCAGCGTCGAGCGCAGTCAGTACTCTGGAAGGAGACCACTTAGGAACACTGCGTGCCGTTAGCTTTTTTACTTTTTTTTGTCTTTTAAATTCCAATGGATATGAAAAGAGCAAACATATTTTCTTTTTGTTATTGTTTAAAAAGATAAGGTTAATTTGTCTCACTTAATTTAAATTCGAATTATTAATTAGCACTCTCGGCAACGGCCATATCACGCTGAAAACACCGGTTCTGGTCCGATCACGGAAGTTAAGCAGCGTCGAGCGCAGCCAGTACTTGGGATCACTGCGTGCCGTTGGCTTTTTCCTTTTTGTTTCCTCTTTTAAAATCCACCAGATATGAAAAAAGCAAACATACATTCTTTTTGTTATTGTTTTATAAAGATGAAGGTTAATTAAATTCAAATTATTAACTGACACTCTCGGCAACGGCCATGTCACGCTGAATACACCGGTTCTCGTCCGATCACCGAAGTTAAGCAGCGTCGAGCGCAGTCAGTACTTGGGAGGGAGACCACTTAGGAACACTGCGTGCGGTTGGCTTTTTCACTTTTTTCCTCTTTTAAATTCAAATAGATATGAAAAAGCAAACATATTTTCTATTTGTTATTGTTTTAAAAAGATGAAGGTTAATTTGTCGCACTTAATTTAAATTCGAATTATTAACTTGCACTCTCGGCAACGGCCATATCACGTTGAAAACACCGGTTCTCGTCCGATCACCGAAGTTAAGCAGCGTCGAGCGCAGTCAGTACTTGGAAACTCTGCGTGCCGTTGGCTTTTTCAATTTTGTTTCCTCTTTTAAATTCCACCAGATATGAAAAAAGCAAACAATCTTCTTTTTGTTATTGTTTTATAAAGATGAAGGTTAATTAAATTCAAATTATTAACTAACACTCTCGGCAACGGCCATATCACGCTGAATACACCGGTTCTCGTCCGACCACCGAAGTTAAGCAGCGTCGAGCGCAGTCAGTACTCTGGAGGGAGACCACTTAGGAACACTGCGTGCCGTTAGCTTTTTTACTTTTTTTTGTCTTTTAAATTCCAATGGATATGAAAAGAGCAAACATATTTTCTTTTTGTTATTGTTTTAAAAAGATAAAGGTTAATTTGTCTCACTTAATTTAAATTCGAATTATTAACTAGTACTCTCGGAAACGGCCATATCACGCTGAATACACCAGTTCTCGTCCGACCACCGAAGTTAAGCAGCGTCGAGCGCAGTCAGTACTTGGAGGAGACCACTTAGGAACACTGCGTGCCGTTAGCTTTTTACTTTTTTTTGTCTTTTAAATTCCAATGGATATGAAAAGAGCAAACATATTTTCTTTTTGTTATTGTTTTAAAAAGATAAAGGTTAATTTGTCTCACTTAATTTAAATTCGAATTATTAATTAGCACTCTCGGCAACGGCCATATCACGCTGAAAACACCGGTTCTGGTCCGATCACGGAAGTTAAGCAGCGTCGAGCGCAGCCAGTACTTGGGATCACTGCGTGCCGTTGGCTTTTTCCTTTTTGTTTCCTCTTTTAAAATCCACCAGATATGAAAAAAGCAAACATACATTCTTTTTGTTATTGTTTTATAAAGATGAAGGTTAATTAAATTCAAATTATTAACTGACACTCTCGGCAACGGCCATGTCACGCTGAATACACCGGTTCTCGTCCGATCACCGAAGTTAAGCAGCGTCGAGCGCAGTCAGTACTTGGGAGGGAGACCACTTAGGAACACTGCGTGCGGTTGGCTTTTTCACTTTTTTTCCTCTTTTAAATTCAAATAGATATGAAAAAAGCAAACATATTTTCTATTTGTTATTGTTTTAAAAAGATGAAGGTTAATTTGTCGCACTTAATTTAAATTCGAATTATTAACTTGCACTCTCGGCAACGGCCATATCACGTTGAAACACCGGTTCTCGTCCGATCACCGAAGTTAAGCAGCGTCGAGCGCAGTCAGTACTTGGAAACTCTGCGTGCCGTTGGCTTTTTCAATTTTGTTTCCTCTTTTAAATTCCACCAGATATGAAAAAAGCAAACAATCTTCTTTTTGTTATTGTTTTATAAAGATAAAGGTTAATTAAATTCAAATTATTAACTAACACTCTCGGCAACGGCCATATCACGCTGAATACACCGGTTCTCGTCCGACCACCGAAGTTAAGCAGCGTCGAGCGCAGTCAGTACTCTGGAGGGAGACCACTTAGGAACACTGCGTGCCGTTAGCTTTTTTACTTTTTTTTTGTCTTTTAAATTCCAATGGATATGAAAAGAGCAAACATATTTTCTTTTTGTTATTGTTTTAAAAAGATAAAGGTTAATTTGTCTCACTTAATTTAAATTCGAATTATTAACTAGCACTCTCGGCAACGGCCATATCACGCTGAATACACCGGTTCTCGTCCGATCACCGAAGTTAAGCAGCGTCGAGCGCAGTCAGTACTTGGGAGGGAGACCACTTAGGAACACTGCGTGCCGTTGGCTTTTTCACTTTTTTTCCTCTTTTAAATTCAAATAGATATGAAAAAAGCAAACATATTTTCTATTTGTTATTGTTTTAAAAAGATGAAGGTTAATTTGTCGCACTTAATTTAAATTCGAATTATTAACTTGCACTCTCGGCAACGGCCATATCACGCTGAAAACACCGGTTCTCGTCCGATCACCGAAGTTAAGCAGCGTCGAGCGCAGTCAGTACTTGGAAACTCTGCGTGCCGTTGGCTTTTTCAATTTTGTTTCCTCTTTTAAATTCCACCAGATATGAAAAAAGCAAACAAATCTTCTTTTTGTTATTGTTTTATAAAGATGAAGGTTAATTAAATTCAAATTATTAACTAACACTCTCGGCAACGGCCATATCACGCTGAATACACCGGTTCTCGTCCGATCACCGAAGTTAAGCAGCGTCGAGCGCAGTCAGTACTCTGGAGGGAGACCACTTAGGAACACTGCGTGCCGTTGGCTTTTTCACTTTTTTTTTCTTTTAAATTCCAATAGATATGAAAAAAGCAAACATATTTTCTTTTTGTTATTGTTTTAAAAAGATGAAGGTTAATTTGTCTCACTTAATTTAAATTCGAATTATTAACTAGCACTCTCGGCAACGGCCATATCACGCTGAATACACCAGTTCTCGTCCGACCACCGAAGTTAAGCAGCGTCGAGCGCAGTCAGTACTCTGGAGGGAGACCACTTAGGAACACTGCGTGCCGTTAGCTTTTTTACTTTTTTTTTGTCTTTTAAATTCCAATGGATATGAAAAGAGCAAACATATTTTCTTTTTGTTATTGTTTTAAAAAGATAAAGGTTAATTTGTCTCACTTAATTTAAATTCGAATTATTAATTAGCACTCTCGGCAACGGCCATATCACGCTGAAAACACCGGTTCTGGTCCGATCACGGAAGTTAAGCAGCGTCGAGCGCAGCCAGTACTTGGGATCACTGCGTGCCGTTGGCTTTTTCCTTTTTGTTTCCTCTTTTAAAATCCACCAGATATGAAAAAAGCAAACATACATTCTTTTTGTTATTGTTTTATAAAGATGAAGGTTAATTAAATTCAAATTATTAACTGACACTCTCGGCAACGGCCATGTCACGCTGAATACACCGGTTCTCGTCCGATCACCGAAGTTAAGCAGCGTCTAGCGCAGTCAGTACTTGGGAGGGAGACCACTTAGGAACACTGCGTGCGGTTGGCTTTTTCACTTTTTTTCCTCTTTTAAATTCAAATAGATATGAAAAAAGCAAACATATTTTCTATTTGTTATTGTTTTAAAAAGATGAAGGTTAATTTGTCGCACTTAATTTAAATTCGAATTATTAACTTGCACTCTCGGCAACGGCCATATCACGTTGAAAACACCGGTTCTCGTCCGATCACCGAAGTTAAGCAGCGTCGAGCGCAGTCAGTACTTGGAAACTCTGCGTGCCGTTGGCTTTTTCAATTTTGTTTCCTCTTTTAAATTCCACCAGATATGAAAAAAGCAAACAAATCTTCTTTTGTTATTGTTTTATAAAGATAAAGGTTAATTAAATTCAAATTATTAACTAACACTTCGGCAACGGCCATATCACGCTGAATACACCGGTTCTCGTCCGACCACCGAAGTTAAGCAGCGTCGAGCGCAGTCAGTACTCTGGAGGGAGACCACTTAGGAACACTGCGTGCCGTTAGCTTTTTACTTTTTTTTGTCTTTTAAATTCCAATGGATATGAAAAGAGCAAACATATTTTCTTTTTGTTATTGTTTTAAAAAGATAAAGGTTAATTTGTCTCACTTAATTTAAATTCGAATTATTAACTAGTACTCTCGGAAACGGCCATATCACGCTGAATACACCAGTTCTCGTCCGATCACCGAAGTTAAGCAGCGTCGAGCGCAGTCAGTACTCTGGAGGGAGACCACTTAGGAACACTGCGTGCCGTTAGCTTTTTTACTTTTTTTTTGTCTTTTAAATTCCAATGGATATGAAAAGAGCAAACATATTTTCTTTTTGTTATTGTTTTAAAAAGATAAAGGTTAATTTGTCTCACTTAATTTAAATTCGAATTATTAATTAGCACTCTCGGCAACGGCCATATCACGCTGAAAACACCGGTTCTGGTCCGATCACGGAAGTTAAGCAGCGTCGAGCGCAGCCAGTACTTGGGATCACTGCGTGCCGTTGGCTTTTTCCTTTTTGTTTCCTCTTTTAAAATCCACCAGATATGAAAAAAGCAAACATACATTCTTTTTGTTATTGTTTTATAAAGATGAAGGTTAATTAAATTCAAATTATTAACTGACACTCTCGGCAACGGCCATGTCACGCTGAATACACCGGTTCTCGTCCGATCACCGAAGTTAAGCAGCGTCGAGCGCAGTCAGTACTTGGGAGGGAGACCACTTAGGAACACTGCGTGCGGTTGGCTTTTTCACTTTTTTTCCTCTTTTAAATTCAAATAGATATGAAAAAAGCAAACATATTTTCTATTTGTTATTGTTTTAAAAAGATGAAGGTTAATTTGTCGCACTTAATTTAAATTCGAATTATTAACTAGCACTCTCGGCAACGGCCATATCACGCTGAAAACACCGGTTCTCGTCCGATCACCGAAGTTAAGCAGCGTCGAGCGCAGTCAGTACTTGGAAACTCTGCGTGCCGTTGGCTTTTTCAATTTTGTTTCCTCTTTTAAATTCCACCAGATATGAAAAAAGCAAACAAATCTTCTTTTTGTTATTGTTTTATAAAGATAAAGGTTAATTAAATTCAAATTATTAACTAACACTCTCGGCAACGGCCATATCACGCTGAATACACCGGTTCTCGTCCGACCACCGAAGTTAAGCAGCGTCGAGCGCAGTCAGTACTCTGGAGGGAGACCACTTAGGAACACTGCGTGCCGTTAGCTTTTTTACTTTTTTTGTCTTTTAAATTCCAATGGATATGAAAAGAGCAAACATATTTTCTTTTTGTTATTGTTTTAAAAAGATAAAGGTTAATTTGTCTCACTTAATTTAAATTCGAATTATTAACTAGTACTCTCGGAAACGGCCATATCACGCTGAATACACCAGTTCTCGTCCGACCACCGAAGTTAAGCAGCGTCGAGCGCAGTCAGTACTTGGGAGGGAGACCACTTAGGAACACTGCGTGCCGTTGGCTTTTTCACTTTTTTTCCTCTTTTAAATTCCAATAGATATGAAAAAAGCAAACATATTTTCTTTTTGTTATTGTTTTAAAAAGATGAAGGTTAATTTGTCGCACTTAATTTAAATTCGAATTATTAACTAGCACTCTCGGCAACGGCCATATCACGCTGAAAACACCGGTTCTCGTCCGATCACCGAAGTTAAGCAGCGTCGAGCGCAGTCAGTACTTGGGAACACTGCGTGCCGTTGGCTTTTTCCTTTTTGTTTCCTCTTTTAAATTCCACCAGATATGAAAAAAGCAAACAAATCTTCTTTTTGTTATTGTTTTATAAAGATGAAGGTTAATTAAATTCAAATTATTAACTAACACTCTCGGCAACGGCCATATCACGCTGAATACACCGGTTCTCGTCCGATCACCGAAGTTAAGCAGCGTCGAGCGCAGTCAGTACTTGGGAGGGAGACCACTTAGGAACACTGCGTGCCGTTGGCTTTTTCACTTTTTTTCCTCTTTTAAATTCCAATAGATATGAAAAAAGCAAACATATTTTCTTTTGTTATTGTTTTAAAAAGATGAAGGTTAATTTGTCTCACTTAATTTAAATTCGAATTATTAACTTGCACTCTCGGCAACGGCCATATCACGCTGAAAACACCGGTTCTCGTCCGATCACCGAAGTTAAGCAGCGTCGAGCGCAGTCAGTACTTGGAAACTTCTGCGTGCCGTTGGCTTTTTCACTTTTGTTTCCTCTTTAAATTCCACCAGATATGAAAAAAGCAAACATATCTTCTTTTTGTTATTGTTTTATAAAGATAAAGGTTAATACTTAATTTAAATTCGAATTATTACTAGCACTCTCGGCAACGGCCATATCACGCTGAAAACACCGGTTCTCGTCCGATCACCGAAGTTAAGCAGCGTCGAGCGCAGTCAGTACTTGGAGGGAACACTGCGTGCCGTTAGCTTTTTCCTTTTGTTTTGTCTTTTAAATTCCACCAGATATGAAAAAAGCAAACATATTTTCTTTTTGTTATTGTTTTATAAAGATGAAGTCTCACTTAATTAAATTCGAATTATTAACTGCACTCTCGGCAACGGCCATATCACGCTGAATACACCGGTTCTCGTCCGATCACCGAAGTTAAGCAGCGTCGAGCGCAGTCAGTACTTGGGAGGGAGACCACTTAGGAACACTGCGTGCGTTGGCTTTTTCACTTTTTTTCCTCTTTTAAATTCAATAGATATGAAAAAAGCAAACATATTTTCTATTTGTTATTGTTTTAAAAGATGAAGGTTAATTTGTCTCACTTAATTTAAATTCGAATTATTAACTAGCACTCTCGGCAACGGCCATATCACGCTGAAAACACCGGTTCTCGTCCGATCACCGAAGTTAAGCAGCGTCGAGCGCAGTCAGTACTTGGAAACTCTGCGTGCCGTTGGCTTTTTCAATTTTGTTTCCTCTTTTAAATTCCACCAGATATGAAAAAAGCAAACAATTCTTCTTTTGTTATTGTTTATAAAGATAAGATAAAGGTTAATTAAATTCAAATTATTAACTAACACTCTCGGCAACGGCCATATCACGCTGAATACACCGGTTCTCGTCCGATCACCGAAGTTAAGCAGCGTCGAGCGCAGTCAGTACTCTGGAGGGAGACCACTTAGGAACACTGCGTGCCGTTAGCTTTTTACTTTTTTTTGTCTTTTAAATTCCAATAGATATGAAAAAAGCAAACATATTTTCTTTTGTTATTGTTTTAAAAAGATAAAGGTTAATTTGTCTCACTTAATTTAAATTCGAATTATTAACTAGCACTCTCGGCAACGGCCATATCACGCTGAATACACCAGTTCTCGTCCGACACCGAAGTTAAGCAGCGTCGAGCGCAGTCAGTACTCTGGAGGGAGACCACTTAGGAACACTGCGTGCGTTGGCTTTTTCACTTTTTTCCTCTTTTAAATTCCAATAGATATGAAAAAAGCAAACATATTTTCTATTTGTTATTGTTTTAAAAGAGAGGTTAATTTGTCTCACTTAATTTAAATTCGAATTATTAACTGCACTCTCGGCAACGGCCATATCACGCTGAAAACACCGGTTCTCGTCCGATCACCGAAGTTAAGCAGCGTCGAGCGCAGTCAGTACTTGGAAACTGCGTGCCGTTGGCTTTTTCACTTTTGTTTCCTCTTTTAAATTCCACCAGATATGAAAAAAGCAAACAAATTTCTTTTTGTTATTGTTTTATAAAGATGAAGGTTAATTAAATTCAATTATTAACTAGCACTCTCGGCAACGGCCATATCACGCTGAAACACCGGTTCTCGTCCGATCACCGAAGTTAAGCAGCGTCGAGCGCAGTCAGTACTTGGGAGGGAGACCACTTAGGAACACTGCGTGCCGTTGGCTTTTTACTTTTTTTTCCTCTTTTAAATTCCAATAGATATGAAAAGAGCAAACATATTTTCTTTTTGTTATTGTTTTAAAAAGATGAAGGTTAATTTGTCTCACTTAATTTAAATTCGAATTATTAACTAGCACTCTCGGCAACGGCCATATCACGCTGAATACACCGGTTCTCGTCCGACCACCGAAGTTAAGCAGCGTCGAGCGCAGTCAGTACTCTGGAGGGAGACCACTTAGGAACACTGCGTGCCGTTAGCTTTTTTACTTTTTTTTGTCTTTTAAATTCCAATGGATATGAAAAAGCAAACATATTTTCTTTTGTTATTGTTTTAAAAAAGATAAAGGTTAATTTGTCTCACTTTAATTTAAATTCGAATTATTAATTAGCACTCTCGGCAACGGCCATATCACGCTGAAAACACCGGTTCTCGTCCGATCACGGAAGTTAAGCAGCGTCGAGCGCAGCCAGTACTTGGGATCACTGCGTGCCGTTGGCTTTTTCTTTTTGTTCCTCTTTTAAATTCCACCAGATATGAAAAAAGCAAACATACTTCTTTTTGTTATTGTTTTATAAAGATGAGGTGGTTAATTAAATTCAAATTATTAATGACACTCTCGGCAACGGCCATATCACGCTGAATACACCGGTTCTCGTCCGATCACCGAAGTTAAGCAGCGTCTAGCGCAGTCAGTACTTGGGAGGG
Organism: Phalangium opilio; assembly: GCA_019434445.1. Classification (NCBI taxonomy): domain Eukaryota; kingdom Metazoa; phylum Arthropoda; class Arachnida; order Opiliones; family Phalangiidae; genus Phalangium; species Phalangium opilio. The sequence goes on along the minus strand of JAEQBA010003393.1, from coordinate 49,903 downwards.
AGACCACTTAGGAACACTGCGTGCGGTTGGCTTTTTCACTTTTTTCCTCTTTTAAATCCAATAGATATGAAAAAGCAAACATATTTTCTTTTGTTATTGTTTTAAAAAGATGAAGGTTAATTGTCGCACTTATTTAAATTCGAATTATTAATTGCACTCTCGGCAACGGCCATATCACGTTGAAAACACCGGTTCTCGTCCGATCACCGAAGTTAAGCAGCGTCGAGCGCAGTCAGTACTTGGAAACTCTGCGTGCCGTTGGCTTTTTCAATTTGTTTCCTCTTTTAAATTCCACCAGATATGAAAAAAGCAAACAAATCTTCTTTTTGTTATTGTTTTATAAAGATAAAGGTTAATAAATTCAAATTATTAACTAACACTCTCGGCAACGGCCATATCACGCTGAATACACCGGTTCTCGTCCGACCACCGAAGTTAGCAGCGTCGAGCGCGTCAGTACTCTGGAGGAGACCACTTAGGAACACTGCGTGCCGTTAGCTTTTACTTTTTTTTTGTCTTTTAAATTCCAATGGATATGAAAAGAGCAAACATATTTCTTTTTGTTATTGTTTTAAAAAGATAAAGGTTAATTTGTCTCACTTAATTAAATTCGAATTATTAACTAGCACTCTCGGAAACGGCCATATCACGCTGATACCAGTTCTCGTCCGACCACCGAAGTTAAGCAGCGTCG
>JAEQBA010003393.1:0-44849 GCA_019434445.1 Phalangium opilio | reverse complement strand
CGCACCTTTGCAAGTATTTACTACATGCGTCCTTAGAATAATCCTAAAAATTAAGTTGAAAATGTGCTCCCCTAGTGGAAAAAATGATTGGAAACCAATCGGTGACAAATTCGATCCTATTGGTGTTTGAAGATTTCTATTGGCGACCTATAGGAAATGATCTGCCAATAGAAGTCCATTTCATTCCGATAACCATCCGATTGGAAATTCTATTGGGAATGAATTGGGGTTTCTTGCCATTTCAAGACCATTACATATCCAATAGGTTTCCAATAGGGAACTCTATTGGACATGTATTGGTCATTTTTGCAAATTAAGGTCCTTTAATTCCCAATAGGTTTCCAATAGGGAACTCTATTGGACATGTATTGGTCATGTTTCAAATTAAGTTCCTTTTAATTCCCAATAGGTTTCCAATAGGGAACTCTATTGGACATGTATTGGTCATGTTTTCAAATAAGTTCCTTTATTCCCAATAGGTTTCCAATAGGGAACTCTATTGGACATGTATTGGTCATGTTTCAAATTAAGTTCCTTTTAATTCCCAATAGGTTTCCAATAGGGAACTCTATTGGACATGTATTGGTCATGTTTTCAAATTAAGTTCCTTTTAATTCCCAATAGGTTTCCAATAGGGAACTCTATTGGACATGTATTGGTCATGTTTTCAAATTAAGTTCCTTTTAATTCCCAATAGGTTTCCAATAGGGAACTCTATTGGACATGTATTGGTCATTTTTTCAAATTAAGTTCCTTTTAATTCCCAATAGGTTTCCAATAGGGAACTCTATTGGACATGTATTGGTCATGTTTTCAAATTAAGTTCCTTTTAATTCCCAATAGGTTTCCAATAGGGAACTCTATTGGACATGTATTGGTCATGTTTTCAAATTAAGTTCCTTTTAATTCCCAATAGGTTTCCAATAGGGAACTCTATTGGACATGTATTGGTCATGTTTTCAAATTAAGTTCCTTTTAATTCCCAATAGGGAACTCTATTGGACATGTATTGGTCATGTTTTCAAATTAAGTTCCTTTTAATTCCCAATAGGTTTCCAATAGGGAACTCTATTGGACATGTATTGGTCATGTTTTCAAATTAAGTTCCTTTTAATTCCCAATAGGTTTCCAATAGGGAACTCTATTGGACATGTATTGGTCATGTTTTCAAATTAAAGTCCTTTTCATTTCCAATTGGTTTCCAACAGGGAACTCTATTGGACTCTATAGGAGAGGCCAACTAGTAGGCGCGCGAGAAGCCAAAAAGGGTCACGGTGGCGCCGCCAGACGGCGAGTAAAGTAACTAAAGTTCAAACAAATTATGGCTCTATAACGTGTGAAAAAACAGGTATTTTTGGGAAATCGGAAAAAAGACAAATCTCTAGCATTTCCTTTTTTATTTTGGAGTTAGGAGCGATGCAATCAATTATTAACCACATGTTTCGATTTGTTGTTCTTGACATGGTTTTGAATTTTTATTAAAACTTTAGTTACTTTACTCGCCGTCTGGCGGCGCCACCGTGACCCTTTTTGGCTTCTCGCGCGCCTATTAGTTGGCCCCTCCAGGCTCTCCTATAGAGCCCATAGCTCGTATCCTTCCTCCATGGCCATGCTCGTTTCTCTGGTCAAGGTTTAGCCCGCTACAACGCTCGATAAACTCAACTCGACTCAATTTCAGCGTTATTATTGGAATTAATTCATGAAATCCGATTAAATCTTGCTCCAAATAGGTTTCTAAAGGATATTCAGCAATTTTCTAATGGTAAGAACAACTTTATCACGTTTTTGAAGCTTCTAAAGTACTCGCTAAGCCTTGGCCCTTGTTTTCAGAGTTTGAATTTTTAGAATCTCTAAAACGACATAAAAGTAGTTTTTACCTTTAGAAAAGTGGTGGATATCCTTTAGAAACGTATTCATTATAAATGATTATAAATGAACGAGACATTTTTGATAAGTTATATTGACGATGATTAGTGATGAACGTAAAACGATGATTAGTGATAATGAACCTCAAGAGATAGTCAAAGGCATAAGAGATCATGAGCCCCAAGGGATGATGAGAGATGGTGGCAAGGCTCCCAGAGTACCTATAATACCTATAAATACCTATAATTCTGAGATGGTCCTATAAAAACCTATAATTCGTAAATTTATCCTATAATACCTATATTTTGGCGAGATTATGTTTGACCAGACACAAAAATCGCGGAGCTCGCTCCGAGAGGTTTTAAGTTATATATTCAAGAAGGCGATTTAAATGCTCTACGGCGATTTAAACGCTCTAGTTTAGTTATTTATAGGGCTGTGCGAATAGTACTTTTTAAGGTATTCGTCGAATACCAAATAGCAGTGTTTTTGGGAGCCATCTCTCGGCTCGGAATAGGAAAATGACCAAATAATTTGACCAAATAGTGTGAAGTTCAAAAATTCGACCAAATTTAAATTTCTATAAAACTATTATACCAAATTTCAAATTTATAAATAATGGGACACGGAAAGGTACTTTTGAATGGCTGAAAACTTATTTTTGAACGAATCAAAGGTTTTATTTTAATCAAAATTAGGTTAGTTGTCAATATATCCCTACTCGCTTTGCAATGCATGACCTCTTCCATGATACTATATTTTTTAATAGGTATACTATAGTGACATATTATTAGGAAGTTCAATATAGTTAGCTCCGCAGCGAGAAGTTCATAAAAGGTTAAGTTAAAACCTTTAATGATTTATCCATTTTCATGAACTTCTAAAGACTGAGTGGCTGATTCCATCTATAGCCTCCTTGATCACGCGACTTGGTGAACGCGGGTAATATTTAACAGTAGCCAAGTCAGAATTTTAAGGCTGTGTCTGCCGAGTCGCGTCATCTACGAGGCCACGGTCCAGCGGACACTATCACAGAGCCCATAGGGATAGGAGCCTCACATTTATGTTTCTATCTCTATGACAGCGCCCTCAAATTCACAAAATCAACAGAAAAATTCAAAAACTGGTTGCGAATACCAAATAATTTGGTCAATAGACTGTTAAAAACATTTACTTTCAAATTGTTTTATCCGCTATAGAATAGTCGGTTTTTCGAAGCTCATTATTTGGTATTCTAGAATTTTGAAAATTATTATTCGATTCGTCGGTGCGAATAGTAAACGTCAATTTTGACCAAATTATTTGGTCCGACCAAATAGTAACGAATAGTCTGCACGGCCCTAGTTAGAATAATGACAGTTGATGGGCCTAAACATGTCAGGGAAAATCGTAATAAAAGTCCGACAAAACCTGAAAAAGTTAGGGAATTTGAATCTGAAAATTTCGTGGTAACCCTGAATTAGTCCAAAGTAATGCATGGTAAATAGTTTAGTTGCTACACTATTAACTACTAGTCGCAAGTAAATTAAATAATGATCATATTTTTATAAATATGTTTAAAAGTAGTCTACTCTCGAATATATAATATACTTCCTGTAAAACTCCAATAATTCGTAATTTTAAACGTATAAAATTTACATAACATAAGTTTGAACCTATAAATTGATGATTTTTGGACCTATATATATCCTATAATTTTAGCCTTTTAGACCTATAATACCTATTATTTTTTGTGCACTAAGCGCTGGGAGCCCTGTGGTGGGTTAGTGAGAGTAAATTACGGTAAGTTTCTTCTAACACACAAGAGTAGACTTCCCTATATAGTCTCAATTTCTAATAAATTAACTCTTAAATTGTTACCAGATGATATGTCTAGTGATGACGAGGAGATGCGCAGTAAAAGTATGATATTTTTTCTCTTAAATTCTTAAAAGCGAATAGGTCTTTGGAAAAATTATGAGTTCCACATCATAATTATCATGGATCTGTTTAGATCAAATTACTTGTTTTTTAAATCCATATACAAGTCAAAAATAGTAAGCTTCTCTCTGAATTTTATCTTCCATCAAAATGCAAGAGAGAAGCTTATTAAAGGCTCCACCCCTACATAACGCGCTTACCCTCCCTTTAACATATAGTTTTTCAAAAACTCTGTAGATTAAAAAAGTGGATTGAAACCATTTTGCTTGTGCCATATTTTTAATGTTAATGTTTCAAGTGTGGGTGTGGGTGTGTGTGTGCTTTTTTTGGGAGGCTTTTGTGTCATTCTCAGTTTCTCACAAATTCATATTGAAATGTCAGAATGTACAAAGTGTTATAAGGTGTAAATGAATTGAACTCTTTTGCACAATCCTAAGTGTTCCAAATAAATCTAACGGGGAGTTTCATTATAGAAGCTTGACAGGAACATCGTCAAATAGGTTCAAAAAAAACTAAGGCGTTAGAAGCGAGGCCATCTCTTACTCCACAAAAGGTTTCGGCTATTAAGAGTAAGTTTAAAAAAATGAAAGCTTAAAAATTTGTATCAATCATACAATAGTAACTGTTATTATTGCAGGTAGTGTTCGCTACTACGCCAAGAAAAAGGGGAAAGATCAGTCTGCCCAGGAGATGGCGGCTAAGGCAGTGAACCACGCCCTGACCCAAAAAAATTTCCGATTTGCGAAAAAAAATTATTGCCGCGCCAAATTGAAAAAACCAAAAAAAAAAAAAATTCCTTTTTAAAATAAAATATTTCAATTGTGAAGGTTTTATTAGTATTGTGGAGCCTGTGGTAATTAGTTTGTTCGCCATATTATTAATTAATTTTCATATGTTCTTTGTGAGCCTATGGGTCGGTAATTGGTCAGTCTTATGGGTCGGTAATTGGTCAGTCTTATGGGTCGGTAATTGGTCAGTCTTATGGGTCGGTAATTGGTCAGTCTTATGGGTCGGTAATTGGTCAGTCTTATGGGTCGGTAATTGGTCATTCTAATGGGTCGGTAATTGGTCAGTCTTATGGGTCGGTAATTGGTCAGTCTTATGGGTCGGTAATTGGTCAGTCTTATGGGTCGGTAATTGGTCATTCTAATGGGTCGGTAATTGGTAAATCTTATCGGTCGGTAATTGGTCAATCTTATCGGTCGGTAATTGGTCAATCTTATCGGTCGGTAATTGGTCAATCTTATCGGTCGGTAATTGGTCAATCTTATCGGTCGGTAATTGGTCAATCTTATCGGTCGGTAATTGGTCAATCTTATCGGTCGGTAATTGGTCAATCTTATCGGTCGGTAATTGGTCAATCTTATCGGTCAGTAATTGGTATATCCTATCGGAAATGTGACGAAAACACTATTGGTTTCCTATTGGTTCCCAATTGGTTTCTGAACTGCGTTTTCCCAATTGGTTTCCAATCATTTTTTCCACTAGGGTCTTGTCCTTTAGGTGTAATTTATTCACGCGAATGTAAGATCTATGTAAAATTTGGTTTCGCTAAAGTAAGGTCTTAGTACAATCAGAAGTAAGATAAGGGACTAGAAGTAAAGTGCTCTAGCATTGGTAATAGATCCTGGCACTAGTGAACAAATTTGAGGATTATGCCGCTTCCATCGCGCCTACACTAGAGAGAAAAAATTGGTCGAGTTCCAAAAATATTTCCTACCCCCTTCCCCTCAACCTAAAGCCACGGAACACGAACTCGGGTGCTTGAATCTAGTTCAGCCGTCTACCGTCGCGAGCGTCTCATGTTTTGGAAGAAAATTCAGAAACCGCTACCAGAGGGCCAACTGTTGGTGTGTTTCGCCAAGTGAAAAATTTGGTTACCTGGATACTTCTATAGTCAGTCTGGGAAATAAGGATATTTTTTAAAATAGTCCTTGGGACCACTGACCCCCCTAGTGTCCTAAATTATAAACTGGTCTCCGGACTGGTCCCCACCTTTGTTCTCCTATAGATTTGCAATTAATAAACTGGTCCCAAGGACCAGTAACCCTTCCTTCTTGAATTAAAAAACTAGTCCAAACAATTAATAAATTGGTTTTGGACCAGAGGAATAGAGTGCTGTCAGTTGTGACGTCAGATCCAAGGTTAAACGTCACGAGTCTGCCTTTAGCAATGGGCGGCCATGACAGTTACCGTTTTTTCTTTATGGGAAAACAGCATGGGTGACGTCACACCGGCGCTTCTGACAACACTCTATTGTGCTATTTCCCAGACTGCTTCTAGTCCCTTATCCTACTTTTGGTGAAAGTAAAGTCTTGGGGCAAATTAAATGGTCTCGAGACGAAAAGGTCTTGGGAGAATAATTGATGAGAAGGTATTATGACAATAGGTCCCACCATTATTCTGTCTACGGTTGGTTTTGTCTGCGGAGAATGACCCCAATCTTTATATGTATTACACCATAAGTTTATAAGATATGTTCCATAAGCGTGTCACTCGTTAATGAGAGCTTGTTATGAAGTGACGTAGGTGAAACGTCATAGATTCTCGTAAAGCGACGCCTAGTGAGGCCCTGTCAAAGGCTTAGTACAGACTAAAGAGGAGGATGGACTGCAAAACCGAGTGTAGTCAATTCTCACGTCGTTCTTGAACTAGCTCTCATTAAGCCTCAAACATTACGAAGTATGGGTAGTGACATACTTATGGAACATATCTTATAAACTTATGATTACACTTAGCAATAAAAAATATTCCTCATTCGGAATAGTGAAACGTTTGTGGAACACTAAAATGGCTCAAGACCAAATTACGTGTTCGAGGGCCGAATTAGCGAGACCAAATTACCGCGACATGCATATTTTCCTGTCGAGGAAAATTCGAGATCATTATTAAATAGCAAGGAAGTATATCCATCCGTCACATGACGGATCCTTGTTTACATACAATTATATTTCAACCTTGTTGAAGTTAGATTTTACAAAATAAACACTACCAATACGGCAGACAAATTAACTTGTAGGACTGTTAACGATCGAGTCGAGTTGAGCGAGCCTGAAAATAACGGCGGCTCGACTTGACTCGAGCCAAGCCTGGTCTTGGCTCGGTTAAAAAATATTAAGAAATTTTCTACTACCTACATGAAACTTGAGAACGACACGAAATGCTATCCCATATTTAGGAGTGTAGTGGTTTAGTATAAATCGCTATAGGTAAAAAGTCAAGAAATAATTAAATTCCCACGGTTAAAGGCGAGAGAAAGCAAATTTCTCCACGCTTTATTCCATGTAAAAATACAACGGAATGATATTGTTGGAGAGACAATTGAATAATAAGAAAGCCCTATTTAACGGACTTAGCTCGCACGCTACTTAATGGAGTAGAGCTCGGCATTTTCGATCAATTATCCACAAATTGGTGGATAACCGATTATTTATAAACAAATTTGTGGGTTATAATACGATTTAACATGCAAGTTCTGTGGATAATTTTCGGGCATGGATAAAGATAAAATAAAGTGAATAATTGATCGAAAATGCCGAGCTCTATAATGGAGCCACCACTTTGTCGGCTCGGGTCTGCTCGAGCTCGGCAGAAGCCCACAAGTACTAAGATTAAGTTTGTTTTTCCTTATATAACTTTGTATTTATAAACGACGGTTCTAATTTAAAAAATATTTAAAAATTACAAATTCAAATCCTTATGACTTTTTTAAATGTACATATTCTGAAAAGTCAATAAAAAAATTTAATTTCACAAGGCGTTTTCACGAAATAATGATCATAATATGATTTCATCTTTCATTTAGTTATATTTCTACTTCCGCAAGTTCAAAATTGTAAGTTTAAATGTAAACAAGTTGGGAAAACCAAAATATTACCTCTCCGTGTCAAGAGGTCTACTACTACAAACGTATTTACCTAGATATGGAATTATTTCACTTTTTACCTCTCCGAGTGACGTATGTCACGGAGAGGTTCTAATTTCGACGTGTCTGTCTGTCTGTCTGTCTGTCCGTTGTTACACCCACGTGACCGCGTTCGCAGTTTCCAAATCGGAGCAAACGTGTATTCAATTCCCAGACCGCATTTACAGTCCCGGAAATTGTATTCCACTTACAGGCTATTACTCCATTGCCTGTCTAACAACTCTGTTCATTTGTCCACCCCACATGGACACCATTCTGAACTTACTGGCTTCTAAACACTACCATCTTCTAGTCTTTCGCCCATTCTACATGGACACCAGTCTGTACTTACTGGCTTCTAAACACCACCACCTTCTCGTCTATGTCCATTCCACATGGACACCAGACTATACTCCTGGCTTCTAACACCACCATCTTCTGGTCTTTTTTTTTGCCCATCCCACATAGACACCAGTCTGTACACCTGGCTTCTAACACCACCATCTTCTGGTCTTTGTTTTCGTCCATCCCACATGGACACCAGTCTGTACACCTGGCTTCTAACACCACCATCATCCTTAAGGTTAAGACATACGCGGCGATCGGCTAGGGTTACGAGAAACGTCTAGCCTTTCAATGGAGGGGTCTTCCTCCAAGGTTCACGCAATTGCGATGTTCTTATCTACAGCTGCGATTCGAATCCCTTATATACTACCTATTTGGGTAAGGCGAAACAACAGTCATATCCTTCAATTCAAAGGTCAATATTAGTCAAGTCTCTCAAGGTTGTTTAATTATTCCTTTTTAAAACGATGTAACGCTCAATAAGGCGAACAACTAACGAAGAAAATATTAAATATTAATTATATTTATTTTAAAATTTAAGATAGTCTCTTTTCTCAATTCAAAATTAAAACGGAAAGAGTTAAAAAGCAGTCTATTTTTTGTCTGTGTGTGTCTGTCCGTTGTCACACTAGTGCGCCGAGTTAGCAGTTCGCTTTGTTTTGATGTGTTAAGAAATCCTACAGAACCTTAATATTCACTTTTTCCATAATATAAAGTGAATATGTGGAAATCTTTTTCGTAATTACGATGCATTTAGTACTTTTGTAGCTTTAAAGCTCTGTTTCATTTTGATATTCCAAGGATGTTTTTTAATATTATTATTTGAAATTTCTACTTATATATTACTTAAGCTATACTACATCTGTATATAGAATAATCCTTGGTTTAGTTATTTCAAGACGAAAGCTAAGGCCTGGATTCTGTCGGGTAAAATCAAGTTTGATCCGCAATAGTCTTAGTGAACCAAAGAGTAAGTAATTGAGACCTGAGGTGGAGTAAACTTTGGGTTTTGATTATCGTGTCTGTAATGAAGGGACATTAACGGTTCAGAGTGAGCCGAAAGTTAAATACACGTTTAAATAATCATATTTAGATATTATAATAGAAGAAAGCATCATGGTAGCAATTAGATCAGTGAAAGGGTTAATGGTTATCGGGTTAGTGGTACGCATCAGAGAATAAAATTTAACATAGAACTTATATATTCTTTGAAAGTAATGATTTGAAACCTAGGATTAGCGGATGATTATATATTTTGACAATGTAGAGAAAACTATTCATTGACTTAAGCCTCGTTAGACAAAACAAAGCGAAAAAATGTTGCTCTAGTATTTCTTTATTGAGTCGTATACTAGTCTTTTCCCCGACTCGGAGAGGTATTATTTTGGTTTTCCCAACTTGTTTGAAGTAAAAATTTACGAAATATTGAAGCAGTATTCCAAACATAGCGAATGTACAGTAAAGCAGACGACATTTTACATCCAATAAGGATAAATCTTGGACACATGGAAATCAGTCAATGGGGAAAAGAACAGGAAATTACGTCTACGCTTCAGCTGTTTACCCTATTTCTGAAAGCTACATTCACAACTGGTTTGCAGTGTAAACACTGTCGTCTCGTCTCACCTCAACAATATTCTTAGTTTGCCAACATGAATGTTAACGTTAAATAACACCAAAGCTAAATTGTAGCTAGACGCACTAATAGTCAATGCGCACCATAAAGAGAATAATAAGTCTGTAGTTACTAGCCGTTTACCATTAGCCCTTTTACTAACCTTATTATTATTATTTAAGAGTGTATTTAACTTTCGGCTCACTCTGAACCGTTGGTGTCTGTTCATTTCAGACACGAAAATCAAAGCCAAAAGTTTACTTCACCTCAGGCCTCAATTATTTACTCTTTGTTTCACTAAGCCTATTACGGATAATACTTGTTATACGCGCCTGAGTCTAGGTCTTAGTTTTCTTCATGAAATTACTAAACCAAGGATTATTCTATATACAGATGTAGTATAGCTTACGCAATATATAAACAGCCATTTCAAATAACAATATTAAAATAAATCTTTGGAATATCAAAATGAAACAGAGCTTTAAAGCTACAAAAGTACTAAATGCATCATAATTACGAAAAATACTTCCACATATTCACTTTATATTATGGAAAAAGGGAATATTAAGGTTCTGTATGATTTCTTAACACATCAACACAAGGCTAACTGCTAACGCGACGCACTAGTGTAACAATGGACGGACACACACAGACAAAAACATAGACTGCTTTTTAAATCTTTCCGTATTAATTTTGAGTTGAGAAACAAGATTATCTTTAATATTTAAATAAATATAATTATTTTTAATTATTTTAATCTTCAATTATTAACATTAATAATAGTTAAATCGTTTAAAATAAAGTTATACCTATTATCTTCTCAAACTTTTCTAATATTGACGTTTAAAGTGAAGGGTACCCCTCTTGACCGCTTTCTTCAAATTTTGGGGTATATATACGATTCGTTTCCATTATAATTGTAAGGAAAAAGCGCAATTGCGAAAACCTTTGGTGGCCGATCCCACCTTAGGGAGGCTAGACGTTTCTCGTAACCCTAGCTGATCGCCGCGTATATCCTAAAACCAAACGATGATAATGGTGTAGAAGCCAATGATACAGATTGGTGTCTATGTGGAATAGACGGAAGACCAGTGGATGGTGGTGTAGAAGCCAATGATGCAGATTGGTGGCTATGTGGAATAGACGGAAGACCAGTGGATGGTGGTGTTAGAAGCCAATGATACAGATTGGTGTCTATATGGAATAGACGGAAGACCAGTGGATGGTGGTGTTAGAAGCCAGTGTAAGTGCGGACTGGTGTCAATGTGGGATTGACAAAGAATAGAAGATGGTGGTGGTGGAAGCCAGAAAAGTACCAGACTGGTGTTCATATGGGATGGACGAAGACCAAACATGGTGGTGTGAGAACTCAAGTATAGAGTAGCCAACGGAGAGAAATACAATTTTCCAAATTTCTGTGAACTGTCAATGCGGTCCGGAAATTGGGAACACGTTTGCTCCGATACGCAAACTGCGAACGCGGTCACGTGGGTGTAACAACAGACAGACAGACAGACACGGCCGTTACAGAACCTCTCCTGGACTACGTCACACGGAGTGGTAAAAAGTTCTTATTTCTAGTAAATATTCACCTTTACCAAAATTCATAATTCACAATGTGTTTTTTTTTTGGTGTGCACCGAATCACACCAAAAAAATGGGGAAGAGAGGGGCGAAAAGGCACCCAGCCGCACAAAAAGAAAGGAATCAACGGAAAAATCTTTTTCAGCCCCAAAGAGCGAAAAACGAAAAAAGACCGTACCAAGCACAATTGCATGTCTGGCTGTTATTTGATATTGCTTAATTTAAATTTACAAGGCCTGCATTACCCTTACGTTTTTATTTTGTCGCCATCTATGATGGAGAAAAAATATTATTATTTTGTCGCCATCTATGATGGAGAAAAAATATTACGGAGACATAAAAGACATAAAAACGGAAGATTAGCTCCGCCTTCGTCGTCAGCTCCGCCTTCGTCGTCGTCGTCAGCTCCGCCTTCGTCGTCGTCTCGCCTTCGCTCTCTTTAAACTACTCCAGAGCAATGAGATAGAATATATATATGAAACCTAGAGTCACAACGTGAGATCTCGAGATCGACGTTTCGCAATACACCTTTTATCGAGCATGAATCTTTATCAAATACGGGTGGCGCCACCCTAAGAACTTTTTTTATTAACGTCTGCTGCTATAATCTGTGTAACAAGCTGTCAAGATAGTTTTTAAACGTGTTAAATAAAATACGCATACGCGAGTATTTGAATTGTAACTCTATCTATCTCATAGAGATCTAACTCATTGCTCCAGAGCCGCATTGTAGCCGTAACAGGCTGAGAAATAAGGATTTTTTTTTGCTGAGCGCGTGATCGAGTTGGCTTCGTTTGATTTTTGCACATAACGACTTCTAAAGCCTTCCGTTAACGGTAATCAAACTTAATTTTCAGTGATTTAAACTATTTTTCGTGTTATCGCCGTCTTTTGGTTTTATCTACTGGCAGCGTTTTGCCATAGGTCTTGGAAAAGCTCGTATTGTTTGTTCCTCGGGACTCATGACGGGGCTTTTCTATAACTGTGTTTGAGACCTTACTAAAAATACCTCCACTCTCATGTTTTCGCTGTTATTCTTTGAATTTCGGTAATTAAACGTGCGGACTCGACATTTTTTATTGCTCACTGCATTCCGCTAACGGTGTTTAATTTTTTAATTCGGTTTCATCGTTATTTTTAATTCGGTTTCATCGTTATTTGGCTCATTTTCGCCGAAAGTGACGCTGTAACGCCGACGGGGATATTGCCTAGTCCTTGTCTCAGACCGTCCTAAAAAGTTTAAAATTCATTATGCCGTCTGCTAAACACTATGATCTCATTTAAATTGTGCGGAAACGTGTTTTAAACTAATATGGGTCATTCCAAGGACACTTGTCTTTTGTGTGACCTCTTTATGTTCGGCTCCCTGTCATTGTAGCCGTAACAGGCTGAGAAATAAGGATTTTTTGGGGTTTGTTGTATCTCGGCTTTTGTTGAGGAGATATTCTTTATACGATTTCAATATTAATTAGCAATGTTACTGTATATAAGTAAGGCATTAATTATACAGTGCCTAAATATAGTTTTTGTAATAATTATGCTTTGCTATTAAATCAATATGGAGTTCATTATACATTGCTAAAATACATTAGAAAGCGCGACAAAATTGTAAGGGTTTACTTGTAACCTCTTGTTCTTAATTAATTTTTTTGCGAATCAATAAACATTTCTGTATGCGACGTTTTTCGCTCTTCTAGTTGCAGGCAGTAGAACGACTTTTGTAGAAACATAATTATATTTCGTCGGCTCAGATAATTAGTTTGTATACTATTTGGGACACGGAAATATTTTCCACGCATTTATCTTAGAGAAAAATTGCCATTTAACACGACTTAGAAAAACCTAGATCTCTGGTCCAGTCCAAAGGTTTTATTTATTATTTTATTTTATTTATTAAAAATGATTGTTTCTAAACATTGTGTCAAATTAAATAATAGAAATTGCGCAACAGAGGTGCAGTTTAAAACCATTTTATTTTTAAAAGCTATTTGTTACTTTTTTATGAGTGTTTTGTAATTCCACAGCACCTTTGAGGGTTCAAAATATCGCTTTCGAGAATGCGGCAAAACGCTTTCGAGAATGCGGCACAACGTTTTCAAGAATGCGGCACAACGAATTTAAGAGTGTCGCCCCTGTGTGTTGGTTTCTCTTTTGTAGTAAACCAATATTTCTATTGCAACGAAAGCAAGGAAATAACTACTCTGGGTTTTATTCAAGGTGAGAATATTTAAAAGCTATTATTCTTTCTTTAATTTGCAAAAACTCTGAAGAAATTAGGTGGAGTAAACAAGGAAAAAATAAACACAAAATTTGATGACACTCAACTGTGGTCTTCAGCAGTTGTTCGGCGACAGCTGAAAAAGAGCAATAATATTTCTTTCGTGAACGATGGACCTACTTTTCACGCTTGCGTTCTTAAATTGTCTTCCCTAATATTGTACTTGTTGAACTTAAAGCTTTTATGTGATTCAAAGAAAACGGAGTACACTAAGCTTGGCAAGCTTACATCGAATAGAGGCTTTTATAAAAATCAGAGAGCCGCAACATACTCGAACCCAGAGAGCTCTTTAAAGTTTAAATTAATTTCTCAGAAATAGGAACTGCACAGCGTTACTAACATCGATCAATAAGAGTTCTTCAAAAATACCCTACCGTTATACCTGTGTAAAAGAGGTCGAATAAAGGCGTGTGTTTGATTTAGAGAGTTGGAACAATTTAAAATTACGAAATGAGCTCTTTTACGTCTAAATGACTTTCTAAGATATAGGAATTATTTAGCGTTACTAAGCGACCATTTTTGTTGACATTTTTTTTTTCTTGAGGCTCTTTCAGATGATCCAACTTTTTTACTCAGCTAGATTGGTCAACTCGAGTTGAATCAAGTAGTTGGATCGTGTGAATAGACGCCGGATGAGTTGAGTCACCAACTTTAAATTTCATTTCAAAAAGCCTTTTTCGCGAGTTATAAGTGCCAAGGTAGGTGGCGCTTAAAAAGTTCCATTTGGTGGTAAAAGTTTAGTCGTGTGAAGGAAGGAATTTACGTAGGCTGATGGCAAGTATGATTTTACGGACTATATAGTAAATTTTAATTTCTTAATGTACCAACTGACAAACTCCAACCCAAACTGCCTAGAAATCCAAAACTTAGAGAACAGAACTGAACTAAACTCAATACTATTTTTTGGCTGCAAATACAATATAACAGTCATGAGCATTGCTAATGCATCGGCATTCGGCACCCAGTCTTCTGATTAAACAGGGTCTACCTCTTGACGTGCAAACCATAGTATAATGTAAACGCTGCAATTATATCCTAATTTAAATAAACTATTTTATAACCCATGTTGGTTCATATTACTTGTTGGAAACACAAGTAAGGTTAAATAACAGAGGACTTTCAAAATTGTTATTGAACGTTAGGAAAATGTGTTTAAACTAGAGATGAAAAACACCCCCCACCACCCCCACTCCCATTAATTTAATGAATAAAAAAAGGTTTTCAAAGAGAGAGCGCGATTTATTGAAAGAAGTGTAATTTTTTGGTCTGATAACGGTCCTCGAAGGCTCGAATCCATTAAGAACAGTATACTTTTTTGGGAAATTTATCTCTAAATTGGGTTCAATTGCAAATCAATTAGTTCGAAACTTCTTTCGTTGAATACTAAGTTGAAAATTTATTAGTTTTTCTTGTTAAGATAAGATATTAGAATTAGAAACAAGTTCAGTTAACGTTGTTGGTACCCATTAAATTACTATTTCATGTAGCACTTAATTTTAAAATGAATAGACACTATTAATTTTTAAGATAGGCTAATAATAATACACAGGAAAAGACTTAAAAAGTAGTTTTTCCGCTTAATTCTCTTATACACAAGAAATCCATTTGTTGTACAAGGACGGTTTTTGTTTTGATTGGAAATAGCGTTTTGCTTGCAAATACGAAGTCATTTAAAATATTGTACACCAATATCCTCATAAATTATTTAAGTATGGCTATGGGTGTATATATATTGAAAACCGAAAAAGGCAATTCTCCAACTGTTAAGTTTCATTACAAATGGATTTCTTGCAAGGATAAGTTTCTAGTTTGAGAGAAGGCAATTTTTTTCTAAGAAAACAGTGAAACCGTACGGATTATTATTCAGACGACAATGCACATCAGAGCTTCACTTTACCCAGTAAATATGATTTTATACTGTCTTTGTAAATAATAGCACCAGAACTGAATATGCTTCGATATATTGTGTTGACCAGAACAACAGTTATTTTTTTAGTATTCTATTAACTTTAATTTTGACCAGGAATTCAATTCTAATCCTAATTGTAACTTAAATATGTGTTAAGAAATGCAATAATTATTAATTTTCATGGTTTTAGAATCATGAGCGTTTTCTGTATTAAGCATTATTTAATTACATAACATTGAAACTTTCTATCAAAGCCAAGTAGAAAATATTATTATTTTCCATTTCATTCGTTAATAGATTGCGCCTTACGCGATTAGAGGAAATAATGCAATCGAACCTTTAATTGGTCCAATTCCAACCATGTTTGAAACCCTTAGCCAACGCCTCAATTTCACGTAAGCATAACTGCTACTTAATCCTGATCTTCAAAGTATACCTTGTAACAAGAGAAAGTAGAAGAGAGTATAAAACTTGTGCCTCCTCGTTCCAGGGGCTAGAGTTTTACCACTCTACCATCGCGACCCCCCTTTCAGGATAGCCTCCTCACGGCTTGTAGAGAGACAAAAATAGTTCCCTCAAAGCACACTACGGGCTTAGAGGCGGCGAACGAGGATAGTCTCCCACTCCTAGAATCCCATGAGCAGCGCTACTTTCCAAAAGACACAATATCTAACCTCCAGCGTCCAGATTGGCTACTTGAAGTTTTAGGGGGTAAAAAACTAGACGACCCTCAAACGAGGTAAAAAGCAGCGCTATAGTTAAATTTTGACCAAAGTATTATACTCGCTTCTATCTTCTCTTGCTCGTAATAACTGGTACAGTCATTTTCGAAGAGAGCCGAGAGCCTCCGATTTGGTAGCGTTCCAAACTGTGAAGTTTTAATTTGAATTAAATAGTAACCTCTACATATATTTTCGGCTACATCAAAATGTCAGCCTGACACGTGAACTTCGATTTATTTTACAAGTAGTCATTTCGTTTTAGAGTGAATTTTTATGACCTAAACATATTTTTACACAACTGATTAAATTACGGTGTTTCAAATTTGAACAGTTACGATTTAACGATACCTCCAGACGACAACTCAGTGTCTGTAAGGCTAGAAAATGGGTCATGGACATCTTTTCGTGGAATGATCGATCGCAATGTAATGTATTTCATATTCATGAAATCTTTATTGGCCGAGCAAGCGAATAAGGTCTGAGCAACATCATACTTAAAAAAGAGGTTCAAATGCACTGATACGATAAATATGGGGAGTTTTATATTTTAAATAATGGTTTGTTTGTTCAACAAACTTCACAGTTGATATCAGTAACTCCATTGAAGTATTTCGAAGTGGTTTGGTTGAGATCTTCTCGAGGTTGGGTCGTAGAACCCCTAAGGAAGCATCGTTTAGTTGAAATGGAAAAATGGAAAACACTTTAGTCTCTAAAAGCCACAAGCGAGACTTATCATGGCTCATACGGGAAGGTCCAGAGACTATTTCCTGTTTAGTGTATACATAGACACAAAACTGTTTCCGGTTTTAAAATATACGTCTTTTTATACTCCGGGCAACACCCCGTAACTTAACTAGTACACGATTAGAATACGACTTTGGTATGCGTGTTGGGCGTTCTTTAAGTAAAGCCTTTCTCCTTTTCATTTGTCCTCACAGCTTGTAGAAGATTGTATGACCGAGTAGAAATGTTCGTGGCCTTGTGGGAAAATTAGCGTCTCCTAAAGCACTGAGTATCAGTTGGGGCATGGGAAGTGCCGCGTAGTGACATTTCTGGAAACCTTTTATGCGGCTCGGTCCCATAGATGGCTCTTAGATCAAACATTTTGTACTTTTTAGGAAACTGATCTAGTTCTTGGCCCTGAGGTTTTGGTGGCCGAACAAATGGAAGGAGTCCAATATGGAACCTACTACGCTTGTGGAACTTTCTTCTTTTTCGCCTCGGCTGGGGATTCTGAGATTGTAGATTTTTCGAAACTAATCCTTGCCTTCGACATTGACGTATATTTGTTTTTCGTTAATGGTTTATACAGCTAGGACAGCTTAGAATCTAATTTCTGGATGTTCTTAGCATCCTTCTTCTTAGAAGGTATCTTAATATGGTATAAATTTAGGTTTAAAATTAAACATAGTACTTTCAGGAACAGCTCGAATGCCCAGTTTACAGAGAAGCCGCTTCATTTTTGGGATCTGGTTAATGTCTGTTGTCATCATTATGAACGCCTATTCGAGTCAATTGAAAAGTGCACTGATGCTCAAAGATGACGGAGATACAATGTACACCATTAAAGATCTATCCAAAAGACCAGACCTAACGGTTTTCATCCGAAAATCTGGATTCTTAGAAAAAGTATTTGAAGTATGTCAGCCCATTACTTTTTTTTGTAATCCATGCTATAGAGGACATGTTCATGGAAGAGTACGGGGCGCGATATACCAATACTGAATGTGAACCAATAGCGAAAGAGACCATTCCTGTAATTACTTGTAGAGACACCAACGCGGAAGGGAGAAGGGGTCTCTTCGTACTCGCCAGAGGCAACGCCAGATGAAGCCAGAATTCACTACACGCGAGAGGCTAGTCAACGTGCACTGCCTCTAGCGTTGCTTCTTGACGCACCCCTACGCCCTGTAAAGTTCTCTTCACCTATGTCAAAAATGGAATGGTCTATAGAAACTAATCTGCACCTAGCCCATCGCAATATGTACATAATTCAGTGGTCCCATGTAATTGTTTATCCACCGAAAATTAGTTTAATCATATTTTAGCTAGGTTCTATAGCAAGGTGGACATTTTTAACGGTTACTGTCAATAAAATCTTGGTTAAACATACCAGCGAATAGAAAGAAAAGGGTGGCAATTTCTATATGCATATTGATTTGAGGGTAGCAATTTCAAAGCAACAGGAGTTTCCATTATCACACATAGCATTCTAGCTAATCTTCTGGACACGAATTTTATCTTGCCAATGGAAGGAACCAATCATATCTAATTTTTCCTACCTTTAGCTAAACTAGCCTTTAAAAAGCTTAGCCACTGTATAGTAGAAAAGCCATCTTTAAGGGGCACCAACAGATCCGCCCTTTGCTTTAAGTTAACTTCCTTTCACTAATTTTTGTCATTGTGCGTTCACGTTAATCGTCTTGAAGGAACGCATGAAAACAAAAATGATAGTTCATAGTGTAATGTGCATTCTTTAAATAAAAGATGCCGAAGTTAGGGTCGTGCAACACTGTAGCAAAAAACATTTGAGGAACTTAAAGTAGGGTAATCTAGGAAGTGAATGGGTTTATGCTGTGAAGTTGGTAAAGTTGTTGGGTATTTTTCAAATTAGTCGGACTCAAGTTACCCTCCTAGACTCTGTCTTATTATTCCCTTCTGACAATACTAGTCGTTGATTTACAAAACCACAATCTTGTTATACATTTAGGAATCCCCAACGGCTGAATACAGGCAAGTGTGGAAAAACATAGAAGATAAAGGGAAGGATGGCCTACTAAACATAGAAGAACTCTTCAGTCAGTCTCCCTACGAAGTAATCAAAGCCGGAAAAGGGGTCATTTTAAACCCCATCGAAGTGGTCAAGTTCTTGTTGCAATCTTATTGCCCAGCAATGAAAGGTGGGCGACGGTTCTACTTTTTGAACGAACCGGTTCTATCGAATTTCTACATGTATTACACTTCACTGACGTTTCCTGAAGATTATATTCGTGAACTAAATAAAAGGTGAGATTTTTTTCTAATAAGCAAAGCAACATGTGAAGAATCGCATTTAAGTACTTGAACCGTAAGTTCATAAGATATTTTCCATTGGTATGACACTACCTATACTTCATAATGCTAGAGACTTACTGAAAGCTAGTTCGAGAACGACGCGTGAATTGAGTACACGCGGTTTTGCAGTCCATCTTCTCATTTAGTCTGCACTAAGACTTTAAGAGCGCTTCATCAGGCGTCCGTTCAGGAGAAACTTTGACGTTTCATCTACATCACTTCCTGACAAGCTCTCAGCAATCAGTGACAATCTTATGGAACTTACCTCATGAACTTATGATTGAACTAAAAACAAAAAGCGTAAGGCAGTTTAAACGTAATACTGTAAAGTCCTCTCTTAAAATAGTTTTTGCTCTTGATTCATTCGAGGGGTTAAGTGGACTATTATAGTTTTTAGCAGGGTTAAAATTCCGGGTTTTATTGATTTTTCTCATTTTCTATATCAGTTGCGTGAATCGTAGAAATTGTCATTCAAAAGCCACTGCTTCGTAAAATATTCCTAAAACATTTCATAAAAATTATGGTTATTAAATAATACTATTGAAGATGAAACAATAAATATCTTGAACTATCTTTAAAAAGAAGTTAATTTATCATTTAAATCCATCAAAGTTGAAGATTTTAGTGGTGGGTTTTATAATGTGGGTAATTTTGGTGGGTAAAACGCAATGAAACCCATTTCCCCTAGTTTTCTGTTTTGAGCAGTAATGTTTTATTCTAAAACTGAAAATCACACGTCTCCTAGGCTCGTCATACTGCCTATTGTTCTGTTATCCTTATTTGCCTTTATATTAAGAAGAGCAATATTGTATTTGATAGAGTAAGGTGGATTTTAGAAGCTCATTTGATGGAGCGTTGGATTGACGACACCCACAAAGATTACGAAAGAAGTTGCTCAAGCGGCAGCGAACGTCATCATAGCGAAAACACAGAAACTCAAGGACTTGGCCTAGAGCACATTCAACCAATTGTTTACATTACATTGATCGCGCAATCTTTTACTGTTCTAGTTCTGTTTGCGGAGATAATATCATTTCGCTTCAAGAAACGGCGATAAAGAAACATCTAGTAGTTACATGAAATCTGTCCATCGTTACTATAGAGGGAATGAGCTAGGTCATTTTTTCCATATACACGGCATTTAAATGTACAATATTCACTATCTCATTAACAAAGATTTAACGCTATGTTTAAATTATACTGCGACGGCGAACATGAATGTATGGGGTTAGTGGTCCTTGTATTGCATTGTAAACTCTATTATGCAATACAAAACACTCTCGAACACTTTAGGAGTAGATCCAAGCGTTAGCTTCTTGAATTTGAAGTACTTACGCGTTATTATTGTGAATTACGTATGTATTATTCTGAAGCATGCAAATACTATCGTGCATTATGGGAACATTTTCAGTACTACTACTATACATTTTGTGCATTACCAAAAATATTTTCATGTATTACAAACACAAATAAATAAATGTTTTCAACCCGACTTGGACGAGTTTTATTTGGTTTTATCAATGCAATAAATTATATTGTTTCATTGAACGGATGGCAATCTGAACTACCACATCGCGGGAATGAAAGTGGTCTTAATCGTTTTTGTAAATACATTTCATCAACATACCCCTATTGACTTTTCTAAATATTTTACATAATTACTTTATATCTCTCATTTGAATTTAACTGTGTATATTTTGTAGTTTTTTATGTACACTAAAATAAATTTCATTTCATTTCATAATATCATTACGATAACTGAACCGACAAATTGCGTCTCATAATCACAAGCCATTGTATAAAATCAGGGATATATTTATTTTTTTAAGTCTTAAAAAAATAAATCTATCCCTGATAAAATAGTTTCTTGTAATTAGCTAGCAGTGCAAGGAAATAATCAAATTCATTGAGTGTTCAAAAAAACATATTAACAGTCATCAATACTAATTAGTTAATTCTGATTAAGCTTCTTGATAATATCGAAGTAAAACCGAATCATTGAAAGGTAGTTCTAACAGTACCTAATTGCTTCAACGCCATTAAAACAGACATTCACAAACAATGCGTGCAAAGTGAACAAGTTGAAATGTATTACCTTTCCGAGTCACCCAAATCCGTTATAAACCCTTTTCCTAGTGTAGCTGCAAACAAACCACAGGATATAGAGATAACAATAGGCGATTATTTATTTTTCGAAAAAATGCTAAACTGGTTAAGAAAAATACGCCAAGAAAATGTCCTTTCGACACATACTTATCGATCGTTATATGATTTAGCTTTATCTTTTACTAGCTAAGCTACCTGGAGTTGCCCGTGGTATTTTATGGAACTGGAAACAATGAAGAGTTTTCTATCTAAATAGACACTAAATACCGAACAGTTTTTACCCCACCTGTAATAAATATCTGCATAATGTAGTTTTTTTAGAAAGTTTCTTTTTACAAGGAAAAAATTCAAAAAAACTATTTTATAAGGGGTAATAAAATGATTTTTATTTGCGATAAAAGTACCTTTAAAAAAGAACGTTTTCAAAAAGTAACAAAAGGGAGCGATACCATTAGCTAAATATGAAAATGTTCCTGACCTTGCTTTGTTTGACAAGGTTTTGTATTTTCTGGGAGACTGGGTATATATATCAGCAAGCCACTGCACTATCGAAATAAATACTAACTTTGCTATTACCACCATATGCTTTTATCTTAAATTGATAAGATATGTTCCATACGTTTTTCATTGGTTAATGAGATCTTGTCATGAAGTTACGTAGGTGAACGTCACATATTCTCATGAAGCAACGCCTAGTGAGGCGCTGTCAATGGCTTAGTACAGACTAAATGGGAAGATGGACTGCAAAACTGAGTGTGGTCAATTCTCGCGTCATTCTCGAAATAGCTCTCAGTATGTCTCTAGCATTACTAAGTATACTTCCATAAATCATACTTATGGACCATATCCTATAAACGTATGTTTTATTTATATGGTAAAAATTACAAAATTATACAGCTACTCTGGTAATATTTGACAAACCAATAATTTAGAACATGGAAAATTCATAACTGTCAGTTTTCATAGTAACGAATTATGATTTATTTACTTTTGAAATTTGGGTTTTTGTATAAGGGGTTTTAAAAATCGATTGCTTGTTAGTTAGTGTGAAGGAAGTGTATATGGAATGGGATTCAATAGAACGGAACAGGAGCTTATCAATCGGGAGTAGCTAACGCCGTATAACGTTTCAATTAGTAACGTAGAACGAGATTCGATTTGAGCCGATTTAATTTAGTGAACACTAAAAACATTTAAGAAGGTAAAATTATTAAACAGAAGTTGACAATAAGCACCACCAATCGCAATTACACGTTAAGTTTCATTCATAATGGAAAATTCAAAACCATGATTTTAGCGTTAAAATTAGAGACCAAAGTTTACAGCTCTGATAATTGGAATTTTTTCACAAGAAACTATTAGTTATTTTTATGCTTGTTTTAAAAACACTATTTTTTAACAATATATTAATTTCTTGTTTCATTACCCCTTTGTGAAGTTCAATCCACAATGTTAGAAACTCCGGAACATTCGAACTAAGGGAAATATTGGTAAATCGTAGAACGTGATAAGACAATTTATGGGTGTGTTATGCAAATTAAAATGAATTCTTAAGTTGGATAAGGATTGAAACGTTTCTCCACTCGGTCCTTCAAAACTTATAGGTAAAGCTACCGTGGGGTAGTGGTCCATTAAAGTCAATGCAGTCTAGGGGAAAATAATTAGGATTGCAGAGGGAGAATCGTTGCCATTGGGTGTAGGTTTAATAAAAATAGACATGTGTAGAATTGTTTAGACAGTATTTAATTATTTAACGTAAAGTTAATTAAACAACTGGCTACTCATCAACTTTGTATTTACATACGTTAAACCCATGGTGCACCTCATGGGGCTGTTTCATAACTATTAAATTTATAATGGGTTGCTGGTACCCTGATTATTATTCACACTCACCGCGCAGCGTCCATCACCCGACAGGAGATACTCTTCGGAGGCGCGAAACCGCGGGAGTCACCGGCTGACCGCACTAATTCTTTTATGCATTCGCATATCGCGAGCGTTTTTTCCGGAGATCGAGAAAGGTCTTCTTCTGGCCGGTGCTACTTTCAAATCTGAACTCTTTCTCTTCAGTTCTGAACTCTCTTTTTTTTGGTGTCTCGACTCTACAGAGCCGAGCACACACACGCCGAAGCAATTATGTCCCAACGACTGTCAAAGTGTTATTAATGGGACACTCTGGCATCCAGGTATCCTGGCGCCCATTTTTGGGTACCAGCTTAAAGGGGTTACGGGTTACCAGCAGTAAGAGAAAAGGTTCCTCTCTGTCGCGCCGCCTAAGGTGCGGTCGGTCCACGCAGAGAGGGAACGGACAACAATAGAGTATATAGTTGATGAGAGCCATAGATAAAAATCAGTTCTAAGAAAATGTATGAGATAGTTTTTGGAAAAGTGGTTCATGGCATGGGAACCAAAATCTTAGAACTAAAACTGTTATAAATCTTAGAACTAAAACTGTTATAACTCCCCCACACTTAATTTTGAGCGTCCTCGCGAAACGACACAGGGAGTTATACGACACAAATGAACCACATGGGTTCCAATAAAATACACAAAAAGGGATAATGATGCATAGTCAAAACAAAATTGCATAATAAACTACCCTTAAACACATTAAATTGAAAATTAACTATTGAAACCACAATAGTGAGAATCAGCAAGGTATGGTGAAAATTAAACAAAACCAAGTAATTTTAAGTTGCCAAATCATAGACACAAAACAAAGTATGATCCATCAAATTACATAACATTGAGGGGCAAAAATTTCGAAAAATAATAAAACAAGCAAACATTGCTACGAAAATGGGCAACTATATTATCAAATAACGTGACAATCCAGGACACGTCAGATAATAGATAACAATTATATTTATATACAGCGAACGCAATACGTAAATTGTAGCTACAAATAATTAACATTTGACATTGACAATGAACACTGAATAAGTAGATCGTAATTAACTATAATACAAATGTTCAACAAATCAAAACAAAGCAAATTCAAAAATGATGTGTACACAAGTGTTTAAAACAACTAGGGACTAAGCCCATTATGGGGATAACTCGCCCAAATTAATGAAATATAATTATTTCTTTAAAGTGACCCGACCGGTAACGGGATCACGAGGCCTAAGGTTACGTGCAATAGGGACGTGTTCATTTTGACCATCGGTCGTATCATCGCTAATTTCACTTAAAACGCTATCTGGCCTATCAATCTGGTCGGCAGTACGCGCAACCTTATCGTCTGAAGTGATATTTTCTTTATCAATAGACGGTGTATCGTCGGCCTGACGCTCGACGAATGGTTTCAACTGGGTTATATGAAAAGTACCCTTCAACAACTTTCCACCTTTAACACGCTTTAAACGATAAGTTAAGGGGGACAATTTCTGTGCGATTACAAAGGGACCATCAAAACGTGGGGCAAGTTTTGAAGAGAAACGAGCTCCAGCGGATGAGAGAAAATGAGTTCGCTTGCATACTAACTGACCCACAGCTAGATCGACATCACGGTGGTGTTTATTGTAGTAGCCAGCTTGGCGAGCCTGCTGAGCCGCTAAGTTCGCTTTGGCTGAGGCAAGGGCAGTTGAAATTCTCTCTTTAAGAGATAGCGCGTAAGAGTTGAGACTCTTAACGTCACCAACGCTATCAGGTGGGACTGCGTCGCCAATATCGGCAGCAGTGCGAATTTCGCGACCGAAATTTAAAAAGGCGGGGCTGAATCCTGTAGATTCTTGGGTCGCTGTACGTAACGCCATAGCATACTGCTGTATTCCAATATCCCAATCCCTATGGTTATTTTGGACATATGTCGCAATCATAGTTCCGAGGGTACGGTTAGTACGTTCGGGGTGAGCATTAGATTGGGGGGAATAAAATGACGTATACCGGTTACGAATGCCTAAAAGTTTAAATGTGTCACGCATAATTTTGCTGACAAATTGTTTGCCGTTGTCACTTACAACGGTCAGTGGCAACCCAAAGCGACTAAAAACGTTGTCCACGAGGGCATTTACTACGTTCTTAGTTGTGGCGCGCCGAAGTGGGAAAACCTCCACCCATTTTGTCATAATATCTGTTACAACTAAAAGTTGTGTCATACCCCGTTTACTGGGTGTGAACGGGCCCTTCAAATCAATCCCTATAACGGTCCATGGGTCGCTGATAGTGGCTGACTTCAATAGACCGGCAGGGGGTTGTTGGGAGACTTTATGCATTTGGCAGAGTTCGCACGAACGAACGTATTCTCGCGTATCGCGAATCATACCGTCCCAGGTGTATCTTTGGCGCACACGCTTTAAGGTTTTAAAATTACCTAAATGTCCAGAGGAGCGTATATCGTGATTTAACGCGAGTACGGTCTTATATAAGGCTTTTGGTACCCAAATTTTAAAATTTTCCTCGGAAACATCGGCGTTCTTTGAAATACCACGGTGGAGAATTCCATTAATTATTTTACATTGTTTCGCTAATTTGGCTATTTCTTCTGAAGTATCGTCAGAATTCGAGATGTTGTTCGATAAATAGCTAACGATGGGGCCAAGTCGATCGTCCTTAGCCTGCTCGCTTACTAAAATTTCCCTATCAAAGGCAATGGGTTCAGGTTCGGTGTTTAAGAGCGCGGCTGTTACACCCTCGGTTTCCAGAATCGGAATCGCCAGCGAATCGTCTTCTGTAGCCGAAGTTAAACGGGATAACGCGTCCGCTACCTCGTTTTTAGCGCCTGGAATATGGTGAACCGTATAGCTAAATGCCTGAAGTTTAGCATACCAACGGGCATATTTACCGGTTGGATCGGGAGTTTTTAATAGCCAAACTAATGCGGAATGGTCAGTATAAAGGTCAAAATGTGTACCTTCTATATACGGACGGAATTGCTCAACTGCAAATACTGCAGCCATGGCTTCGCGCTCAGTGGTGCAATATTTGCGTTCCGTGGGAGATAATGTGTGACTAGCATACTGAATTACATGAGATTTACCGTCCCTCTTTTGCATCAAAACGGCACCAAGACCGGTATTGGAAGCGTCACACTGGACAATAAAGGGGATAGTAAAATCGGGGGCAGCTAGGATAGGTGCAGATGTTAAAGCAGTCTTGATAGTTTGAAAAGCATTTTCTTGGGTTTCTGTCCAAACCCACTCGACGTCTTTATGTAATAAAGTTGTTAAAGGAGTTGCCAATGTTGCGAACCCTTTAATAAAGCGTCGGTAGTAATTTGCTAAACCTAAAAATGAGCGCAACTTTTTAATAGTAGTTGGAGGTGGTAACTCGCTCAGTGCGGTGGTTTTGGCGGGGTCCACTTTAATACCCTCCGGTCCTACAATGTGACCTAAGAGTGGAGCCTCTTTTAAACAAAACTTAGTCTTACTAGCTTTTACAGTAAGACCCGCATCTAAAAGGATTTTAAAAACCTTTTCTAGGGTAGCTAAATGGTTTTCAAAACTTTCAGAAATAACTACCAAATCGTCTAGGTAGGCACTAACGCCTTCCTGTCTGAGGGGACCGAACAATCGGTCTATCATGCGTTGGAATGTGGCGGGGGCGTTACACAAGCCAAACATAAGAACCTTGGGGCGAAATAAGCCTTTATGGGTAACGAATGCGGCCTTGTCGCGACTAGAGGGGTCCAAAGGAACCTGCCAGTATCCCGCCTTAAGATCGAGGGTGGTTATGAATTTCGGTCTTTTAATTGATTCTAATATGTCATCAATTCTCGGAAGCGGATAAGAATCTTTAATAGTTACAGAATTCAGCTTCCGGTAATCAATGCACAGCCGATAACCACCGTCTTTCTTTGTTACTAAAATACAAGGTGCGCTCCAAGGACTATTGCTGGGTTCTATCAAGTTGTCCACAAGCATTTCCTTAACTATCTCATCTATTTTCTCTTTTTTCCAAGGGGAATAGCGGTAGGGGGCACACCCTATCGGGTTGGCATCGCCAGTGTCAATATAGTGGGAAGCGGTTTTTGTCCGACCCGGTACCGAGGCAAAAAGTTCTTGGTAATTATAGACTAGATTTTCTAAAGCGTCTCTCTCTTCCTCCGATACTTTGGCTACCGATAAGGCTTTCTTTAGATCGTCGCCGTCAATCGCCACGGGACACAAAGTAGGGGGACTCGGTAACTCTTTCAAATGTGGGTCAGAAATAGGACTTTTTAAGAAGTCGTATTTTACACCGGGCTCATCGCACCAGTAATACCGCATATCACGATAGTTGACAACCATGCCACATTTTTGGATAAAATCCATACCAATAATAACAGGATAAACTAAATTATTTACAAAATATACAAGGGTGGATTCTGTTAAACCAGGAAGGGAGAATGAAACTTTCGCCGACCCAGCTGACGTCACGCGAGTTTTATTAGCTAATCTAAATCCTAAGCGATGCCGCTGACGGGTTTTAGATAGGGGGGTTATCTCTCCCTTAAAACTACTATCTATTAACGTCACAGATGATCCTGGGTCGACCAGTGCGATTTTCTCCTGACCATTTACTTTAACTAGAATCCATGCCAATTGGGGAAGAATTGATTCTCCCGCAATATGGCTATTTACATCTTGGCCTATTGACGATTTCCGGGGGGAACGGCCTTCTCTTTTCCCCCGGTGTGAGCGTTTCCCTTACTAAGATGTCTTTTGGGACAATTAGGCTTAATGTGGCCCTCTACACCACAGCGGATACAAACTGGCAAAAAGGGTTTTGCCTTTGGGTCCAAAGAGCTCACGGGTGCGCTATATTTTGAATTTTCGCGCCTTTCGGGGCAAAAATTTTGATAGTGGCCATGTTTGCCACATTTCATGCAGATTACTTCAGGTTTGCTCTTAGGAGCTGAAGTTTTCTGACTAGAAGACCCCGCGTCTCTGCCACGTGGGTCTTGATCTACTTGTTCGACTGCTACTGCGTCAGCAATTAGTTCACGCACACGTGAATATTTTTTTAATGCCAGAGGTTTTCTGATATCCGTGCGAAGATTACGTTTAATTAAACGAATCTGTTCGCGAACTGGGAGGGGCTCTGACAACTTTCGCATTAAGGCTTGCATTGCCTCCGCGTAGGTACTGGATGATTCTCCAGGTTTTTGGAACCTACCATCGATTTGTTCCAATAAAAAGTCGTCATCAGACTCTCTAAGGAACTCGTCTTTCAGAGCATCGGAAAACTCCTTAAAAGTGGCAAATGAAGGTTGAGTATCCAACCATTCTAAAGCACTTCCCGTTAACATAGTCGGGATCCAACGCTTTATAAATAGATCTTCTGGGCAGTCTCTACTTATTAAAATTTGACGCGCTTTTAACAAAAATTCTTTTGTTCCCAACCCACTAGTGGCGCCTGAAAAGTTGGGCATTGAAACAGAGGGAACCCACGAACTAGGGATTGCCATGTTAGATTGTGCTTGTGCCGACCCTTGGCTAACACTGATCATGTTATTCTGATTTTGCGAAATGGTTGACCCATTCGCACCAGAACTATTAAAAATTGGAGTAGTTACCGCTGGGGGTACCACCGACGCGTTCGAAACACTATTTGGGGTGTTTGGGCGAACATTCGCGTTTGAATTTAAAATTGGCGCGTTAGGCGCTTGCGCCAAGGGCTGTACTAGGGGTGCCACAGTTGGAGGTGCGGCGCTAGCTTGTTGATATGAAGCCATCTGTTGAGTCAACAAAGAGACTTGTTGTATAAGGGCTTGCATTTGCGCCTGCATTGCAACTATTGCAGGGTCGCTAGCCGGTACAGGCGGTACAGGGTTTTGTACCGTTGGGTTTCCTACAGGGGAAGGCGGACGCGAATTAGTGGGTGAAGGTTGCGGAGTGCTCGCAACTGACTGGTTTCCACCATTGGAAGCAGCAGAATTAGGCCTACTTGTTGACGCCATGTTACGTTTTGATAACTTCTGCCTATTAGCCTTAGAAGGTACAACAAAGGAAACCTTCGACCTACGCTCTTTTCGTTCGCTTCTCTCAAAATTCTTAAAATCCCTATAGCAAATCGCACAGCTTAGATCTCGGTTAAATTGGGGAAAACAATAATCGTGCTTGGGCTTGAAACGCATGTGAGTGGCACGAATATATAAACCCAAAATCAAAACTCAAAAATCAAATTTACACCGTAAATTGACTATTTCTAAAAAAAATTGCTTGTAGTTATTTTTGACCCTTCAAAATAAAATTAACATAAAATTTAAGATTTTGACCCTTCAAAATACATAAAAAGAAATTCTTTAGAAACTAATAAACGTTCTGACCCTTCAAAACAAATAGTTTCTGATTTATGATAAGAAAAACAAATTCAAACTCGACGGTTAAACAAATTAAATTTCCGTAACCTTCCCTAAGAATTACGTACCAAATAAGTCAAAATTTAACAATTAACCGAAGAGCTACAGAAAATAATGTATTTCTAACTTATCATTACTTCGTTACCTTAACTTCTACGACCATAAAAACACGCATCGATCAAAATGAACAAATTTTCGTAGGGGTAAAGGAAATTAAAATAGATATATTAATAATGGCAAACAGTTGTGCACTGTACTACACCTATGCATCATTATTAACAAAAATTAATTACGGGTTCTTTTAATTATTTAAATGGGAATAATATCCCGGACGGACCCCCAAAATGAAACGTTTCTCCACTCGGTCCTTCAAAACTTATAGGTAAAGCTACCGTGGGGTAGTGGTCCATTAAAGTCAATGCAGTCTAGGGGAAAATAATTAGGATTGCAGAGGGAGAATCGTTGCCATTGGGTGTAGGTTTAATAAAAATAGACATGTGTAGAATTGTTTAGACAGTATTTAATTATTTAACGTAAAGTTAATTAAACAACTGGCTACTCATCAACTTTGTATTTACATACGTTAAACCCATGGTGCACCTCATGGGGCTGTTTCATAACTATTAAATTTATAATGGGTTGCTGGTACCCTGATTATTATTCACACTCACCGCGCAGCGTCCATCACCCGACAGGAGATACTCTTCGGAGGCGCGAAACCGCGGGAGTCACCGGCTGACCGCACTAACTCTTTTATGCATTCGCATATCGCGAGCGTTTTTTCCGGAGATCGAGAAAGGTCTTCTTCTGGCCGGTGCTACTTTCAAATCTGAACTCTTTCTCTTCAGTTCTGAACTCTCTTTTTTTTTGGTGTCTCGACTCTACAGAGCCGAGCACACACACGCCGAAGCAATTATGTCCCAACGACTGTCAAAGGGTTATTAATGGGACACTCTGGCATCCAGGTATCCTGGCGCCCATTTTTGGGTACCAGCTTAAAGGGGTTACGGGTTACCAGCAGTAAGAGAAAAGGTTCCTCTCTGTCGCGCCGCCTAAGGTGCGGTCGGTCCACGCAGAGAGGGAACGGACAACAATAGAGTATATAGTTGATGAGAGCCATAGATAAAAATCAGTTCTAAGAAAATGTATGAGATAGTTTTTGGAAAAGTGGTTCATGGCATGGGAACCAAAATCTTAGAACTAAAACTGTTATAAATCTTAGAACTAAAACTGTTATAGGATTTCTTATTTGGTTTTACGGAAAGATTAACGCAATACATCAGCTTCTGGCTATCATGCACATCAGAGCTACGGTTTTTCCAGTAAGTGTTCATTCTCAAAATAATTCATATCAATTATATTTATTTAATTATTTAAGAAAAATCGTAAGTGGGTTGCGTCTCAAATCGGAGAGGTTTATTTCGGTTTCCCAACTTGTTACAATTGAAGTCGTTTTCTAAAACATTATTCCTATAATCATTTTAAACATAGCTATTGTTTACGTTTGAATTTTAGCGGAAACCTTTTTCACAATTTTTGAAAATTTAGAGTATATGAGGCGATTGAGTCCCGATAAGTGGTAAGAAATAGGCAATTGCGTGAATCTATGGTGGAAGCCCCGCCATGCGGAGGCTAGACGATTCTCGTAACCCTAGCCGATCGCCGCGTATATTTTAACCCTAAAGATGATAAAGAAGTAGAAGCCAATATTGCTTTCTGTGAACTGCGAACGCGGTCCGCACATGGCGAACTCGTTTGCTCCGATTTGTGAACGCGGTAACAGATAGACACGCGCACACAGATATGTCCAGTGTAATATTTCTCCATGACGACATCGTCACTGGGAGAGGTTAAAATCCTGACAAACAGACTCGTATTAAACTCTAAGTCCCAAATAGGGTTCATTAAGTTTGGAAAAATCAAAATATTACCTCTCCAATTGGGTCAAGTGGAATATTTATGTTATCGCTTATCTTAACAGTTCGTTAAATAAATTTGCAAGTGTCGAACTATAGCTTTGGCATTTGACTTCCTATATTATGAATAGCCAACATTCTCTACCGTAATTCAGAGAGTTATAGGAGATACCTCATTTGTCAATTAAACTAAATCAACATCTCTTCTCTGTTTTTACTTGTCCTTTATTAACTTTGGAGAGAGTTTCCATGATTTTTAAAACAATGCCAGGGTAACTCTTGCCCCATATTAATTATGAAATGTATATAGTATATCGACTCTTTACACTCTGCCCTTCATGTTTTTTATTGCACTTCAATAAAAGCGTTCGATATTTTATTAGATTCCGCCGTATACCTTGCCGGCAGGTGATGGCAAAAACTCCTTCATTGGTCCAATCCCCACTATGATTGAAAACTTAAGTCAACGGCTCAATTTCACGTAATTTATAAACTCATGAATAACAAAGTGTTCTAAAAAGGGTGGTTAGACATACGAACAGTGGATTTGGTCATTTGGAGTCGAAAGGTTTCCATGACATTTTGCCCAAGGGGTGACGTTTGCAAGTTGAGATTATATAGTGTTTTGCGGATGAACCCTTAAAATTAAATAATAAACTGGAAAACAGTGCTAAGTGATCATTAGTAAAACACTCGAACAATGACTTAAAAACAGTGTCCCTTAGGACAAAATATCACTGAACATTTTCTACTTAAATTCGCCCATAGGACCCACATTAGTTTGTTCATAAGAAAATAATATATAGCTCCCTATAAGTATGAAACGTAGTACATTTTCATACTACAGCTTACGCTTTTACGCCCCGTGGGAGAAGTTTCGGTACTACGAGTAAAGGGGGGCGAAACCACCGCCGCCACCTAAGGTGTCCGCGAAAGGCATGATGGGCCGGGGAAATATCGCCAAGCTCGTAGAGACACAAGATGCTCCTTACCTCGTACCAGTGTAGGCGCTAGCCTCGTTGGTCAAAATCTCGCGCCATCTATTAATTTATTATGATAATTCTGACATGTACTTAATCAGTTATAATTATCATAATAATAACTTCTATATCTTTAACTATTTAATTACAATATAAAATTTGAAAATTTTCTAAACAAATCTTTCATCTTTTTAACACCAAAAACTCTTAATAGGTGGCATTAGAAACATTTTACAAATTTCAATGGAAGAAAATGCTGTTCACATGGCTTAAATGGAGAGTTTCATACTTATAGGGAGCTATATATTATTTTCTTATGGTTTGGTCCTATCACCCTTCTTGGAACCGAAGAAGTCCACATGACCGCAGTTTCCGACAATCATAGCCCAATTCCGCACAATTTTTATGGCCCATTTGCGCACAGTTTTTACATCGAAATTTCAGAACACCCTTTTTTATCATAACCCATTTCCGCAAAGTTTAGGCTTAGGTTTGGTTTAGTTATGGTTAGGTAAGGCTATGCTACAATAAAGGCTTGCAATTAAACTTGCGATTTGACCATTGCAATATCACTATCGATGTAGGGAAGTGTTTTATGATCATAACCTCACATTTTGGCTATATTAGGTCCAATGGGCCAGCAGCATAAATTTCAGGGTTTTAAAATGAAATCAACAAGGAAATAAAAATGTGTTTTTTGCAAACTATGTCAAAATGAGTTATTAAAAATTGTGTAGAAATGGGCTATAGTTTTTTAAGGTGTGAAAAATAAAACTGTGCCGAAACTTGCGACCTCCCTTGGAATACCTGTATATTGTCATAACACTCCCGATAAGAATTAATTATGCTGTCGTACTACAGTTATGAGTTTTTGGTGCCTTCAGACAACTGTTCAGTATCTTTCAAGATGGCCAACGGATCATGGACATCTTTTCGTGGAATGATAGAGCGAAATGTAAGAAAATCCTAATATCAACCAATTTTGAAATAGATATATGATTAATCGCTTACTTAATTTTAGGAAAGTGATTTGGCTCTTGGTCCTGAAGTACTAATGGCCGAACAAATGGAGGGTGTAAAATTTGGCAACTACTACACTGCCGGAACTTTCTTCTTCTTTGCTTCGGCAGGAGTCTCCGATATCGTTGACTTTTCCAAGCTAATCCTGGCCTTCGACATTGAAGTAAAATTATTTTTGTCCCTCATTAATATTTAAATGAACACGCCAAATGAAACGACTAATTTTTAAATTTAAGCCATTAACGTGTTTACGTTTCATTAGGCTTTTTTTTGGAAATTTTAAATATTGATATAAATTTGATTGATTTCCAGATCTGGTACATTTTGCTGGCATTCATTTTCATTTTGGCAGTCTCGGTAACGATTTTTGATATCAGCGATGAAAGGTTTCGAGGACGCATTGTGAAAAACAAGCTTAAAATTTTCGAAACAAATCTCTGGATGTTCATGGCATCTTTTTTCTTAGAAGGTCTCTTCATTCCAATCAAAAGTTCATACATAAATTTTATCGGGTCGGGCTTTTCAAATTTTGGAAATTAAGGGTCAGAGCTGCCGTTTATTTTTCAAAACTGGGGCGGGCTGGACTTGGTTCTTCTGTAAATCATAATTAAAATGAAAGATAATTTTAATGAATAGAAGCTACAAATATGACGTTGTGACGGACTATTATTAATAGAAATTAAATATACGACGCTAAAGCAAATATGAATGCGATTCATTGACAATGTGTAAAAAAAATACAGGGCCTGGTCAATTCATGCAATGGGCCGGGCCGAGCTTGGTCAAGGCACGTAGAGGAAAAATCAACTATATACTCGGACAAGGGCCGGGTTTCGGGCTTTTTTAAACGCGATATGGGATTGGGCCGAAAAATTTGGCCCGTGCAGGTCTCTGGGTCACAGTTATCCGCCTTTGGCTGTAGACGCCATGTAAAATGAAAACCAAATGACCTTCCACTTAACCTCTGCACGGACCAACCAATCAGAGAAGAGGGGTTACTAGAGGTCAGGTTTTAGAAAATAGTACTCTATGGTGGCAATCCAAACGTGAATTATTGGTAGTAGAACAAGCGTAGATCTGCTTCTTTTGGAGCCTATTCACGCATGTTCCCTATGCTACGGTCGTGAATAATCATACACTATTCTAAGAGGTAAAGTGGGGAGGGATCTCTCATATTACACGGCGCAAGCAAGGTTCAATGAAGTATACTTTTTGATTTTATCTATCATCTTTTGGTTATATTAAACGTAGTACTGTGCTTTCAGGAACACCGAGAATGCCTACTTTACACAAAAGTCGCTTTGTGTACGGAATCTGGTTGATGGCGGTTTTAACAATGATGAACGCGTATTCCTGTCAATTGAAAACTGCGCTGATGGTGAAAGGGGACGGTGATACGATGTACACCATCAAAGATCTATCCGAAAGACCAGACTTGACTGTTTTCATTCGAAAATCTGGCTACCTAGAAAAACAATTTGAAGTAAGACACCTAATTTATTTATTTATAATTTTTTTTTTGGAATCCGTCCCAAAAACTAGATGGAGAGAGAATTTTCGTTATTCATGGTTGAGGCTCTCCGCCAAAAATTGTGAATGCGAATAAGAGAATATGAAATAATTAATTAGCTATAGGCGACAAGTAAATATTTTGTCGCTATTACGCGTATCTCATCTCAATGTCGGTGCCGAAGAATGGATTATATTTTGTAGGTCCCAGTTACAACAGACCCAACAAACAAATCGTTTGAATTTTTAAAACGGCTCAGATCTCGTTCTCGGGTTTTGAGGCGAGAAAGGAGAAAGGGCTAACATGATTGGCTTGATTTTGCCATGCGCAGAACCTGTTTTACCCCAATGGTCAGACTCTAATCCAATCAAATAGTAAGAGATTTATTTTCGTCGCTCAACGACAGATGCTACTACAGTCAACTTTGTTAGTCATGACATCCTATCCCTTAGATATGAAACTAAGCCAACTTGTTTAGTTGATGGATAGGTCTATTGGTACATCTTTGCACGTAGCTAAACAAAACAAAAAACTCCCTTATTTCAAGGTGAAATTCACTTAAAGTAATTAGTTTTATGACCACATTCATTTTAATATCTATAATTTTAAAATTACCTGTACATACGCACAAGGCTTAAAAAACACCTCAGCTAAGCTTGGATCACATTCTACTAGTTATTTACATATTACCATAAAATTATAAGATATGTTCCGTAAGTATGACACGACGCAAGAATTGACTACGTGCTGTTTTGCAGTTCATCGTTCGTTTAGTTTGTACTATGGTTTTGACAGCGCCTCACCAGGCGTCGCTTTTCGAGAATCTATGACGTTTCACCTACATAACTTCATGACAAGCTCTCAGTAACCAGTGACAAGCTAATGGAACATATCTCATAAACTTATGATATTACTGATAGCAAAAACGGATTTATGGGATAAGAACGTCGGAGTTAGCGAATTCACTCCCCATCCTCGCATACTTTATTGAGAAACTTCGTCTGCTTATATTTTGACTCCACCCACAAATTCTGTACTATATAGCTACTTCTAGAGATCGAATTTGTGGGTGGAGTCAAAATATAAGCAGACGAAGTTTCTCAATAAAGTATGCGAGGATGGTACTAGAGGCTAAAGCTATGATCCGACGTTCTTATCCCATAAATCCGTTTTTGCTGATAGCAAAATATTCACAGTTCTTTAGCTCTTCATTGGGATATTGTTTCATTTTCCAAAACCAGTACAAATTTCATGAGAATAAAAGCAGTTACGTCGCTAGAAAATTAGAATTTATTTGTCGTAACTTAAGAAGGCTTTTTACCAGTTTTATTTAAAATATTTAAATATACTTAATGACATATTTCTTGAAATAAATAGAAACAAAACCACTAAGTTTTAAATAAGAGAAAAAAAAACAATTGTTGCACAACACTCAACATTAAAAATAAAGTTCATAGAGACAGATATTATTGCCTCAAGGCTTAATGGTGTCGTTTGTTATTAGTTTGAAGGTCAAACCAGTTAGAAAACCTGAATGAAGAAAATATTTACCATAAACAATATATTTTTTACTCATTGTATCGATAAAATGGTTCTACAATAAGAAGGTTAAAAAGTCGAAAACAATTTATTAGTTGGATATCTCTGGAGATAAACAAAATAAGTATAAGCGCGTTGAAACTGACTCAGTCCAGACAGCCTATGCCTTAAAATTGGGGAATAGCATGTGGTCAATCTGGGATATCTTTTACCTAAACCAAAAACGGATTTATGGGATAAGAACGTCGGAGTTAGCGAATTCACTCCCCATCCTCGCATACTTTATTGAGAAACTTCGTCTGCTTATATTTTGACTCCACCCACAAATTCTGTATATAGCTACTTCTAGAGATCGAATTTGTGGGTGGAGTCAAAATATAAGCAGACGAAGTTTCTCAATAAAGTATGCGAGGATGGTACTAGAGGCTAAAGCTATGATCCGACGTTCTTATCCCATAAATCCGTTTTTGCCTAAACATTAGGAACAGCAGGGTTTTATTAATGGGTGTACCTCATATGAGCAATTCCCTGTAGAGCAGTTCTCGAAATAGCAACCGCGATTCCAGAAAAACAGCGGAGTTTTTCAAAACTGCTGTTTTAGAAATAGCGGCTGCTGTTTTGGGAAATAGCAGTGTTTGTGTTGAGTTTTGAGCATTTCTTAACAATACAGTTGTATTCGTTGGTTTCAAAAATTACCCTTTTTCTGTGATCATTTAATCAGTAATGTGACCTACTAACGAATCGTGCTTATGATTTTTTATAAAAGTACATTTAAGTATTGTACTATTCTTCAGGCTGTTATCAGTTTACGATAATTTGGAAAAGACATATTAAAATTCGAGAAAGGTTATTTTATTTCGGAAGTAGATAATTGTGAACAGTTATTTTTGGGAAAAGGCATATTATAATTCGAGAAAGGTTATTTTATTTCGGATGAAGATAATTGTAAACAGTAATATTTTGAAAAATGCATATTATAATTCGAGAAAGGTTATTTATTTTGGAAGTAGATAATTGTAAACAGTAATTTCTTGGAAAAGGCATATTATAATTCGAGAAAGGTTATTTTATTTCGGAAGTAGATAATTGTAAACATTAATTTTTTTGGAAAAGGCGTAACATGTCACACCATTTCCAAAATATTACTAACCTAAGTCTAACCAAACGAAACAAAACCTAACCTAACCTTACCTAATACTCTTCAGTTCAAATAATCAACTTTAACCTAACCAAATTATCCATATCTGACCTAGTTCTTTTTGAGTTCATATAACCCAGCTGGGCATGCTTACACCATAATAAACAACTATGGTTTTTCGCATATCTGTTTTTCCACTCTTTAGAGAACTGCTGTAACGGTACGCCGCGTTTACGAGAACCGCTGTATCGGTAATTGCTGTAATGGGTAAACTGCCATTTCGGGAACCGCTATTTAGATAACTGTTGTTATGAGGACCGCTATTATGAAATCCGCTCATAAGGGAACTGCTCATGTGAAGGCTTCCCTTATTAATAACAATGTTTCTGTATATTTTAAGGAATCACCAGCTGCTGATTACAGACAAGTTTGGAAAAATATCGTTAATAAAGGAAAGGATGGACTAATAACTATCGAACAGCTCTTCAGTAAGATGCCTTATGAAGCAGCTAAAGCCGGGAAAGGGGTCGTATTGAATCCGCAGGAAGTTGTAAAATTCCTGGTTCAAAGCTTCTGCTTGGAAATGAAGGTGATCGACGTCTGTACTTTTTGAAGCAACCTGTATTTTCAAACTACTTCATTTTCTACACTACACTGAGCTTTCCCGATGATTTTCTCCGAAAATTAAACACGAGGTATGAACAACACCAACAAGTAATATACCTATAAGAAGGCTTAAATTCGCCTCTGGTGCTTGCATGATAGTCGACAATCACCCCTTCATCGCCCTGGGTGGGAGGTGGAAACGGAGGTGGGACTTAATATTTTATCTTACTCTATGTTTTCTACCATATATCTCTTTTACCTTTTCGTTAAGCCTTGGTTTGGTTTTTGGAACTCGCTTGCGAAATCATAAGGATAGTAAACGTGGTTCCAATTGAAATAATTATATAACGGTTTTCACCTAGGGATACAAATTCCAAATCCAGCTATATAGGGTCAAAATCTTTAACCAACTTGTTAATGGCAATTAAAAACAATTCGAGTACCGTTTTAGCACCTAGGGCAGCCTCCATTTTCTGCTAGAGTTTTTCTCTAGGCGAAAATACGTCATTCGTATAATTCTCGTCTGTATGACTAATCCATACGGAATTCAACGAGAAAGCACAGAGCAATGACGGACATAAAAAGGGAGGGGCTTACTTGTCCACTCACACCGGCGTAAGAGTAGAAACCTAAAATCTTGCAAATTTAGGCTTTCTAATAGGTGTATTTCTTCTTGAAACACCCAATGATTTTCAATATAAGACTTATATTAAACATTTTTTAGAGTAAGATGGATGTTTGAAGCTCAGTTAATGGAACGATGGATAGAGAATAGCCATAAGGACTACGAAAGGCGTTGTTTAAGCGCCAGTCAAAATGAAAATCCCGATAGTCAAGGGCTAGGCTTGGATCACATTGTACCAGTTATTTACATATTAATGATAGCACAATCACTTACAGTTCTTATGCTCTTTATTG
Organism: Phalangium opilio; assembly: GCA_019434445.1. Lineage (NCBI taxonomy): Eukaryota > Metazoa > Arthropoda > Arachnida > Opiliones > Phalangiidae > Phalangium > Phalangium opilio. Next base: position 5,635 of record JAEQBA010003393.1, on the reverse strand, counting down.
AGATATTGTTGTTTCATTTTCTAAAATCCACACGATTTTCACAACAAAAAAGAATTATTTGTCGCTAGTATTAATAATAATCTATGCTTTGTCTATGAAGGGATTTCCGCACTAAGCCTGTGGCTTGTTTACAGGTGGGTCCCTTTACATTGCATAGAGGGATGGTGGCTAGCCCCTATGCAACAGCTAACCTACAGCGCCCTATACTAACTATTACCGTTAACCTCTGCAAGTTTTTGATGGAAATTTAAATGTATTAGTCGTAACTTATGAAGGCTTTTGACGGTTGTATTAAAAATTAGAAATATATTTAACGACATATTTCTTGAAAAATAGTAAGAAATATAAATTAAAGCAATAACTAATGTTGAACAACACTCACCACTGCATATAAAGAACACACTAAATTATATAGAGGCAGATAATATTATCTCCAATAAAGAGGAAATATCAAAGTTAAATATTGATTTCAAAGTTAACTTCAAAGGCCTAGAGGTAAATTTGAACAACCAATTTTCTTAATGTTGTGGAAATTTTCATTGTTGCATATAATAAATGTTACACTTAATGTGGAAAGAAATAACCCCAATTTTGTATACTTTTTGCTTTGATAAATTAAGAATACACCTTTTGCAATCAATTTTATATTCATTTCTTAATATTAAAACCAGATATCATTAATAAAAACACATAACTGGTTCATTAATGTCATTTTACTATAATTAATTATTTACAAAACCCCTAATGGCAAAAGCTATGTCAGAACTTTAATTAATTTTCTGCAGCCGTCATTTTAAAGAAAAATCCCGTCTATAAGATGTAGCGAACCAGTTTACTGAATGATTGCGAAATCGTCTCTAACATACGGACGTTGTTAAGCAGGGAAGCTTTTTAGCCACATCGTAGTGGCTAGACTCCATTATTTTAAATAAATTTCCCAAGTTTAAAAGGTTCGCGTGCCTAACCTAAGGCTAATTTTAATATACGAAACGTTAGCGAGACCGTCATGTGAAACCGCAAGATTAAAAGAAAGTGCTTTAAGCTGATAAGCATGGTGTTGCCGTGGCTAATTTATTGCATAATAGCGGTTTATAAGAAAAAAATCATTAGGCTTTGCACGTCAACTCTTGAGAATATTTATTAAAAATCAGGTAGGTAATAAAAATGTGCCATTGCTGGTAGACACAGTGTAAGAGCAGACATTCGAATGGCCCTGAAATTACTTACTTTATCTCTCTATGAAGTCTTAAGACGATGAATGGTATCTTTTGTTTTCAGGTTTTGACATGAAGCAACCTAATTTTGACATGAAGCAATCTAATTTTGAGCTTATCTTTTTCGTGGACACTAAACCTAACGCTTTCTCTGGCCCAGATGTGAAAAAATCTCCGTAAATGAGGAAAATGGGGGAAGTCTTATGTTGAGGAGGGAGCTGCAAAAAGTGAGCCCAGGAAAGGGGTTAAGGCAGACGTGCTTGGGACGTCCTCCTAAGAGGGATGCCTTTCTAAATGTTTAGAGACTTCTAATCAAATTACTTAACGAAGCAAAGGTTAATTTTCACTTGAAAGTGAAGCGAGTTATTTTGTTTTATGAATTTAAAGCGCTATTGCTTATATTAAACTTCCACGACGCTACAGGTTTTGACATTAAAGTACCTTTGGTTGTAAAAGACCAAGGAATTTGTTTTCTGTAAAACTAGGGTCAATTGAAATTTAAATCGAAGATAATGAAGTTTGATGTTAAATACGTTGCTAAATTCTTGGATAATGTCGTGGATATCATGTCTTACGCATTCAGTTTTATCTTCTGCTTCATCACAACGATACCAAGGAATATTAAAATTTATAACTCTATGAAGTCGATACCGAAAGTCGGTCTTGGCTACGCGAGCACCTTTCAACTAATGAGCTATATGCAATTTCACAAGAGGAATTTCGCCAGTAATATCAGTGAGTAACCAATCATTCATTTTTATAGCAATGAGAATAAATAAATAATTTATCGAAGGGATTTAAACAGCAACTAGTTTATCCATATCATTTAAATGTAAAGCATTTTGGCCGTTATAAGGACAGTGTTATTGACTAAAATTATTTGTTCGTAATCCCCCTTGCTTTTAAATTAAAAATAAATACATTCAATTTCAAGTTTTAACCTTCTAATAATTTTAAAGAAATCATTGAATTTTCATTTTTTTAATTGATATAAAATGTTCTTTTACACTTTAGAATTATATTTAAATTTAATTAATTGAATCTAATTCGCTATCGATTCAATTTCAACTCCAACTAAAGCCTAATGTAAAAGTAATACCAGGAGTTCATAATAACCCCCCTTCGGGGGGAAGTATGAAACTGGCCTTAGAGCTAATGGTAAAAATCGCGATCAACAAGATTCTGTCGTTGCGCATAGAAAGGATTAGCCTGTTTATGGACATACAACCTTACAGTATATCGTAATGGTATCTATGCTCCATGGTTTTCGTTCCAAAACTTCCGTTGACTGGGATCTCCGTCGAAAAGAAAAATGGCGATATGGTGGACATAGAAACACGTTGCAATTCTTATATTAAAGATACTGGGAATAAATTTGTCCAAACCGTTTTAATTTAACCACGGAATTCTCACTCACACATATCACAACAAAACATCATTGACGATCGTTTAAATGTTTTGTAGAAAACTAGAAACCTCGACTAAAAGCCAACTTCTTAGCCAAGGCTTAATTTACACCGTTCCGACAGAAGCAGACGTGAGCCATTTTCGCTCCCAAAATCACAAGATAGAAATAGTGCTAAACCGGAAGTGTGTAAGTTAATGCGCGTGGGCGCTAAAAAATGGCGTAACTATTTCTTTGGGAGTTGAGCGGTGTATGAATCCGCTGAGCTTTACGGCGAAACTTTGTTGTTACGGGCTTTTTAACCAGTTTCGTACTTCGGGTTATTATGAACTCCTGGTAATACTGTTGCTCAGTCCTTTCCAAGCGAATGCCGTTCTTCGGAATTTACTATGTCTAGGTCTACGACCCCCCTCGCTTTTACCCTAAAAGAAATAACTAGCGTGATGGAGTTCACAAAATAATATGGGACTAAAAACATTAAAATCGATAGCGGAAAAGTACGGAAACTTTTTCCGACTTAAAACCCTAATTTAAATTGAAATTGGTAAAAACGTCTGATTGCTAGGTCTAATCCGGTATGTGGAACCCAAAAAGCTTGGCCTACCATTGCACAGAATTTAAACTCTATGTAATGGCTTTGAATATGCTTAACCTTACTACCACAATCCTCTCCCTACAAGAAATTAATGAAGGGAAAAATATAACCTTATCACAATCCTTTTTCTTTCACTCCCTTCAAAGACGAGCTTAATATCGATGCTTTAAACTTAAGTTACCCTTAGAACTGTGTTTTTTCCTATTTTATTATTATTTTTGTTTTATCTCTACAATGTCTTACAACATATCTCCTTAAATTGGTCCGATTTGTCAGATAAAGATATACCGGTTTCATATCCCGACACTAACTAGAAACAATTTCTTGAAATGTTTTTTTTAATTCTGCCTGTGAGCCGTAACGGCAATTAAAAAGTAGTCATTTACAATTTCAGTTAGCCTGGAGGTCTTTCGTGGCATTTCGAATTTGGAGAAAAATGGAATTATTTTGTCCAGCTTTTTCTTTCAGCCAATTGTGTTTCTAACGAAAGCCTGTACAGTTCAGGTTTTTAAAAGTTTAATTTTTAAAATTATTAACTAACCAAATAAAAAATTTGCCGCAAATACATTAGATTTAGATGAAGTTTTATCATTCGCAATCGAATTGTCTCGTGTTCCTTTTATGTAACTTATAATTAAATCATTCCCAGACAAAGGTGATTTGTCACTGTCTTACCCCTTTCCCAAGGACCTGGCTTAGTTCCCAGTTCTTGCTATTTGTTCATAACTTAAAGAGGCGGTAGAACCGAAAACTTTTAAATTATTGATTAATAGAATGGTTAATTTTACAGAGCCTTTTATCTAGCAAGGAGAATGTTGAGAAATCATTAGCGTACCATTTCATAAAAACCTGGCTTCGAAACGGGATATTTACCAGGTAAATTATAAAGTTTGGTTCTATCTTGATTTGACTCTCTTTCTTAAAACCGTTTACACTCTTGCGATGTAATTGTCATAAAATTTAAATTAAACTATTGTTTTGTAGGGAAAAGCACTTATGGCGAGATCGCAGGAAGAAATTAGCGCCAACATTGCACCCGGTATTGGTAAACTCTTACTTGCCAATTTTCCAAGAATGCACTCTGACTCTAACAAAGAAGTTAACTGAAACAGCGGGTAAAGAAGTCGACATAATACCACTTATTAGTTACTGTGCACTCGACATCGTTGCTGGTACTATATTTAAGCAAGTGTAAGGGTTCCCTGAAGTGCATGGTTAATGAACTGTTTATTTTTTGACACTAATTAGGGGAAATTGTATTATTATTTTCGGCAATTTTGTTGCTCTAGATCACAAATTCAATCTAATAGTTCAATAACCACTACTTTTAGGAACCATCATGTGTTATAACAAATTTTAAAAAAAATTATTTCACATTGCAGAATCAACGCTGGGTGTAAAATTGGGATTTCAGAATAACGAGGATTCTGAGTACTTAAAAGCCATTCACTTGTAAGTACAGACCTTAAGTTTTTGTAAGAGCGAAAGTCAATAGGCTTTTTCCATAAAGTGCAAGAGTCTAAGGCACCCGTAGCTTTCGCCATGCCTAAGCAGAAAAACTAAAAAGCGGTTATTCAATCATAAGCCTCTAACCTTATATAAGATCTTTTATGATAGACCAACTGGCGACGGCTCCAAAACTGTTTTCTTGAATACTACTCGGGTAAAACTATTAGTCCCATCAAGAACGAATTCAGGAAAACCGTTACCGCCTTCGTTCTAGGTAACGCCTTAAATTCCGTTTTTAGCGCCATCGGTGGGTTATAAATCAATTAAAGTGGCTAGTATCGCATTCAGCTTATACGCCAAAGTTCGAGAAATCCGTTGTACTGACTTTGCCCCAGATAAATCTGGCTCTAATAGAAAAATCCTGATTCTTTATAACTTCATAAACCTTCGTCCAAACCTGACGATTTGAGGTTGAAATTAATGCAAAAATTTGTATCAGTGCAAACGCAAATCGGTCTTGAGTTTTTGCGCGATAGTTTTAATTTGTTGTCGCGAAATCATTTAGTTGTTAGACTCCTTAGAAAATAGAAAACCCTATGTTTGGTCCAGTTTTAAACCAGATTAGTATCAGGATAGGTTAGGTTTGGTTTGGTTATTGGAACCCACAATGGTGTTTGGGATAGGCTAGGTTTGGTTTGGTTATTGGAACCCACAATGGTGTTTGGGATAGGCTAGGTTTGGTTTGGTTATTGGAACCCACAATGGTGTTTGGAATAGGCTAGGTTTGGTTATTTGAACCCCAACGGTTTTAGGGTGGGCTTATTCCAATTTATAAGAGGCCAATTAGTTAAACAGATTGTCCGTATTTTTCGTCATCGTCGTCAGCAAGGCCATCAAAACGAAGATTTAGAGAGCCAATCAGATATTTTAAAGGTATTGGAGATTTCATTGGGCTATGAGTTGGACTGAAGT
>JAEQBA010003392.1:0-127429 GCA_019434445.1 Phalangium opilio | reverse complement strand
CAATGATGCGGTTAAAACCAACGCCACATGATTTAGTTGCATGCATACTTCATTAAAGTGTTATATTGACTATATTGGTCGAAATTCATTGTTGAGTTTAAATTCGAAAGGAGCATTGGTATCATAAGCCTTTGATTGATCTCATAGTGAAATACTGGTATAATCGCGCTTATTTAATCCTACCTGAATTTAATTTGTATTAGAATCAAGCACAGAAGTATAGAGTTCATAAACATGTTTTCGAAAGGACCATTGGTATCATAAGCCATTGATTGATCTCATAGTGAAATACTGGTATAATCGCGCTTATTTAATCCAACCTGAATTTAATTTGTATTAGAATCAAGCACAGAAGTATAGAGTTCATAAACATGTTTTTCTGTAGATTTATTATAACCATACCGAATTCAAAACTCAATTTCTAAATCGAGGTTAAAAACGATATTGTATTTTATATGAAGATTTCGATCTCGAATTTCGTTGAACTTTTGTAGTTGAATCTGGACCCTGGCTGGGAATGTGATATCGCGTGATAAAACTCAGAATCTGTTACTCCCAGGCAGAGCCGCTGATCAGATCCAGTTTGCCTGTCATAGGCATTGCGTGGTAGACCAGGAAAAACTTCAATTTGCAATATTAATAATAAACAGAAACAGTATGTGCAAAACGCAAAATAAAGCTTTTAGCCATTTTTTTAAATCTATATTTTATGAATTACCTGCATCATTAGAATCCCCATAATCTGACCTAACTTTGGTATTTCACAGTCCAACACAATTAAATTAAAAGGATTTGAATAATTTATGAATGTACTGTACATGTATCATTCTTCGAACGTTTTCAGTTGAGTCAGATACTAATGTCAAGATATTCGATTGTAGAACATTTGTATCGGAACCGAGATCAATTTACGCAGGGCATTCTAATCGACTCTATTCAATTTAAAGATTGCTATAGAAAATAGATTAGTACTACACGAATATTGGGACTCCGCCAAGAGTAGTGTATAGCCATCCTCTTATAAGATACTACACTCCTCTTGATTTCAAACCCCAAAACGAATAAGAGCTTCAAGGATCACTTAAATGCACAAACTAGATTTTTAATGCAGTCTGTTTCATCAAGAAGCAGTCGTTCGAATTCGTCGTCCGAGATTAAGACTTGAAAATGGTTTTGGTCCGAAGTAAATTTAACTCACAGATAGAATAATTGTTGTAGAAGACATTCGGTTCAAACAGGGATAGATTTAATTTTAGAAGTAGAAATGGAGAACGGTTAGTATTTCGCATCAGTTCAGGTCGACTCATAGCCCAGTATTGAGCCCCACCCTCCAACACGTAACGAAAAATTTAAATTATCTTATTGGCTCACTTAAACTACGTTTTGATGACGTTCCGTTTAATGTCTTGACGTGTTACCTTCCATAAATTTCAAAAAATATATATTGAAATTTGGTCAACAACTTCATAAATGAAAGCGCAACCTAAGAGTTTTTATTTTAATTGCAGCCATTTTGTAAAATGGAAACATGAACAATTTTCATCCATCACAATTTTTTTAGTTGAAACAGGAATTTTTTTTTGAAATTAGACAGAATGAAGAATAGAACGCGTGTTAGATTTCATCCCATTCCCTGTTGAATATGGGAAAGAATAGATGTGTTTTGTTAGTAAGGTCCCCGTCAGTAAAGTCATATCAACAAAATATTTCAAACATTACATTAGACGTTGAGGTATGGAGTTATGAGTCTTCTTTTTTTTCTTTTTTGATAATAAAAGTACTTGTTGTCGTACTGGTAAGGTCTTAAGTACCGCTTTAAGAATTGAGCCTCGACCCCAAACGAGGTCTATATAACAGCAGGCACTTTCACCTCGGGAAGAGTAAAATAAAACAGGCAAGTACTTTGATCTCGGGGATATAAAAGAGACGAAAATAGGGTACAATTTTCTTTTCTTTTTTTCTTTTTCGGTATTGATTCGGTATTAGCGAGAAACTCCCAGAGTCCCTAAGTTTCTAAGGAGAAAAATTTCAAACCTACCCCCGAGAGGGACGAGTATTATTGTAGTAGTATATGTACATACCCCCTAAGCAAAGAAGAAAATGAGAAGAAACTTTTTTTATTTCAAAGATTTCTTTATTCCCATCGATTGTGTTCGGTGTAGCGTGTAGATTGAAGAGATTAACCCAGTTCTGCACCATCAGTCTTGTTCCTCTTTTTTGTTTAGTAGTGAATGAGACTAAAATAATAGGAGACAGCGATAGTTTGTAGAACGAGTGAGAGAGAGAGAGAAAAAGAAGCCCTTAAAGAAGTACTAGCTTTTGCGTAATTAAATGATTTGGAAGCGAGTAACGTTTAGAACAAATTGAGTCGTATAAGGGGACAATTTATCGTTGAGACTAGGAGAAAGGGTCCTTTTCTTCGCTATGTAGTTTTCCTTCGTTCTGTGGCGAATTTGTTACGTTGTTGCGTGAAAACTGAACCGTCTTATTGTAAGAAAACGCATCCGTAAGCCTATTATATTTTTCATAAGTATAGGTCGAAAGGATATTTGCTACGAACACGCATTCGTTGTAAAACGGTGTTTTTCTCTTAAGCCTGGTTTTCACCGACCAAAGTTTCACATAACCGTAGAAATATTTTAGTGAGAAGTTCCTCAAAAAACGGCGCAAACCATTTTACTGAGCGCGCCCTAGACCAAGGCTTACCTTTTATGTTGAAAATTACACCAATAGCAATCCATCGATTCTTCTTTGTTGTCTTTGTAAAAAGGCTCAGTTTCATCAACAAAATCTGCGGAACTATTTATTTGTAGATATTGAATCGACAAGCCAAGTGTCTTTACTTTACGAATAGTTATGGAATCGAAACACACTTCACGTGAGCTTTACGCCTATGGCGTCACGTATTCGTCGCTTCTAATTGGCCACCATTTTACTTGCTATAAAAAGTTGTGGAGAAATTGAAACTGGCAAGACCACTTACCCCTGAAAATTTGGGGCTGCACGTGAATTATCCCGCGTTTTGCGTCAGTGAAAACCAGCCTTTAGAGGGCGTCTCCTATGGTGGAATTTCCGGAAACAGAACCCTTGATTACTATAATTTTTATCTCTACCCATAATCCGACTCTACCAAGGCAGGAAATACCAGTAGGCTTATCTCATCACTGTTCTGGTATGTAGTTGAAACATTCGGACGAAGATGGAGCAGTTCTCTATTTTATTTTGTCTTTTATGAAAACTGTCGGTACTGTAGGGCTCTTAGGACGCACCTATACTTATGGAGAGTGTTACTGGGTTATGGTTATACTTTTAAGTGCATTAATAACACTACTGCATTTCAATATTCTTTGGGAAGTTTAGGTAATTCACGTTTTTAGAAAAGAGGGGACAAAGCTTGACTCGATCCAACACGTAATAGGACTTTTTTATCTGCACTCAATTATGGTGTTACGCGAATGGTAGTCTTTGTCCAGGCTTAAGCTTGAAAATCCCGCCTTATCACGTTTGTTAAACTCTTTACACTCGCAAGAGTACACCCATTTCAACTATTTCAAATGAAATGCGTAGTTGATGCAGTATTTTCTTTCTGTTTGGTTTCGCGGTTTATATTTGAGGTTCTATTTCTAGAGTATTTGCTAACGAATTCTATTCAGCGTCGAAAGTAAAAATTTTATCTCTCTACACAATTTCTTAGTGTCGCACGTTTTACAGTAAGTGTGTTTCAATAAATTGCTGACCTATTGAAGTTTCGACACACATAAAATGTTATACGAATGAAATAGTTTTTTGAAATTATACTTCTTCAAGTACGATATGTTCCCCTTATTATTTTTATATTGAAACTAATTATATCTGAAAAAAAGCTTCTTATTTTCTTGGGTTTGTTTTTGACGTTTTAAATTAAAAATAATCACAAATAATTATGGCACAGTAAACAAGGTAATATAATACTGTGAAAGAAAGGGTTGCCAATTTTTCATGTTATGACCAAGCACAGTTATCAAAATGGAGGAAATTAAGTATATGAGTAAGATGGATTTTGACGATGATCCGACTTGCAAAATTTTTGGCTTCATCGGATTACTAGAAACTTATATACATCTGTAAAATACTCAAATAAAACCTAGAAAAAGTCGTCCGGATGGCAAAATGTCATAGAATATTTTGAACTCAAAAAATCACCTAAAGAACATCCCCCTTAATTTATGGCAGACTTATCAGAAACACCATATATATGACAAAAAATCATTACTAGAAGGTTTTATTTATAAATTTGGCCGTTGAGTGGCGACGACAGTACTTCGCAAACAGAAATGGATTCAGTTCTATCTGAACTATTTCATAATAATATAAGTAACTTCCATAGCACTTGAAATACTAAAGACTTAATTACTAACTCATACCTTTAGTGGTTTCTCTTTCATAGAACGAAACTGTCATAGTTTGTAATTTGTAAATATAGTTATTTAGTTCCGCCTCTAAGACTTCATAATGTCATTGGTTCTATTGAGATGTTTCATTAGTTTCGGAGCTTTTTATGATATTCTGGCGACGTAACCTTTGAGCTATTTATCTCTCATTAGCTAGGCTACTCCCTTAGCGGCTCGCTTGTCAGTTTGTGACGATATACGGGCCGTTAGGTTTATAATGTATAATGGGTTTGGGCTAAGTCTATTTCTGTTTATAGGATACACCATCTATTACAAGCACGATGCCGCGGAATGGGAGCACGTCAACATCTCGGGGGATGCCACGTCTTACGCGTTTCAGTCTTTGACGTGCGCGACTCATTACCGCTTCTACATTGTGGCGACCAACGCTATCGGACGCAGCGAGAACAGCGAAACCATTAGTCTCACTACGCAGGGAGTCGGTAATTATTTATCTTGCTAATTATCGCGTAGAACATTTTGGTCCTGTTTTTAGCCAATGTTATTTGCCCCATTTCACCCTATCATTGAAACTTTGGAAAATCGAAGAAGTCTAGATTTTAAATTTACTTCGTATAAAGAATCCAGGGTAGCTGACTCATTTTAGCCAAATGAGGAATAACAGAAAAAAGACATATTCTATTGTCTAACAACAATGATCAGTTTTCTCCCCTTAAAAAAATTCCCTGAAGCTGTTAACCAAACTCTAGAAAACACAAACACATCAGTCAGGCATTCATTAGCCAAAAGTGCTTCGAATTATACGTTATTACATTCTTATCTGCTCTATAGTCAGAAATTTGCCAAAGGTAATGAATATATAACTATTGTCTGTAAATTCTGAACATTCAGAATTTCCAGACAATAGTTATACATTACCTTTGGAGATGTGTTTTTCTTTGTTGTACTAAAGTTATATCATTCCCAATATTTGAGTGTAACAAAATCACCATAAAACAGATTTTTCCACAGAAACGCTTTCCGTCAAAATTTGAATCATTAGTTGTTTTACAAACAATGTTAATTTGAAAACTAGCAACTTCTAAGGGAAAACCCACATCACCTGTAGAATTGTTAAGCTGCCGATATTACTTTGCCCTTGAGAAGGCCGCAACGAGAACCAGTTAAGGTTGGGGTCTAATACCGGTGTCTGTCATACATGTAAAGTAGGTTCAACGTCTGTCCCAGGAAATGTTACAGTGTTTAGATACAAACCAGTGTCTCCTTACCCTATTATATCCCAATTCTGTGTGGCTAAATTGCTCAGAATGTTATCGATCATACGACGGCTTTAGATGTCGAAATGATGAAGCGCCACCTGCCAGTTATATTCTAATGGAAAATTATAAACTTCCGTTTGATAACCAATTTATATCGCGTGGTTAAAAAAACCTTCTTTAATGGTTCGACTATTTTTTTGTTTGATGAATAATACCTTGTCGTGTCACACGCAAACCATTAAACAAAATATCGATTGCATCTTTTAAACAACTATTGATTGATTATTGATTTCTTTCCAGCCCCGGTTGCTCCCACGAAACATCAGTTATTGACAGTGAACTCGACTAGCGCCCAGTTGAACTTGCAAGCGTGGGAAGACGGTGGTTGCCCTGTCACATTCTACGCGGTCCAATTGAAATCGAAAGGTCAAAGAGAATGGAATATGGTATCGAGCAGCGTCAACCCGTCCTTGGACAAGTTCGTCATACCGGGATTGTCTCCGGGGTCATGGTACAACCTTTTGATGTCGGCCCATAACCCCGCGGGATCAACCGAAGCCGAGTTTGTCTTTTCGACTCTGACAACCAGTGGAGGTAATATTAGTTCTTTAGTAATGTAGATCAATTTTTTAACGATGCAATTTTCTTTTACAGCTACAGTGTCCCCAATTTTGTTAACAGCAGAAATTTCGCCGTCCTTTTACCGTAGTTTACCAGTCGTAGTACCCCTTGTTTGTTCAGGGGTTGTACTGTTAGTCATAGTACTTGTTGTATTAGTCGTTTGTCTTAAACGTAACAGGCAACGGGATAATAACGCAGCCAATCCCGAGCAAGGTTTGTGTACAGACTACTTTGTAAAAAGAATGTAAATAATTGCTTAAAGTTGTTGCAGAAAATCATGGGAATGGAGATGGTAAAGGAGACAACATATCAATGACGTCTGTTGGAAAAAAGCTTTACGAAGCGCAAAGGGAAGCCTTGTATTATCCTTCGCCTTACGCTACGACGCGCGTCTCTATGTATTCCGCTGAGAGCGAATCTTCTTCCGGTCATACCAGTAGTCTTCATCGTCCAGCTGATCAAAGAAATCAACATATCTACGATGTTCCTTTTCCACCTAAACAGGTAGGCAAAAAAAATAGAAAGAGCGTACGCCACGAAAAAGGTTCATAAATGGTGCAAATTAAAATATGTATTATTTATTATAATAATTTATTTATTGCTTTTCTTGCAGTTTACATATCAGTCTAGAAATAGTGGTGTTGTTCATGATTATCAACCTCTACATCCTGTGTCGCCGCAACACGAGAAAACTTACGGTGATTTCCTATTTTTGAATGAAGGTATTTTGTTTGTGAAGTTTGAACGTTGTTTTCAACAGCAATTTCTATTTTTTAAAGATAATAAAGACCCTTTTTATCGTAGATACTACTACAAAACCAGAGGCCAAATTTTCCGAATTCAAACCATATCCAATGCGAGAATGGACGAAGTACAATAAAATTTCCAATCATCGAATGAAAGAAAATAATGATAGAATGCTACGAGATATATATGGATATCACGAGAGGTAAATTTTGCGGTGTTAATTAACTTAAAAAATTATTACTATGAACATCTTTTGATTGAGAAGTACAAATGCGACATTAGTTAATCAAATATGTTCTTTATGTTGATTGAGTAATAGCAATGATACATTAGTTGAATATGGTTTTTATTTTTTGATTGAGATGTAACAAAGCTACATTAGTTAAAAAAATATGTTCTTTACCTCTTCCGATTGAGAAATTGCAGTGCTACATTAGTTAATCAAATATGTTTTTTTTTCTAAAATAGCGGGCCAGTGGATTACGAAAGTAATCCTGAAGATTTTGAGCCAGTAGGTCAAGGAGCTAACTCGGGGGAAATTCAAGAAATGTCTGAAGCCGAATGTGACAGGGATTACAGATGTGATGTGAAACAAGGTATAAGACACTAAGCACCCTTGAAATACATGTGACCTCGTATATGTTAATTTAGTTTTTAAGTGTTTTTCACAAAATACTATGAAATTCCTATTATTTTCGCCCTTGGGTCATGAAATAGAATGAAAAAATTGGATGTCTCATGCGTTCGCATGTCATATTGCTATTTATGATTTGCTCAGAACAGGTTAAGTTAAAACCTATCGGTGTTAATTATTTAATATCTTTTAAGATATACTAATTTTGAAAACCAGTTCGATTGGTAGGATGACACATGCCGTTTGTGAGTGACGCAGGCTAAACAGTAAAGTTCGAAAATAATTTACGTAGGAATGTACACATACTCTACCAACACTTTTTGGCTGTTAGCAAACCGATAGACCAAGTGGTTACCGAATAGCTTTTATTCACAATCGTATATTTTTGGGTTTAAGCATTATTTCTAACAGTATTTGGTGCTTTGTTTGCACTTTTTTTTTTTTGAATAACACTAAAACAACTTTCAAACAACTTCAAAACTTGTTAAACTGATTGATTGGGTTGTGAGAGTAATACCTAATCGCTTGTGTCATCATGATGAAGAAGTTGAAGGTCTTCTTTATTCTTAAACGGTTCTCAAAATCCAATTTGCTCACTGTAACCGCTTTTTGACAACGAATTAAGTTAGAAATCTTTTTTAAATGCGCTTTTAAATTTTGTATGACAAATGACCATATCAGCATGAAAATCTTTCTACTTCGTAAATTATTTTATTTGATATTTTTATTAACATTATCGTCGTAATTTTTCTTTGGTGTTATAGCCAAAGATCTTTCGAGTCTGCCATTCTACATGGTGAGAACGCCGAAGCCAAAGTCAGAATATGACGTGTATCACCATTGAACTTTAACAAAATAAAACTTTAAGCATTCTAAAAAGAAAAAAGTTGTTGACGAAGTCTTTGTAAATAACTAAAAAAAAAAAATTCAGACTCGTGCCTTGCGATAACGTAACAAATAATAGGAAACGTTATGTCCAGTTGTTTTTTTGGTTTCCCCGGTGCATTTTTTTACACACATCGGACATCTGTAAAAAATATCTCCGTAGTTTAAGAAGAACCTTCTATTTCGTGTCCAAATGATTAATATTAAAAAAAATAACAATAAAATAAATTGAAAACACAAGAAACTTTTAAAAAATAAACCGTCGACATTTTTCATTCGGTGTATACATGAAACTTTGATGGAATCGTTATGAGGATTAAATTTTCAATGAAAAAATAATAACAAAATGTGTTTATAAATTAAACTGACAACTACAAATAAAAATTGCTGTTATTTAAACAGTGGTAGTTTATTTACCAGAAATAGTACATAATAAGTTGGGTTTAAGGAGTGAGATAGTAAAATCTCGTTATAGTAGAACAAAATATTAAAAAAGCCAAAATCGAGACGACAGCTAAGTAATCATGAAGGATATTTTTTAATATTATGCTTTTCATTAATTTTACTTATGAGAAAATTTTAAATTCAGTGGTTAAATTAAAATAAAAAAATATTTCTAATGTTTGAATTAATCGCAAGGGGTTTCTAATGGAGATTCAAATTTAAAAAAGTATTCCAACACACTTGAAAACCGCTATTCACAAAATATTAGGGTGATTATTCCCTTTTTAGCCACATCGTAGTATACGATGAGGCTCTTAGTTTGACCCGAGCCGTAGTAGTAGTAGTAGTAGTAGTGGCCGGGGTTGTCGCTTCGTTATCGTTAGATTTTAGCTTAAAAGGAATTCGATAGTTCCTCAAACCACCCATAGGGGTAACTGAGCTTGGTTAGAGATTTTATTTTAATTAAAATTTTTTTTGGTCGTAGCCGGGATTCGAACCCGGGACGCTCACGCAGCAGCAAGACACTCTACCCACTATACCACGAGGGCTTGTCAATAAGAGCGAGTTTTCTTCCTTTAATTTATCTCTAACGGGTCGGGAATGAGGGAGGGCCCTATTTATTTTATTTCTGGGGTCGGATACTTATGTATTTTTGGGGTCGGATACTTTTGAATTTGTGTCTTTTGGTCTTTATATTTCTTTTCTTTTCATTTATGTGTTGGTCTTTATATTTCTTTTCTTTTTATTTATGTGCTAATTAAATAGATAACAATGGGTAACAATGGGCAAATTTTTGGAACGGGAGAGTGCTGTATCTTTAGGGTCGGATACTTATGAATTTGTATCTTTGGGGTCGGATACTTCTGAATTTGTATCTTTGGGGTCGGATACTTCTGAATTTGTATCTTTCGGGTCGGATACTTCTGAATTTGTATCTTTCGGGTCGGATACTTCTGAATTTGTATCTTTCGGGTCGGATACTTCTGAATTTGTATCTTTCGGGTCGGATACTTCTGAATTTGTATCTTTCGGGTCGGATACTTCTGAATTTGTATCTTTCGGGTCGGATACTTCTGAATTTGTATCTTTCGGGTCGGATACTTCTGAATTTGTATATTTCGGATCGGATACTTCTGAATTTGTATCTTTCGGGTCGGATACTTCTGAATTTGTATCTTTCGGGTCGGATACTTCTGAATTTGTATCTTTCGGGTCGGATACTTCTGAATTTGTATCTTTCGGGTCGGATACTTCTGAATTTGTATCTTTCGGGTCGGATACTTCTGAATTTGTATCTTTGGGGTCGGATACTTCTGAATTTGTATCTTTGGGGTCGGATACTTCTGAATTTGTATCTTTCGGGTCGGATAGTTCTGAATTTGTATCTTTGGGGTCGTATACTCTAGAAATAACTTGCACTATGAGTATTTTCATGCATACTAATGAATATCTTTTTTACGCTTGCGTACGAACTACAGTGTTTCACAAGTAAAACGTTCTTGATTGCTGGAGCCTTATAAACGATGGGGCTCTAATCTGGCCGGGGCCGTCTTGTTTTATTTCAGTAATCAGTATATATGTTTACAAAAGTTTAAGACACGACAAACTGATAGCGTACAGTATTTTTAATTGCAAATCCATACGCAGGATTCATACAGTCATTAGTGTTTAGTAATTTCTACTTCACTTTTCTCGAATGAGAACTGTGAACTATCGTTGTGAACCAAGCTAAAATATTATATCGTTTCAACACAACGTGTCGCCATTTCGTTGTATAGAACGGCTCTAACATTCCAAAAGGTGCGTAATTTACGTATATTTTTTTTGAGATTTTTCCATACATCCACAATTATGGTTTGTATATCGGACTTTTTGTAACGAAAACAAAAACCGTAAACCCATCACAGGAGAAAATGATTGGGGTCCGAACGAATTATATAATCAAAAAATATCTTTAATTTAATGTACTTGACAACGATTTAATAATAATAATAATAATCTAGGCTTTGTCTACGAAGGGATTTCCACACTAAGCCTGTGGCTTGTTTACAGGTGGGTCCCTTTACAATGCATAGAGGGGTGGTGGCTAGCCCCTATGCCACAGCTAACCTACAGCGCCCTATACTAACTATTACCTGTTAACCATTGCGAGTTTTGATAGAAAGGAGAAACCGGGTTAGACCGCGGAGGAAAACTCCTTTTAACAAGCAGGGAGAGAACTTGCAAACTCTACGCAGAAGGATTTGTTGCCAGATTTTCACCCGATTGACACAGTCCGGGATCTAACCCGGAATCCTCTTGCTGCGAGGCGAAAGCGCTAACCGCTACGCCACCCCAACATCTTCTAGCTGACATCTTTCGCCACAATGTCGGACATTGAGAAAGCATTTCTACTAATAATACTGAGCAAGAGACACAAATGCATAGTAGCCATAGATCAAAGATAACCTTGAAGTTTTCCAAATCGAGGGATTCAGCTGTATCCATAGGCTTCTTCCACAAAATAACATCCAAAATGTATTTGCTTTCAAATCCCTTATACGCCATCGCTTTGGTCTCCATTTGCACCAGTGCGCTAAAACAGAGAAAAGGTCCACTTGAAAAGTGTTGGGAAAAACATTTGAGTAAAAATTTAAAGGTATATTTTACACGCTAAGTAGAGGATGATTGAAAGAAAACTTCAGCTAAAGCCAAAATCTTCACCTGTGGTCAAAGCCATTAGCGAACCTATCAATTACGACAAATTACCTTTTTATGATCAGCTCTCTTAGAAACGCATTATTGGAGACATTTTTGGAAATGAGGAAGTACGTCATTTCATCGACCGTTGACCTTTTCCCCAAGTAAAATAGTCTCTTACTCCGAATAATATTTTTAAATTGACCCCGAATATGTCTTTCCAATTCAATCATGGTCGTCAACAAAGCGGTTCCCTTTTTCGAATTTTTGCGATTGTTTTCCGGTATAAAGGTTAGATCCGTTAATGTTTTAGGGTTTTCCGTATCTTTGCATAATCTAGCGTAAGCTTCAATCCGTTTCTCATTATAGCCATCGTCTTTTGCCTTCGAATAAGAGAAGTATATAAACATAAGCATATCAAACTACCCGTAAGCGTGAATCGGCGGGAAATTAGCCATGTGGCAGGCATTGTCTAGGTAAAACTCGGGAAACAAGTCTTCCTGGTGGCACATAAGGGAAACTTTATTCAAATCGCGCAAGGGATGCTACCGGAAGCTTGGGAATAAATACAAGGATTAATATATATCTTATTCTTACCTATTATAAGCTCTACCTCTATTAATACTTGCAATCATAACAAACATTGTCGTCTGCTAGTGGGGCTAAAACGTGGATTTTGAAGTTCGCGTAATAAAGGCATGCGGCATCCTACACTTTTATCTTTTGTACTTTTCCTATTCATAAGAAACCAGTCGTACTGTGTACACTTATAACTAAGAGTTTCCCATTTTCTTTAAAAATTCGAGATAATTTGCTGTTCCTAATCTTAAACAAACAACTTAAGTCTTAAAAGCCCGTACTAAGCCGATTACCGCTGCCATTTATTGCAGAAGCAGACGACTGCTTAGATTTCCGGGTTATAAGGTGGTAGGGAGAATCGGGACGGAGAGAATTGCTTCGTTTTCCCTCTAGGTGGCGTAGAACCTGAAATTTCTCTCTGGCCCCTTGTACAATGGTGATTACCCGTGGTCTTATTGTGAATTCACGCTTACGGGTGGTTTGATATGCTTATGATATAAATTGGCGTAATATTCTAGGGTCAAGCTATTCCGCAAGTTTTATTCCATGATGAAATTTACCATTACACAATATTTAAACACGATAAAAGATCGTTCAAATGTTAGGACGTCAATATTCTCGGATTTCAAAAGATCATCAAAGCCGTCTATGACATCGTAAGTTACAACGGAAAAACTGGACTTTAAATTGCTCCCGATTTCAATCATCATCAGCAATGCTAATATCAGCCAACTGCCAAAGGCTAATCTGCCACTCGAAGAAATCGGTGGTTTATCGTTGGCTGCCAAAGTGTTTAAAATATTGTAAAAGTTACTGTCCTCCAAGGAATCGCTAGCTGTGAAAAACAACTCACGTTCAGAAAATATAATTCCATAATTATCCCAAATATTATCTAGCCAGACAGTCAGTGTTCTACAATTGCATTTTGATTCCTTGGTAAAAAGTAAAAACAAAGAACAAAACGCTAGCGCTACAAAAAGTAAACTCAGAACCTGAAAAAAAGGATTTATCAGCGAGGCAAAAAAGAAAAGAAATTTTAATTTAAATTTAAGAAGTATAACCAGGAATATCTATATCTAAATCAAAGTCCTGACTGACTGACTGACAGACTGACTGATAATCAACGCCCAGACCAAACCGCTTGCCCTAGAAGGCTGAAAATTTGCAGGAACGTTACTCATAAGTAGTAGGCGCGTACTAAGAAAGATTTTTTCAATCTACCGCCATCTTGAACCGATTTCACAATTTTTTAGTATAATGGTTTAATCTAACCTATAAACGGGCTGAATGGTCTTTTGGGTTCGATTTGTTGCCATCTTTTCAAATGGCGGCCAGAAATTTAAAAACCTTTCTTTATGGAATAATGTCCGCATGAAAAGTAATAAAAAAGCCCCGACGGGCTGACGGGCAACGCCGAGTGCTTTCGCTCCTAGGGTGCTACAAAAATATTGGTCATCAGTAAAATCTACCCATTCTTTATATCATTTTGATGGAAGTTCTTATTACACGCGAGCGACGCCGCGGGTAACATCTAGTACATATATACAATGAAGAATTATCGAATATCAGTTAACCTTTACTGCAGTCTAATAAAGCTATACTCTCGTTTTCGAATTGTCATATTGTTTCACTTATATGAACATTTTGATAACGTTATCTGTACCATTAAAAATCAGTGTCTTTTTTTGTTCCAGGGATAGATGTATTTTTAGAAGTAGGAATGGAGAACGATTAGTGTTTACTTCAGTCCGACTCATAGCCCAGTACAGAGCCCCTCCCTCCAACACGCATCGAAAATTTTAAAATATCTAATTGACTCACTTAAACTACGTTTTGATGACGTTGCTGACGAGGACGGCGAAAAATACTTAATACCTTTTTACCTCTGTCGCTATGACCCGCCTCTTCTTTCATACCCCAATTCCCGGGGAAGGGGGTCCGATGGAAGCGGCATAAAATCCTCAAATTTGTTCACTAGTGCCAGGATCTATTACCAATGCTAGAGCTCTTTACTTCTAGTCTCATCTTACTTCAGGATATATTAAATCAGTGTACTAAATTTTAGTGAAATCAGTAGAATACGTTATTCCATAATGAAAATATTATACATTTCTTGCAACCATTTTTCAAGATGGCGGCGGACGGAAAAAATCCGTTTTAAAGCATAACTAGTACTTAAGGGTAAGATCCCTGCAAAATTTTATCTTACTAGATAAATCTGTTTGGCTGGGTGTTGATTGTCAGTCAGTCAATAAGTCAGGACTTTGACTTATATCGATATAGATTCCTGGTCTGACTAGGATTTTACATGGAATTTCTTAATTTATCTAAAAATCGTTAACTCTATCACATTTCTTCCATATGAACTACCCTTTGATTTCAGGATTATATTAATTTAACTGAGATTTTGCAATGTTAAAAGGATTTTTTTCAGTATTTCCGAATAAAATCCGACCACTGTAAGAAAGTCTAAAAAGTCAATACCGTTTTATCTATTTGAATTAAATCCAATGAGGCTGATTCTTGCGCTATGGGTGATGAAGAGAAAGTCACAGTTCTGGTCACCGACGACATCATATACGACATCCTAGTTACGTTCTCAATCAGTTTTGGGATTTGTTTCCCCGTGAAGTCAAGGAATGTAATATGATATGTCTGAAAATTCACAAGATTATTTCTCCCAGGTTTAGAAAGCGAATTTTTATGTCTAAATTGACTTGCATCGCATTCGTCTCGATATGTCTTGAACGCTAAATTGCAATTGACAAGTTTAATTTCCCTACAAAATAGCACAATTTATCATTGACGAGCTAGACCAAATGGATTTGTCCAATAAGTGAGTCTAATACATTTTTGCCAAATATTCACTCATGAACTGAAATCTATCACCAACATTTTCATACTGTTATAGAATAATAAGAATATTTCATTATTTAAAAGGGCAAAAACAGTTCCCGTAATAATAGTTAAATTTTTAGTTTCGACCTCTAATGTTTTTTAATAAAACTGCAAATGTTTGTTTATGCTAATTTTATAGTATTACAAATAAAAAATTAACGTAAATCTTATAAAAGGTTTTCCAAAAACGGTGGTTATATTGAAGTAAAGTGGATTTTATTAGCAATTTTGAGTCGAAAATGTTCCATAACATTTTGTTTTAAGGGCCACTGTTATTATAAGAGTGCCTTAGAGATGACAGCTTAAATTCGCGCAAAAACACTTCTAATTTAATTTAGAGGTCATCCCGATAAAACTCCTATCCTAACTTGTAATCAATGGCTCCTACGGCAAAATGTCATTGAGTCCACTGTACTTCTGTCTTACCACCCTTTTTGCAACGACCTGTATTTATTTACATCTGTCCTGGAAACGGGATGGATAACCTTGTATTTATTTATAAATTTATAAGAACAGAAAAAATAAATTATATAATCCAGTGGCGTCGCTAGGCCTTTTTTGGGGGGGCTATAGCCCCCCCAAATTCCAAACTTAGCCCCCCCAAAATAATCCGTAAACCCTAATAAAAATTGCTGTTAGCAACCTAAAATTCTGTAGCAATATTTAAAAAATTTCAATATCAAACAGTAAAATTTTGAAGAAAAAAACAGATGGAAACAAGTAAAATGTTTCATGTTCTTTCCCAATAGTGTGGACTAAAAGCTAACCAAAACTAAAAATAAACCTAAGACGATTGAAAATCCTTCATAATCGGTTCCGTAGTCCTTATCAATAAAAGGTTGTACATCTTTAAAATACGAATAATTTCACTTTGACACAAATTTACGGATAGTTTTAAAGGTCTACACATTTTCCAATGAACCCATTATGCAATTTTTAGCCACATCGTAGTATACGATAGGATCTTAGTTTGACCCGAGCCGTAGTAGTACTGGCCGGGGTTTTCGCTTTCGTTATCGTCAGATTTTAGCTTAAATGGAACCAATAGTGGTAGCTGAGCTCAGTTAGAGATTTTATTTTAATTAAAAAATTTTTCACACCGCACCCGGGAATTGAACCCGGCTGGCTGGCGCAGCAGTAAGACACGCTACCACTGTGGGGTCGGACACTTCTGATTTTTTTGCTTAGAGTCTTTGAATTTTTTTCTTTTTATTTATGTGCTAATTAAATAGATAACGATGTGGCTACTATTAAGTCCCAGCCCTTGGGCCATCTTGTTTATATTAAGTTCTTATAATAACTTTAAAATAGTTTGCCCAGATTTAGCCCCCCCCAAATTTCAAACCCTAGCGACGCTACTGATATAATCTTTCGAGAAATAAGCCATTTTTAAACTTACCATGAAGCCTCCTATTGCCCATTGCATTCCCTAATCACGGGGAAAATATTTCGAGTACATTGTTTCTTATTAATAATTTTCATTAACTGAATATGAAACATACTTTTCTAACAGAAAGTTTGAAATGAAAAATATTCAACCGTACTAAAAATAATATTTGCGATCGAAGAAGTGAAGAAACAAAGATAGGGCGTGTCTTAAATATTACTTCCATCAACGTAAATCTCATATTTATGGACCAGTACAGGGCACTATCCGAATTAGTTGTATTTCCTTACAAATTTATAGAAACAAACATCACGCGAGGAAGTAACATTTCAGGCACGCCCTATCTTTGTTTCTTCACTTCTTCGATCGCAAATATTATTTTTAGCACGGTTCAATATTTCAATGATAAAATATAATGATAAAGAAAACCGGAAATGTTTGTCGTCGACCAAGAACTAGAACTTGGTCTTAAACCACATCAAAGCGGTTTAAGCATAAAAAACAAAAAAATTATAGAGTTTCCAGAGCGTTTTGTGGAAGTTTAGACTGCGAAGTTAATCAGGAAAGCAATTAAGGAGACATTGTTCCGGCGCTTTAAATTAGAAAATATTTCCTGATGACGTCAATTGGACTTTTGCATGAGGGGATCCTCTACACAAATGCCAGTGGTTCGAAAACCCGCCGTTCCGCTTCAACTTCCGCTAATTTCTTATATAGTTTGGCGTATTTCGGTTGAATGGGATTTCGGTTCATTGGGAATTCGGTCCATTGGGATTATACCCCTTCAACGAGTCCAATGTCCAGCCGTTGAGAGATATTTTTATTTAAATTTTAATAACTAATATTATTTTAAAAATCGCTTAAATTCATGATCTAAAAACGTATTGATTTTAACTGCAAGTTTTTCTTTATATTTACATAGAATTGTTAATAATTTTATGCCAAACTTGCTAGGCCTTGTTTTCGTGAAAGTTAACGATACTTAAGGTAGTTATTGCATATAGGTAGTATTTCGCTTTTATTTTAATTTCTGATAATGCTTTAAACTCAACGGTTTCGAAGGCTAGATGTTTCTGACTGCCCAATTTTTATTGGAGAGAGAAACTTTTTCTTCCTCCTTCCCCCTTATGACGAATGTATTTTCTGAAAAAAGGTTGCCACTAGGACCACTTACATAAGGGCACCATGCGATAGCAAATCGACTTTTATAAATGAAGCGCCACGATTTATTTCAGTATTATTCAAATACGACCTTCTCACCTTGAAAATCGCGGCAAGAAGCGTTCGATTGACGATTGGTAAGGTGGACGAAGTCATTTAGTCGAATATCGCAAATAACTAAGTACTTCCTACGTGAATTTTGACTCGAGCTATATCTTGAAATAATCAATAATTAACACTTTCAGTAATCCATTATCCAATCGTTTTTACATGTTTAAAAAAGGCTATCAGAAAAATCCGAAACCACAGAACTATGGTAGGTTTAACGTCCAGCGTTATTTCGCTTAGTATGCCAAGCATATATTCATGAAATTATTAAACGTTTAACCGACCACTGGTGCAGTTGAAAGTCTTCCCTAGAGTTGAAAGATGCTTTTCTCTAAATCTATTTTGGTCGACCAATCAACGGTCTACATTATGTGACATTAACTTTTTCTTTCCTCTGGCGAAATATTTTGGGTTTGAGGCATTTATGGTTTTATAGTATTTTTTTTTTTTGGAAGTTTGAGATCGTGGATTTTGTTTTCCAAACTTGGTAATGTAATTCGATTTGTTTTTCACTCTGGTTTAGACTCTCGAGTTATCCAATAGAATGCCACAGAGGGGGGCGATAAATGTTATTTTCGTAGGCTCAGATATTTATCTTTAGTGTAACCAGAAGTAAGATAAGGGGTCTAGAAGTAAAGAGCTCTAGCATTGGTAATAGATCCTGGCACTAGTGAACAAATTTGAGGATTTTATGCCGCTTCCATCGCGCCTACACTTGAGATAAAAAAATTGGTCGAGTTCCAAAAAAAATTCCTACCCCCTTTCCTTCAACCTAAAGCCGCGGAACACGGACGCGGGTGCTAGAATCTAGTCCGGCCGTCTACCGCCGCGAGCGTCTCACGTTTTGGAGGGAAAATTTAGAAACCGCTACCAGAGGGCCAACTGTTGGTGTGATAGTAAGAATATTCACTTTCGCCAAGTGAAGAATTTGGTTAGCTCGGTACTTCTAGTCCCATTATCTTACATCTGGTGCAATCTTTTTCCAAAGAGGGTATAATGAAGGTTTGGCTGGAGTGTTCTCGCTTTGAAAGATATCCGGTTAGTGCGAGCATCTTTCTCTGCCATCATAATAGTTGAAATATGGTGAACCGGATATTAGAAGTTAAATATGAAAAGAAATAAAAAAAAGCAACAACGCCCTAAATTCCTTGCCTATATGCTGCTAGCTTTAACTTCCCCTGGTTATACCCTCATTGATTTTTCAAAAATTATCGGACTATGGTTCTTTCTTTAGCACAAGACACCGAATTACAACCTACATATATTCAGAAGAAGCCATTTGACACTACAAATATTTGCAACGATATTATCTTGTTACATAAACAACATCACTGTAAATAATCTGTTATTTAAATTATAATGTTTATCATCGTTGATTCAATCAGGGATAGATTTATTTTTTAAGACGGAATGCACAACGTTTGGCCCTAATTACTTCAGTCCGACTCATAGCCGAGTATATAGCCCCTTCCTTCAACACGTAACCAAAAAATTAAATTTTCTTATTGGCTCACTAAAACTACATATTGGTGACGTTGCTGACAAGGAGGGCCAAAAATACGTAATTCCTGTTTACCTCTGTCGCTATGACTACGACCCCTCAAAATGCAGCCGTCTAAAAGCGAGGGTCCAGAAATTATTCGGGAATTGTTTTTAATAGCCATTAAGAAGGTAGTTAGTGAATTTGGTGCCGGTGTTTCGGATTTGGAGTACATCTGTAAAGGGTGAAAAGTGTTCGCTAATTCTTTCATAAGCCAATCATATCTACTATCCTCATGATTTTGTAAACGAATTTGATGAAGTTAACCAAGGCTAGTGCTTTAAACCGAACGCAGTTAACTGATTTGTGATCCGAGAAGACCAAATATGTTTGCTTGACTTCAGCTATCAGATAAACAGTTGACGACCGTTTTCTGTTCAGATCAGATGCATTTTACAGATACACATTCGGATCAAATTATATCTGAGATAAAAACCAGATTGTAGACATTTGAAACAGATATCTGTGGCATCGGTCGTAGTTTCGGATTAATACGTTTTAAGAATTTTTACGTTTCAAATGTATTTATAATGTATTTATAACGCATATAATTAAAAAAATCCAGGCAAATTGGATGTTTGTTGTAGGTTGGATGTCGAGGGAAGCAGTTCAGTTTATTTTCCCAAACAATTGACTTGGTACTAGTAGAGATGTGAGTCAGTAATTTACCGTCCGTAAACTACCGGTGGTAATTTACCAAATTTTTGTGTTCTGGGAGTGAAACCAAGTGTACTATCTTTCCTGAGACTAAAACAATGTCCTCTCTTACTTCGGAGTCCCGTTTTCCTCTGTACCCCTTTCGTTCATGCGGCTGTTCTAGCTTAAAATAGTGATTCATTGTTAGTCACTGAAGTGGTGTTTACTTGAAAGCCGGACCAAGTAGTCACACGCACATGCTAGTGCTCTTTTATTTGGGTCAAGGGCTAATTACGCGTTAAAAGTTCATTTTATACTTAAAGTGTTAGTGACATAATTTTCGTCATCCTCAAACTTAAAATGCGAAAAAAATCCTTGAAAAATCTAGTTTATTATGATATGTTTACTTTTTTATTTGGTTTTGTAGCAATTTATTAAATTGCAATCAAAGTTTTGTGTTTGGAAATGGCCTAGTTGAGATTTTCTTTCGTTTGATGACGTAGTAAGGAGAAATTTTCACTCTAGATGTCGCTCACGTGACGCGCCTGTTAGTGTCGCCGCGCCGCGTTAAGCCTAATTTATTCAGATTCGCGCGCGAGCCGCATTAGTAGACTCGGTAGTCTCGCGCTTGGCTTTTCCGCGAGATGCCGCGAGTGACGTATCAAGGAGAAAACCCCGCCAAAAATCTTCTCCGCAAATTTGCCTTTGTCCCCCAAGTTTTCAAGGTGTTTTTTCTGTGTTTTCCCTCATAATTAAATATTATTCAAGCATATTTTTGGAATCAGAAGAGTTTAAACTCTCAAAAAAGTAAGGTTTTCTTTAGATTTGAGATAATTTTTAAATCACGTCGCTATTCCTTTAAATGATCAACTATTACTGTATTTACTTCCAAATGGAGTTGCCAGGCGCCAGCCAGAACTAAAAATCGTTAGTTAAAGATCGGATTAGAAAGGCCACGGCTGCCGCAAAATCATATAGCTCTCACAATTAAACGTTGTTGAAATTTTATTTACTGTAACCACGTAAAATTTAAATTACCAAATTTGGTGATGAACTGTAATTTTGGTTTTCGCAAAATTTGAATCAGTAATTTACGGAGTAAATTACCGTTTTTAAAATATATGTTAATTTCTCATCAGTAGGTACGAGGTAATACTTGTCCTTAGAAGCGGGCAATTATTTGTGTCGCACCAATTTATTCAAAATCACAACAATGGTTGCCATTGTAATTTGTTCCTCCTATTTAATAAAGATAGAAAGAACTTATCGCGCCAGAGGGGGGGGGGCTATGATTTATCAAAACACAGTGACTAGTCTTGACCAGAAATCCGTGTAATTTTATTAGCAGGAATGAAGAACGGTTAGTATTTACTTCAGTGCGACTCATAGATCCAATCCCTTCAATTCGTAACGAAAATTTTAAATTATCTAACAGGCTCACTTAAACTACATTTTGATGACGTTGCTGACGGTGACGGCCAAAAATACATCGTTGCTTTTTACCTCCGCCACAATGACCAGCCTCTTCTTTCATACCCCCCCCCCCATCTCGAGGAAGGATGTCGTGGACTTTGACGCACGCAAAAAGTACCCTGTTCTCTATTCCCGCTTCTAAAATTACATGAATTTCTGTATCTCTGTCTTGACTAGATAATTGAAGGTTTTCATGTGTACTGGAATGGTTGTATATATAATGAGTGTATAAAGTTAAACACGGATATCTGTAAAATTATAAAGATATCTGAACAGATATAAGATTAGAAATCGTTCAGATAGCGCTAGGTCGGATGAAAATTGTCACCTTATCGGATCAGATTTAATAACTGAAAGTAAATACGACGTTCAATGAACTGTTGACGATTTTGCGGGAAAGATATCGCAATCAGATGTCATAAAAGAAGAAACAGTTCATAATTTTAAGCACTAACCAAGGCTTAGTGAATGGCCAGGAGTTTTGTGAGCTTAGTGTTTGGTTAAAACCTGTTCGTGTTGTAATATCTACGAAGACTTTTCGATTTCATTACTCAATTCTAACTCACTTTTAATTTTCATGGGTCTTCCCCGTTTTTTTGTCAGTTGCAAGCCCTATGTCTTGTGTAACTTCCAATTTTAAACAATGTTCTTTCAAAAATTACAATCCGAGCCCATTCAAACTAGGCAGACGAAGGGGCAGACGACGTTTATTTGACCCGGATATACATACAACGCCATAACGAAAATAAGACCCGCCTCTTCTTTCATATCCCTCCGTCACGGGTAAGGGGATCGTGGACTTGGACGCGCACCCGAATAACCCTGTTACCCATTCCGTCTTAAAAAAAATAAATCTATCCCTGATTCAATTCAATCTTGAAGAAAATAAAGTTTGGTGTTTATTCACAAAATTATTATCATTCACTGAATACTGGGATTGAAAATACTATCCCAAAATATATATAAATTTTTTTTAAATCATACCGAAACAAAAGTGAAATATATTTCTCCTGAATCGCTAATGCAAAGAATCTTAGACAAACAGTTGACGACTAGCGAAGGAAAACTAGGTCGTTCTGCAGCGTTAAACATTATCGATAACAAGAAATGCTCTGGAACATTCAGTTACTAAACGCGCATGACGACTCGAAATAAATTGAAAAAGACATTTCTTTTAGTCACTTGACAGATATAATAACAACACTACTCTCTGTACATTCCTGTTATTAAATGACACAACTTTAACCTTAATCGTTTAAGTTTCTGACGAACTGCATTCATTTTCAAAAATAAAGAGAAGACCTAGGGAGTCTAGAGTCAAATCGCGTGCAAAAGTTATTAGTTTAAAAGTTTAAGTACTTGTACACAGGTTATGCATTGCCAGAAAGGAGAGGGAATAAATTACCTTAGTATTAGGAACGTTTTTAAGCAAAGAAACTGCCACGAAAATTTAACTGACAAATGGATAAACTTTTAATAAGATTTTAAAAAGGGGAACTAATCAATTTTTTTCCCTACATATACCGGAATATAATGTTTTAGTTTAGTCAGAGAGAATTTATAATAGGGAGTGGAAGCTTTTGCCCTTGGCAGTGCTAAATACAATGTAGCTCAAACAAGTGCGTCACTAAAACTAGCCAGGTAATTTCCGGTCTTATGACAATCCTTTAATTTTGAAGTTTGCCCTCAAACACTATTGGTTGTACAATTACCCAATAAGTGTTCCCAATTTCGAGTGCGACTGGCGCCATCTGGAGATATTTTAAGTCAGACATTTCCTTTCCGCTACAAAAGTATTGTCCATCTCACCTAGAATCCCTCCAGCAAACATTCAAGACCTACCTTAGAGGGAAGGGCCACAAAAAAAAATCATAACGGAAATAGACCTGGCTAGTTTTGTTGATCATGTGATTTTTGAGCTACATAATATTCCTTATTTTCTACTCCCTATTATAAACTCTCTCTGGTTTAGTACGGAGTTTTCTTTTGGAAAATAAACCTCAATTGTAGGCTTCACAAACCAAGAGTACTATCAAGAGATAATAGAAGATAGTATAATATTGGCTCAAACATTTCTCTGAGAGAATGTTCTTGTAGATACCTCTTAACAACGACCCATTTTGCAGCGGTATGTTTTACGTTCAATTATCAAAAAGTAAGCAAACCCACACAACAATCCGCAAATGTAAAGAATAAGTATTAGTATTCCCATCAATTTCCTCAAATTAATTTGGATAATTTGCTCTTCATCCCATTTTTGGAGACAACGATCGAAGTTTACCGAGTTCCAATCAATATCGTGTGCCAAGAGACCATTTTAAAATGTGTTGTTAGTTTCAAAGTATTAAAGGTCGCATTCTTTTTAAACTTAGTGCTTACATATATGTTAAAACTGTATTTCTTCATATACTCACAAATATGTTAAGTTTTCTTAACTGTTTAGAGGTACGTGCATCTGTTAGAGTTCGAAATATTCCAAAGTCGCCACCGCGGCGCTGCAATCAGGCGTTGCTCTATTCTAACCTAGCCTCCTATTAAGATGGATTATTAGTGGTCTGAGACTAAACTTAGAAAATAATTTATGTAGGAATGGTAATTAAATCACAAATCTTCCTTAAATGGGCCCTTCAATTTGGCATGACCAGGGATAGATTTAATTTTAGAAGTATCAATGGAGAACGGTTAGAATTTATTTCAGTCCGACTCATAGCCCAGTAAAGAGCCGCTCCCTCTAACACGTAACGAAAAGTTTAAATTATCTTATTGGCTAACTTAAACTACGTTTTGATGACGTTGCTGACGGGGACTGCGAAAAATACGTAATTCCTTTTTACCTCTGTCGCTATGACCCGCCTCTTCTTTCATATACCCCCTTCCCGGGGAATGGGGATCCGAGACTTTGACGCGCGCCCAGATGACTCTGTTCTCCATTTCTACTTCTAAGATTAAATCTATCCCGGGCATGACGAATTACTATTATCATTCGTCTTTCTACTTTGTAGATTATTTTATTAGAGATTTATAACAATATGCGCTTAATTTCTTTTGGGTGTCATAGCCAAACTTGAAATGGGCTCCAAAAGAGTGTATTGAAGCTTCTACAAACGATTTATGACTTAATTAAATGCAACAAGTTGCACTATCTCTATTTTCTTGAACTTTCCTAAATGTTCAAAGTACGTAATTTTAATGTGTTTAAGCTCTCTAATTTCATTGTCTTGGTACTAAATAAATTAAAAAAAAAAATTCAAGGCATTAACGGTCAAGGCTACAGTTTTCTTACGTACGCGTGTTGGTTGAAGCTTTGTTTAAATACAATCGAGATTTTAGGCGGTCGACATTCTTAAGAGGTGTAGAGAAAAGAAAATCAATCGAATAGTAAGTTCTGCTAATATTTCCCATAAGAAGAATAGTCTGAACCATAGCCGTCGAGCACCTTAGTGATCACGCAACGTCTCCTTGTATAATCGACATTGCAAGAAATTATGGGCTGGAACACAACCGCAATTTTAGAGTACATAGCCAATAGGTAAAAGGGAGTTATCTAGTGACTTGGATAATGTTAGTCCTACAACCCTATGTTTCCAAGGTCGCTTAAAATTACTAAAGTCTGAGTTGAAAATAAAATCCAATGCTTAATAAAGGATAAAACTTAACTATTGCTCGTTTACAGCGACTCGAAAAACCAAAATTAAAGTTTATAATGAAGAGCATAAGAAATATTTTCGACAATTATAGGTTGTTATCTAAAATGGCCAGACTCTCCTCCATAAATTAGAGTACGGCTTTTCGGAAAAGGATATTGTTCATCGTTTTATGGTGTGGACAGCAATTTTACCGAACTAATTCTTTGCTGGTTTCTTTCGCCGCAAAATTGAACATCGAGAAAGCATTTCTACTAATAATACTGAGCAAGAGACACAAATGCATAGTAGCCAGAGCTCAAAGATAGCTTTGAAGTCTTGCAAATCGAGAGACTGAGCTGTATCCATAGGCTTCTTCCATAAAATAACATCCAAGACATAGTTGCTTTCAAATCGCTTATACGCCATCGCTTTGGTCTCCATTTGCACCAGTGCGCTAAAACAGAGAAAAGGTTCACTTGAAAAGTGTTGAGAAAACAATTTGCGTAAAAATTTAAAGGTATATTTTACACGCTATGTAGAGGATGATTGAAAGAAAACTTAAGCTAAAGCCAAAATCTTCACCTGTGGTCAAAGCCATTAGCGAACCTATCAATTACGACAAATTACCTTTTTATGATCAGCTCTCTTAGAAACGCATTATTGGAGACATTTTCGGAAATGGGGAAGTACGTCATTTCATCGACTGTTGACTTTTTCCCCAAGTAATATAGTCTCTTACTCCGAATAATATTATTAAATTGACCCTGAATATGAGTTTTCAATTCCATCATTGTTGTTAACAATGCGGTTTTCTTTTTCGAATTTTTGCGATTGTTTTCCGGTATAAAGGTTAGATCCGTTAACGTTTTAGGGTTTTCCGAATTTTTGCATAATCTAGCGTAACCTTCAATCCGTTTCTCATTATAGCCATCGTCTCCTGCCTTCGAATAAGAGAAGTATATAAATTGACGTAATATTCTAGGGTCAAACTATTCCGCAAGTTTCATTCCATGATGAAATTTACCATTTCACAATATTTCTCCATGATGAAAGAGTCTTCAAATGTTAGGACGTCAATATTCTCGGATTTTAAAAGATCATCAAAGCCGTCTATGACGTCGTAAGACACGACGGAAAAACTGGACTTTAAATTGCTGCCAATTTGAATCGTCATCAGCAATGCTAATATCAGCCAACTGCCAAAGGCTAATCTGCCACTCGAAGAAATCGGTGGTTTATCGTTGGCTGCCAAAGTGTTTAAAATATTGTAAAAGTTACTGTCCTCCAAGGAATCGCTAGCTGTGAAAAACAACTAACGTTCGTAAAATATAATTCCATAATTATTCCAAATATTATCTAGCCAGACAGTTAGTGTTCTCCAATTGCATTTTGATTCCTTGGTAAAAAGTAAAATCCAAGAACAAAACGCTAGCGCTACAAAAAGTAAACTCAGAACCTGAAAAATGGATTTATAAGCGAGGCAAAAAAGAAAAGAAATTTTAATTTAAATTTAAGAAGTATAACCAGTAATATACATATAGACTATGAATAATAAACGAATATCAGTTAACCTTTACTGCAGTCCAATAAAGCTATACTCTCGTTTTCGAAATGTCATATTGTGTCACTTATATGTACATTTTGATAACGTTATCTGTCAGAGTCTTTTTTGTTCCAGGGATAGATGTATTTTTAGAAGTAGGAGTGGAGAACGATTAGTGTTTACTTCAGTCCGACTCATAGCCCAGTTTAGAGCCCCTCCCTCCAACACGCATCGAAAATTTTAAATTGTCCAATTGTCTCACTTAAACTACGTTTTGATGACGTTGCTGACAAGGACGGCGAAAAATACCTCCGTCGCTATGACCCGCCTCTTCTTTCATACCCCAATTCCCGGGGAAGGGGATCCGGACTTTAAAGCGCGCCCAGATTACTCTGTTCTCCATTCCTACTTCTAAAATTACATCTATCCCTGAAGGTTCCCAAAATTATCTCTTGTGAGTCTTGTGATGGAGTAATTAATTGTGACGCGCCAAATAATAACAGTTTCCCATTCCGTCTTCTTTATATATGAATAGCAGCGAAGACACCCAGCTTTGCCCGTCGGGACATTTTTATTACCTTTCAAGCCAAAAATTTAAAATATGGCGGGAAAGTGAATCCCAAAAACAGTAAATCCCGTCTATAAGGTATCGAGCTAACCAAATTCTTCACTTGGCGAAAGTGAATATTCTTGATAACACACCAACAGTTGGCCCTCTGGTAGCGGTTTCTGAATTTTCCCTCCAAAACGTGAGACACTCGCGGTGGTAGACGGGCGAACTAGATTCAAGCACCCGCGTCCGTGTTCCGCGGCTTAAGGTTGAGGCGAAGGAGGTAGGAAATGTTTTTGGAACTCGACCAATTTTTTTCTCTCTAGTGTAGGCGCGATGGAAGCGGCATAAAATCATCAAATTTGTTCACTATGTGCCAGGATCTATTAACAATGCTAGAGCTCTTTACTTCTAGCCTCATCTTACTTCTGCATATATTAAATCAGTGTACTAAATTTTAGTGAAATCAGTAGAACCGCGCATACGTTATTCCATAATGAAAATATTATACATTTCTTGCCACCATTTTATAAGATGGCGGCGGACGGAAAAAATCCGTCTTAAAGCACACCTAGTACTTAAGGGTAAGATCCCTGCAAAATTTTATCTTACTAGATAAATCTCTTTGGCTGGGTGTTGATTGTCAGTCAGTCAATGAGTCAGGACTTTGACTTATAGATATAGATTCCTGGTCTGACTAGGATTTTACCTGTAATTTCTTAAATTATCTAAAAATCGTTAACTTTATCACTTTTCTTTCATATGAACTACCCTTTGATTTCAGGATTATATTAATTTAACTGTGATTTTGTAATGTTAAGAGGATTTTTTTTTTCAGTATTTCCGAATAAAATCTGACCACTGTAAGAAAGTCTGAAAAAGTCAATACCGTTTTATCTATTTGAATTAAATCCAATGAGGCTGATTCTTGCGCTATGGGTGATGAAGAGAAAGTCACAGTTCTGGTCACCGACGACATCATATACGAAATCCTAGGAGAAACACTTTTGCTCTCAATCTGTTTTTGGAGTTCTTTCCCCGTGAAGTCAAGGAAAACAATCTGATATATCTGAAAATTCACAAGATTAATTCTCCCTGGTTTAGAAAGCGATTTTATGTCTAAATTGACTTGCAGCGCATTCGTTTCGATATGTCTTGAGCCTTAAGTTGCAATTGACAAGTTTAATTGCCCTATACAAAATAGCACAATTTATCATTAAAGAGCTAGACCAATTGTATTTGTCCAATAAGTAAGTCTAATACCTTTTTGCCAAATATTCACTCATGAACTGAAATCTATCACTTGTGACCTTTTCCTCCTGTTAAAAGAGCAAAAACATTTCACGTAATAATCGTTAAGTTTTTAGTTTTCAACCTCTAAGTCTCGGAGTCAGCAAACCGTCGAAACACTTAAATAAAACTACAAATTTTTGTTTATGCTACCAGGGATAGATGAAATCTTAGAAGCAGGAATGGAGAACAGAGTAATCTGGGCGCGCTTCAAATCCCCGGACCCCTTCCCCGGGACGGATGGGAAGGTTTGAAAGAAGAGGTGGGTCATAGCGGCAGAGGTAAAAAGGAATTACGTTTTTTCGCCGTCCCCGTCAGAAACGTCATCAAACGTAGTTTAAGTGAGTCAGTAAGATAATTTAAATTTTCGTTTCGTGTTGGAGGGAGGGTCTCTATACCGGGGTATGAGTCGGACTGAAGAAAATACCTACCGTTGTCCATTCCTGCTTCTAAACTTACATATATCCCTGGTGCTACTTATGCATTAAGTGGTAATATAAATAAAAAATTAACGTAAATCTTGTAAAATTGTTCCAAAAACGGTGGTTATATTGAAGTAAAGTGGATTTTATTAACAATTTTGAGTCGAAAATATTCCATGACATTTTGTTTTAAGGACCACTGTTATGAGTGTTTTAGCGATGACCGCTTAAATTCGTGCAAAAACACTTCTAATTTAATTCAGAGGTCATCCATATAGCACTCTATCATATCTTGTAATCAGTGGCTCCTACGGCAAAATGTCATTGAGTCCACTGTATACTTCAGTCTTACCACCCTTTTTGCAACACCCTGTATTTATTTTCATCTGTCCTGGAAACGGGATGGATAATCTCGTATTTATTTATAAATTTATAAGAACAGAAAAAATAAATTATAAAATCTTTCAAGTAATAAGCCATTTTTAAACTTACACTCATTAAGCCTCCTATTGCCCATTGCATTCCCATTTTTAATACTATGTAACCTTTACCTAATCACGGGCAAAATATTTCGAGTATATAGATTCTTATTAATAATTCTCAGTAACTGAATATGAAACATACTTTTCAGACAGAAAGTTTGAAATGAAAATATTCAACCGTGCTAAAAACAATATTTGCGATCGAAGAAGTGAAGAAACAATGATAGGGCGTGTCTTAAATGTTACTTCCATTAGCAGAAGCGTGATGCATTGAATGATGATATAATGATAAAGAAAACCGGCAATGTTTTTCCTCGACCAAGACCTTGCGCTTACACGATATCAAAAGTAGTTTAAGCATATCGAACCAAAAAGTTATGAAATTTCCAGAGCGCTTTGTAGAAGTTGAAACCGTGAAGTTAATCAGGAAGACCATTAAGGAGATATTGCTCCGGCGCTTTAAATTAGAAAATATTTCCTGATGACGTCAATTGGACTTTTGCATGCAAAGAAACAAACGAAAAGGGGCGTGAGTTCATCTTCCTCACACCAAGAGGCAATGCCAGAAAGGTTCACCACAGCCAGAGTCTTGCCAATTAGCGCTGCCTCTAGCGATGGCTCTTGGCACTAGGGAAAAAACCCAAGAAGGCTACCTTTCCTCCTGTAGTGTTCGCTTCTCTGCTAGAATCTATTGGAATGATCTATAGCAAAAAAAAATGTTTATGTTTTAAAAACTTGAGGTCCATGTCCACTTTTAAAATTTCATGATGTTCCTTAAATTTAACAATTTTCATTATATCTATACTCTTATGACGATTCTTGATCGTTTATAATCATAGCTAAAATTGAAGCAACGTTATTCTCGTGATGTGCTTAAACTCTCTAATTTGACTGTCGGTGTACTAAACCAAGTAAAATGGATGCTTACGAAGCATTAACGGTCAAGGTTACAGTTTTCCAATGAACGTGTGATGAGTAATGTTTCTTCAAATAGAATCAAGACTTCAGTAGATCAATTTTCTAAAGAAGTCTTAAGAAAAGAAAATCAGTAGAAGGGAAGTTCTGCTAACATTTCCATAAAAATAAAGGCCTCGACCATGGGCGTCGAGCATAATAGTTAGGCAAACTCGAACAGTCTTGCTGTAAAATCGGGTTTTCGAGGGAATGTAAGCTAAAACACACCGCTTTATACTATTCCAGTACTAACGCAATGTCTATTAAAAGTAGTCTATATGCAATGAAACAATTATCGAAACCAAATTATAAATATAATCCGTCTGTCTGTGAATCTGTGATTAGAAACTTTAAAAATTAATCATGGGTTTGGTACGAACTTTGGTTCTGGTGCCGAAATAGCCTGATACAGTGAGATGAGACTAGAAGTACTGAGCTAACCAAATTCTTCACTCGGCGAAAGTGAATATTCTTGATAACACACCAACGGTTGGCCCTCTAGTGCCGGTTTCAGAATTTTCCCTCCAAAACGTGAGACGCTCGCGGTGGTAGACGGCCGAACTAGATTCAAGCACCCGCGTCCGTGTTTCGCCGCTTTAGGTTGAGGGGAAGGGGGTAAGAAATATTTTTTGAACCCGACCAATTTTTTTCTCTCTAGCGTAGGCGCGATTGAAGCGGCGTAAAATCCTCAAATTTGTTCACTAATGCCAGGATCTATTACCATTGCTAGAGCCCTTCACTTCTAGTCTCATCTCACTTCTGCTGATACTCATCTACTGAGTTAGCGGATCAGTTTTTACTGCTGTTTAAATATGCCAGGCTTGTCGTAAAGTATAAAAACGAGGTTGATTAAGCAAAGTGTGGAATATTTTAGTTAATATATTTTAGAATATTGTTGACACCGTATGCCTGTTTTCCTCCTTGGTTCCCTATATTCTTCCTCTTCTTTCTTATACAAGTTGTTCATCTATTTCCCCACCGTTTCCGTCGTTGCAGAAAGCATTACACATTTGGGATTTACTTTTGATAGCAAAAACGTACATCACAATTCACACAAATAATCTAGCCTTACTAAAACCAATATTATCAGATGGGCGCACTTAATTTAAGTGCCCCTGAAAATAAATTTATATACATTTGGAAAAGTATCCATCATCTATTGCTACATAGTCACGTGACAAATACCCTATTTGCATAATGCCTTAAGAAAACGTTAGTAAATGGTGTTGTGGGGGAGAAATAGTTCATTTGAAGGGGGGAGAGCTAATTAGGCACTAAAACCTTGCCGACTGTCCTCATCAATAGGTGTATTTGTCTGAACGAACGTCTCCTAATACGAATTTTTTTAAACCAAATTGAAACATTTTGCATTTCCGACCTGATATGGAGTCAGGAAATCAGATACCTAATACCATTAATGGTCTGAGATTGCATTTTCTTTTCATTAGATATTTTCATCAGAACAAAATTGAGATTAAATACAAAATTAAACCCCGGAACCTCAATTTAAATAAAATAAAATATAAATTCAAATACTCCGTTAATTATACTTGAAATCCAAACGAAGATTCCATACGACACGACTATCCCTTTAAAAACCTTGAGATAATCAAGAACTTTAGCAATGAAATCATTGAAATTTGGAAATATATCCATATTTTTGATGTTTTGTTGCAAACTGTACTTTGTTATCAATGAATCGAGAGTTCTAAAAATATTTACGTTAATAATGTGATTTTTGACTTCGATATATTTTATTTCGTTGTATTGAACGGCTCTAACATTCCTGAAGTCGCGAAATTTACGTTAAAAGTACATTTTTACAAATTTCCAAAATTATGGTTATATCGAACTTTTAGCGACGAAACAAATACATTAAAACCATCACAAAAGAAAATGGCTGTTGGCCGGACGAATTATGTAATCGCAATCTTCTATTTATAGTGTTTGACTTTGACGATTTAAGTACACAATTTTTCGCCACAATGTCGGACATTGAGAAAGCATTTCTATTAATAATACTGAGCAAGAGACACAAATGCATATTAACCAGAGATGAAAGATAACCTGGCAGCCTTCCAAATCGAGGGATTCAACTGAATCTATAGGCTTCTTCCACATAATAATGTCCAAAATATATTTGCTTTTAAATATCTTATACGCCATCGCTTTAGTCTCCATTTGCACCAGTGCGCTGAAATACAGAAAAGATCAACATGATTGGTTGCGAAAAAAAGGTTTTGTATTCAAAATTAAAGGGTATGGGAATTTACAATTTCATATCATATTTTAGCACAAAAGTGGTATTATATTACACTTTCAAGTCTCTACTTTCAAAATATAAAGTTTTTAATATAATTGAACCAAAGTTTCTATTTTTAAAATCTATTGGAAAATCACGAAAACTCAGTTTCGATATATAAATCATTTTGTCTTGTCAGCTTGTTCGGCTCTTTTATGACATCACTATGACGTTGAGGAAAAAAGCGCGGGAAAGCTATACGCGTCTCGAGCTCAGTCCATGCTTTGATAGCGGAGAGAGTGGCACCATCTCGCGTGTGTGACGTCAAAAACCAGAAAATGTTGTAGCCTTTCTTAAAAAGTGGATTTTAAATCATTTCATATGAAGCATTTTCAAATGCATATTGCCAAATAGCTAGAAATCGGAGAATTAAAGGCTTGATATTTTTGAATTCACAGTAATTAATTCTATCTTTTGCTATATAAATCAGAGGTTTTTCAAAAGAAGCTTCTCATACCCTTTAACAACGAATTTATGCTGTGTTATTTAAGTATAGAAAGATTAATATAACACTAAAGTAAGTTGTTCCAATTACGACATATAACCTTTTAGTTATCAGCTCCTTTAGATAGGCGTTATTGGAAATTTTTTCAGTAATGTAGTAGTAACTCAGTTCATCAACGGTTGACTTTTTCCCCAAGTAAAATAATCTCTTACTCCGACGAATTTTTTTAAATTGACCCCGAATATGAGTTTCCAATTCCACCATAGTCGTCAACAAAGCAGTTTTCTTTTTCGATTTTCTCCGAAGATTTTTCGGAATTAACGTTAGATCCGTTATTATCTTTGGTTCTTCCAAAAATTTGCATAATCTAGCGTAGCGTTTCCTAAGTTTCTCACCATAGACATCGTTGTTTGCCTGCGAATTAGAGAAACAGCAGAAAGTTGAAATTGGTATGATCCGTTTCTAAACGCAGTGAATAGACCTTCTGCAAATGCAAAAGAGGACCTTAGTGTCATCTCTTTTACATATAGGGTGGGTCCAAAGACGTTAGTTACGAGTCCTTTTCTCTGAAGCCATATCTATCGTCTTTGGCTACACATATCGGGAGATCCGTCTTAAAATACAATTTGATCAAACAAAGAACCCCCAACCTTTGGTTTTTTTCTAATGTCATAAGCATTAAGCGTTCAATGATAAAATCAAAGGAATTTGTGCTGGCTATGCATTTTAAATAATTTACAAAAGCGGCTAGCCCTACCCAGAAGCTTCACAGAATATTGTTTTCTAAACAAAATTTACACTTTTCAGCATGCTGTGCCTTTTATGTAAGACTTGGTGCTTGACGGCTTCTAAAATTGCAGCATTTATGGAATTTCATTAGTATATATATTAAGGATTAGTGTATAAGTCTAAAAATAACCTTTCTTAATCTTATAGAGTTATTTTTCCGTTAAAATATTCCATAACTAATTTTACCATTTCGCAATACTTCCGCAAGATAAGAGATCGTTCAAATGTTAGGACATCAACTTTCTTAGATTTTAAAAGATCATCAAA
Source organism: Phalangium opilio (assembly GCA_019434445.1). Taxonomy (NCBI): domain Eukaryota; kingdom Metazoa; phylum Arthropoda; class Arachnida; order Opiliones; family Phalangiidae; genus Phalangium; species Phalangium opilio. Next base: position 93,317 of record JAEQBA010003392.1, on the reverse strand, counting down.
GCCATCTATGACGTCGTAAGACACAACAGAAAAACTGGACTTTAAATTGCTGCCAATTTGAATCGTCATCAGCAATGCTAATATCAGCCAACTGCCAAAGGCTAATCTGCCACTCGAAGAAATCGGTGGTTTATCGCTAGCTGCAAGGGTTTTTTAAAAAATTTATTATTAAAGTCACTGTCTTCTAAAGAATCGCTTAGTGATATTTATATATTACGCTCAGTAAATAAAAGTCCATAATTAACCCAAATATTATCAAGCCAGGCAGTCAGTGTTCTCCAATTGCATTTTGATTCCTTGGTAATAAGTAAAAACCAGGAAAAAAACGCTAGCGCTACGAAAAGTAAACTCAGAACCTGAAAAATGGATTTTGCAGCCAGACAAAAAAATCTTAATATAAAATTAAGAAGTCTGAAAAGAAATTTACTGCTTTTAATGTGTAATATAATGAAGAATCAAACAATTTTAGCGAAATTGCTTGAAACGCGCAGGAGATATTCTTTAAAAAAAGGAATTTCACATTTCTGGTCGCCATATTTCAATGCAGCGACGGATTGAAAAAAATACCTCTTAAAGCATGCTTGAAATTTATGAGTAAAGTCTCTGCAAAATTTCAGCCTTCTAGGTCAAGCGATTTGGGCTAAGAGTTGAATATCAGCAGAAGTGAGATGAGACTAGAAGTACTAAGCTAACCAAATTCTTCACTAGGCGAAAGTGAATATTCTTGATAACACACCAACGGTTGAACCTCTGGTAGCGGTTTCTGAATTTTCCCTCCAAAACGTGAGACACTCGTGGCGGTAGACGGCCGAACTAGATTCAAGCACCCGCGTCCGTGTTCCGCGGCTTTAGGTTGAGGGGATGGGGGTAGGAATTTTTTTGGAACTCGACCAATTTTTTATCTCTAGTGTAGGCGCGATGGAGGCGGCATAAAATCCTCAAATTTGTTCACCAATGCTAGGGCCCTTCACTTCTAGTCTCATCACACTTCTGATATCAGTTATCAGTCAGGATTTTTACTCATATTTTTCTAAAATTATCTAAAACCGTTAGAACTAGAACTATCCTTTGATTTCTGGATTACATTAAGTTAACTGAGATTTTGCAATGTTAAGAGGATTATTACATCATTTCCCAATAAAATCCGACCATTATAAAAAAAAGTCTGAAAAAATCAATACCATTTTATCTATTTGAATTAAATCCAATGAGGCTGATTCTCGTGCTATTGGTGACGAAGAAAAAGTCACAGTTTTGGTCAGCGACGACATTGTATAGGTTATTTTAGACATATTTGCGCTCTCTGTTTTTTGTTGGAGTTCTTTACCCGTCATGTCAAAGAATGAAATGAGAGATGTCTGAAAATTCGCATGATTATTTCTCCTAATTTTCAGGAACGATTTAATTTCTAAGTTGAACTTACGAAACATTCATCTGGAACCGGAATAGTCTTAGACGCTATATTACAATTGATAAGTTCTACTTTCCTTTAAAATAGCATAATTTATTGTTAAAGAGTTAGTTCAAAAGTATTTGTCAATTAAATGTGCCATAAGTTCATAAGATATGTTCCATAAGCTTGTCACTGGTTAATGAGAGCTTGTCATGAAGTGACGTAGGTGAAACGTCATAGATTTTCGTAAATCGGCGGCTGGTGAGACGCTGTCAAAGGCTTAGTATAGACTAGGGATGAACCGGTACCGATACCATATCGGTATCGGCACCGATACTCGGGGTTTCCCGATAGTATCGGATCGGTTGGTTCGATACCGATACTAAACCGATACTCGTTTAAATTGCGTTATATGGCGCTACATGACATTTTTAGGTCTTTTAGTAACGTAATGATGGTGATAACATCTCATTTCTATGAATTTCAATCGTGACGAGTTCTCATTTATATAAAAAGTACCAGAATTCAGTTTATCTATACGCGAAAATCTTTCTTAGTACGCGCCTACTACTCTAGGGATGAACCGATACCATATCGGTATCGGTTGAAGTATCGGGTTTTGGATCATAGTGAGTAAATATCGGTATCGATCGGTATCGGTTCATGTTTGTACCGGTATCGATCGGTATCGGGTTAAGCCTGATATCGGCCATCTCTAGTATAGACTGAATAGGATTATGGACTGCAAAAACGAGCGTAGTCAATTCTCGCGTCGTTCTTGGACTAGATCTCAGGAAGTCTCTATCACTTAGAAATGTCATACTTCTGTAATATTTCTTATAAACTTATGGTGAGCCTAATACCTTTTTGATAAATATTCACTCATGAACTGAAATCTATCACTGGTAACATTTTCATCCTGTTATAGAATATTTTATTATTAAAAAGATTTAACATTTTTTATGGTTTTGACCTCTAAGTCAGCAAACCATTAAATTACAACATTCTCAAAAAGAGTACAAAAATTTTCCTTATGCATTAAATGCTAACTATCTATAAAAAGAATTAACGTAAATCTCTTATTTATTGACCAGTCCAGCACACTGGGCGGATTATTTCGTATTTCTGGTATTTCTTTATAAATTTATAAGAATAGAAAAAATAAACTATAAAATCTTTGAAGTAATAAGTCATTTTTAAACTTACCATCATTATGGCTCCTATTTTCCATTGTGTTTCCATTTTTGTACTATGTAAGTGCGTTTTACTTCACCTAATCACGAGCCAAATGTTTCGAGTATGCATTGATTCTTATAAAAACTTCTCAGTATCGAAATATGAAACTACTTTTCTGACAGACTTGGGTAAAACAGTTGAAATGAAAAATATTTAATAGTACTAAAGAGAAAATTTGCGATCGAAGAAGTGAAGAAACAAAGGTAAGGTGTGTACTTAAAGTTACTTCCATTAGCAGAAGCGTGATGCATTCAATGTTGAAAAATGATTAAGAAAACCGTTAAAGTCTATCGACCAAGAAGTTGAGCTTGCATGACATGAAAAGTAGTTTAAGCATATCGAACAAAAAGTAATATAATTTTCTCCGAGTTTTGTAGAGGTTTAAACCAATACTTTGACTAAGTAAACAGATATAGGAGTCGCTCTGCTGACGTCACCCAGCCACGTAAATTTGGAAATCGTCCTACCTTTTCAATGGTAAATAAAAAGACTAAAAAGTCGAAGTAAGGATATTGAAATTCATTAACGAGATTTGTACTAATCACGCGCGAGGGTTTGGGCGTATAATTGCATATTTATTCATTGATTGATTAACTCTGAGTAATGGAAACATACATAACAAGAAAAATCGATCATTTTCAGTAAAACCAATAGTAACATATGAGCTAACTTAATTTAAGTTTATGAATTCATTGCTTGATATGCACTTGAAATTTTAAACGTACACACATCACATACGAAATTTCAAATTTTTAAATGAAACAAACGATATCAGATGGGCACACTTAATTTAAAGTCTTGAAATTAAATTGATAGGCAATATTAGAGTATAGCCAATAGATAAAAGGGAGTTATCATGTGACTTGGATACGGAAATTACTTAAGTGTGAGTTGAGATTAAAATCCATGTGTTGTGATACAAGTTGCAACTTCATTTTTGCTCGTTTCAAGTGGTTCAAAAAGCAAAGATTAAAGTTTATAACAAAGTGCATGAGAATTGTTTTCGACATTTATGGGTTGTTAATTTGTTATGTAAAATGGCCAGACTGTCCTCCATAAATTAGAGTACGCGTTTTCGGAAAAGGATATTGTTCATCGTTTTATGGTGTGAACAGCAATTTTACCGAACCAGTTTGTTGCTGGTTTCTTTCGCCTCAAAATCGTACATCGAGAAAGAATTTCAATTAGTAAGGCTGAACAGGAGACGCAAATGCCAAGTAGCCAGAGTTTAAAGATAACCTGACAGCCTTCCAAATCGAGGGATTCAGCTGTATCAATAGGTTTCTTCCACAAAATAATATCCAGAATATATTTGCTTTCAAATCTCTTGTACGCCAACGCTTCAGTCTCCATTGGTACCAGTGCGCTGAAACAGGTGAAAGGTCCACATAAAATGTTTCGAAAAAGATATTTACAAAAACATTTAAAGGAATATTTTAAACATTATTATCGCTTAAGTAGAGAATGATTAAATCAGATCTTAAGCTGACGTCTTCAACTATAATTACGACATATTACCTTTTAATTATCAGCTCTCTTAGATACGCGTTATTGGAAATATTTTCAGAAAAGTAGTAGTAACTCAGTTCGTCGACGGTTGACTTTTCCCCCAAGTAAAATAATCTATTACTCCGACGAATTTTTTTAAATTGACCCCGAATATGAGTTTTCAATTCCATCATAGTCGTCAACAAAGCTGTGCTCTTTTTAGATTTTTTGCGACTGTTTTTCGGAATTAACGTTAGATCCGTTATTATGTTAGGTTTTTCGGTAGATTTGCATAATCTAGCGTAACCTTCTCTCCGTTTCTCATTATAGCCATCGTCTTTTGCCTGCGAATAAGAGAAATATTAAAAGAGACATCTACTTACTGCAAGCTATACATAGTTTTCAGACTAGGAGGATTCATATCTTTTACACATGGAAGCCAGGTATCAGGTGTTACACAAGGAAGCCAACCTTCAGATGTTACACATGGAAGCCAGGCTTCAGGTGTTGCGCAAGGAAGCCAGGCTTCAGGTGTTGCGCAAGGAAGCCAGGCTTCAGGTGTTGCGCAAGGAAGCCAGGCTTCAGGTGTTACGCAAGGAAGCCAGGCTTCAGGTGCTACACAAAGAGGTCAGACTGCCAGGTGGAGTCAAAAGCCAGCCTTAGTGTAAGTGGCATGAATCCTTTTAGTCTGTAAACTATGTAATCGAATTAATATTTTTAAGCCATCTTCTTTATTAGTTCCGATCACAGGACCCCTACGGCTCTTTCGCCTTCGAACTAGAGGCCAGATTTGCAACTCAAGTGAGCCAGAAAAGGGGAACTAGCAAAACCTTTTGCGAATGCCATAGGCAAGTTTGGCTAAAAAAGGATGATACTTCAAAAAGCCTTTGAGACTTTTAACTACCCGGACCCAAATTAAATAGCTTCAATTAAAAGCAAAAAAATACATCATGTTTGATAGCGGTAATTTTATAAATTTTATAGTATGTACTTGGGGTTAGCATATATGAGTTTAAAAACAACCTTTTTCTAATTTCATTATCTTATATTCTAGCTACAAACTATTCAGCAAGTTTTATTCCATGATGAAATTTACCATTTCGCAATACTTCCACATCATAAAAGAGTGTTTAAATGTTAGGACGTCAATTTTCTTAGACTTTAAAAGATCATCAAAGCCGTCTATGACGTCGTAAGACACAACAGAAAAACTGGACTTTAAATTGCTTCCGATTTCAATCGTCATTAGCAAAACTAATATCAACCAACTGCCAAATGCAAATCTGCCACTTGAAAAAATCGGTGGATTATTACTACCTGGAAGGGTTTTTAAAAATGTTGCATAAGTCAATGTCTTCTAAAGAATCGCTTAGTGACAATTATATCTTACGTTCAGTAAATAAAAGTCCATAATTAACCCAAATATTATCCAGCCAGACAGTTAGTGTTCTCAAATTGAATTTTGATTCCTTGGTGTAAATCAAAACCCATGAACAACTCGCTAGAGCTATCAAAAGTAGACTCAGAACCTTAAAAAATGAATATTTTTAAGTGATACAATAAACCAAAGTTATCTTAATTTAGTATTGAGGAAGAAGCAATGAATATCAGTTAAACTAAACCGCAGATTTATAAAAGCTCCACTCCTAGCACGTAACGACAGTTTCTAAATGTCATATTTTGTTAACGTTACAGACGAAAAAGACCAAAAATAGGTATTTCCCGTAACCTTAATTTGTCCTCATTGAAAATAAGAGCCGCTTATTCTTCCTTAACTCCGTCTCATTGGACCGTATATAGCCAAAATATGCGGCTTTTCTACCTTCCATCACACTGACCTGATTCCAAACCTAACCCAACCTAGCCTAATTGTAGGCCTGAACTAGACGTGTCAGTGAACTCAACTGTAATCCCTATGGATCGAATATGGCCAAAATGTGTGGTTTTTCTTCATTCTGTCCCACTGAACCGAATCTAATTAAGTCTAGAAACCTTTCGAAAGCCATAAATAACGATTTATAGCAATTACTATTTAAATTCATTAAAAACTATTTCTATCCATTGGGCTAGAAATCTGAATTATTCGTTCGAATGGGAAGGCGGTCCAATGGGACTTCAGTTTCATGGGACAATAGAGTCCCTTTGAGATGGGATCATGAATTCCTAAGCGCGCCTAATAAGGCCAGTTACTTACTCATTCCTATTTTTTACAAATATACATTAATGGTTAGATTTTAGGATTTTGTGTATAATATCTAAAAACAAATTAAAAATAGTTAATTTTTTCAAATTTGTTCCCTAAAAACTAAAACTGTCCTTTGATTTCAGAATTATCATTATGTAACTGATATTTTGCAATGTAAAAACTACAGTATTTTCGAATAAAATCCGACTCCTATTAAAAAAAGTGTGAAAAAGTCAAAACCGTTTTATCTATTTGAATTAAATCCAATGAGGCTGATTCTTGGGCTATTGGTGATGAAGAAAAAGTCACAGTTCTGGTCACCGACGACATCGTAAATGATATTTTAGACAAATTTACGCTCCCTATCATTTGTTGGATGTCTTTAGCAGTGATGTCAAGGAATGAAATGGTATACGTCTAAAAAATCATGTGCAAGATTATTTCTCCTGGGTTTGAAAAACGATTTTATGTCTAATGTGAACTTACAAAACATTCATCTGGAAATGGAAATGTCTTAAACGCTATGTTACAATTGACAAGTTTAATTTTCCTATAAAACAGCATAATTTATCATTCAAGAACTATAAACCAGCATAATTTATCATTCAAGAACTATAAACCAGCATAATTTATCATTCAAGAACTATAAACCAGCATAATTTATCATTCAAGAACTATAAACCAAATGGATTTGTCCAATAAGAGAGAATAATACCTTTTTGCCAAATATTCACTCATGAAGTTAAATCTATCACTGGTAACATTTTCATCCTGTTAATGAAAATTATAATATTTAAAACATTTTATATAATAACCGTTAAGTTTTTAGTATTCGACCACTAAGTCAGAGAATCAGCAAAACATCGAAATATGTTTTTTTTAACAAACTACCAAATTTTTAATATGTTCCTTAATCATTAAATGGTAATATTAATATATAATTGACGTAAATCCGATACATTGAGTTACAAAAAGGGTGGTTGTATTGAAGTACAGTGAGTTCAATGGGTGATTTTGAGTTCAAAATGTTCCGTGACATTTTGTTTTCAAGGGCCACCGTTATGATGACTCCATAAATTTATGCAATAACACTGCTAATTTAATAAAGGGGTCATCTCTATAGCACTCCAATCATAGCTTGTAAACAGTGGCTCTTAGGGCAAAATGTCATTGAACCCACTGTTCTGGACTTTGGTCCTACCACTCTTTTTGTAACATACCGTATTTATTTCCACCTGTCCTGGAAACATGATGAATTATCTCGTATTTCTTTATAAATTTATAAGAACAGAAATAAAATACAAGACCTTGAAGTAATAAACCATTTTTAAACTTACCAAAATCGTGGCTCCTATTTTCCATTGCATTTCCATTTTTCCACAGAGTGCGTTGCCTTTACCTAATCACGTGAAAAATGTTTCGAGTACATAGATTCTTATATATAATTCTCAGTATTGGAATATGAAACTACTTTTCTAACAGACTGAGATAAAATAGTTGAAATGAAAATTGTTTAACAGTACAAAAGAGAATATTTTGCGATCGAAGAAGTGAAGAAACAAAGATAGGGCGTGTCCTAAATGTTACTTCCATTAGCAGAAGCGTGAAGCATTCAATGATGAAATAATGATAAAGTAAACCGGTAATGTTTGCCGAGCAAGACCTTGGGCTTACACGACATCAAAAGTAGTTTAAGAATATCGAACAAAAATTTTCTAGAATTTACTGAGTTTGACTTATGTTATGTCTAGAACCTTGCTTTGGTCAGATCTTGTTCATTTCTTACATCACCAAATTTTGTTGATTTCGCACATCACCAACTCTTTAAAAATTATTTAATACGCAGATCTACCAATTTCTCATTGTTTAAAAACTTGAGCTCCATGTCTAGTTTTGAAAACTTCGACTTCAATTATTTTTAAGAAGTTTCACTATATCTACATTCCAAAATAATTCTTGAACGTTTATCATCTTAACAAAAGTTAAAGAAACGTGAATCGTGTTATGTGCTTAAACTCTCTAATTTCACTGACGTGGTACTAAACGACGAGCCATTATCGGTCAAGGCTACAGTTTCCATTGAACGCGTGTTCAGTAAGTTTCTTCAAATAGAACCAAGATTATGGTAGTTAGATTTTCTAAAGAAGTCTTAAGAAGGGAAGTTCTACTAATATTTCCATAAGAAGAAAGGTCTCCACCATAGGCGTCGAGTACCTTAGGCTAACTTGAAACGTCTTGCTGTAAAATCTGCTTTTCGAGGGAATATTGACTAAAACACTGTCGCTCAAAATTTTACCACTACTAACGCAATGTATATTAAAAGTAGTAGTATGCAATGAAATGTATGAAATGAAATAATTAGCAACACCAAATTATAATAAGAAAGACCGTCTTTTTGTCAGTCTCTGATTAGAAATTTAAATAAGTAATCATGGGTTTCGTTCGAACATAGGTTCATGCTGGTTCCGAAATAGCTTGATACTCGTCTTCTGCGTCAGTGGATCAGTTATTGGCTGCTGTTTAAATATAATAGGCTTGTGTCGCAAAGCATAACAAACAAGGATGATTAAGCAAAATGGGGAAATGGCGTTAAATATTATTTGTAATGGTGTTGGCACCGTATCCGCTAACGTGAAATTTTCATTTCTTTTCGAAAGCGCCTGTTTTCCTATTTGGTTTTCTATTCTTCCCCTTCTTTCTTGCTCAATTTTTTTAATCAATTTTCCCACGTTTTAACTCGTTGGAGAAAGTATTACATATTTGGGTTTTGACGAATAATTGCATATTTATTCATTGATTGATTTACTTTTGACAATAGAAACGTACATACATCTCACAAATAATCTAGCGTTCTCACTGAAACCAATAGTATCAGATGGGTGCACTTAATTTAAGTGCAGCTCCTGAAAATAAATTGATATACATTTGGAAGAGTATCTATCATCTATTTCTACATTGTCAATAGATAAAATGGAGTATTCACGTGACAAATAGTCAAATACCCTAATTGCATAATGCCTTAAGAAAACGTTAGTAAAGTGTGGATTTTACCGAGTAAACGTCTCTTAATACGAATTTTTTAACCAAAAATTAAACATTTTACATTTCCAACCTGATATGGAGTCAGGAAATCAGATACCTAATAGAACTCATTAATGGTCTGAGATTCCATTTTCTTTACATTGGAATGCTTCATCAGACCTAATTTAATTTCTTAGCCATGATAAAATTCAAATACTCCGTTTATTGTACATAAAAGTATACTTGAAATCCAAAACAACATTCCATACGCTACAACTATCCCTTTAAAAACCTTGAGATTATCAAGAACTTTCCAAGTAATATCTTTTCAAATTTGGAAATAAATGCATATTTTTGATGTTTTGTTGCAAACTGTACTTTGTTTTCTATGAATCGAGAGCTTTAAAATTGTTTACGTTAATAATGCGATTTTTGACTTCAATATTAATATTAGTTTGCATATGCAAATTCATTAATGGTAGGTTACCTAATTGCTTACTTTGTTTTTCAAAGAAATATATTAAAATATTAAAAATTTTTTCAGGTCAAGATTTTTCCTACAAAGGCAAGTTATAATAAAAAATGCAATCTGAAATTGAATTGGCTTTAAAATATGGTAGACCTATAGTTGAATACCTTTTTTCTGTTGTTAACTATTTCAAGAATTTCGTTAATTAGTCAAACCAGTATATTTGGATAGTTTTTTTAATGAACATAAATAGAATGCATTAATGTCATTAAAAAGATTAATAGCGTTGTATTCCTGGCTCTAGTTTCCTGTTTATGTAGACATTAAACACTAATTAGCCTTCGTGTCAATTCTCGTGATTTTTGTGCATAATGTAGCTTTTTAAGAAAATACGTTTCTAATAGAAGTTTTTAAAGGCGAAAGGGCTAGGGGTCCGCGAACCCAATCAAATCACTTCTAAATCCTTTTACTATGGTTATTGATTTATTAAAAGCAGATAGTTGGGGCCAAGAGTGGTAAGAAATTGTAACTATGCATAAAAACAAGCATATAAACAAAAATAAACCTCAAATTCATAAGTAATAATAACTTTCCTGCTAATATGCGTAATCTTTATAAAATTTTTAACTTAAACAATAGACCTTTTCACACATAGAGCGAGGGAGAAAAGGGGGTAAAATTCTCGAGAGGTGAGCATGCGCAGAAAGAATGTTTGTTGCCAGTCGTATTTATGTAACCATTGCTTTTACCTTACTAGTTAGGCATTTGAGTTTATTTTTATAAAACAGTGTTGTATTAATGGTTGTAAAAGTATAAATTCAACTTACTAGGTGAAATTTTATCGAATTCAATTAATAGACGTTAAATTGGGGTAGTTTATAATATTTTACAGACCAAATTGGGCGCCAAGGCTTACGAGCATGCTATTATCTGTTATACGCGGCGCTTTCGGGCACGGCATCGGCGATGTCCGCCGATGAAGCGTCGATCCCATACGGTCGCCGAGGCTTAGTGAGTTTTAACCAACTATTATCATTGCACCGTTTCCATTAGAACTTAAAAACTGTTTGTTTCTTAACATGGTTTTAATTTTACTCTCTCGGTTTAAATACTAGGCATTTTATTTTAATATTAAATTACAAAACGTTCTAAAACACGTCCATCGTAGTTTATTTTACACATTAACTCCATTGAAGTGTAAAACTCATGGCAACAAACTTGCAACTGCTCATGCGCGGCCATAAGTGTGAAAAGGTCTATTAGACCGCTATAGTCGGGACGAACTATATCCCGAACGGTGCGCGGGTTCAATGCAGTCACCCGTGAATATCAGGACCAGCAGTGCCAGTCCTATTAAATATCCCACGAATCTTGACTTGAGCAATTATAACAAACGTATTTCGGGATTAAATTTAACCAACACTGGACGTTCGGGTTTGAAAACGCTTTTATGAATAGATGATCGTAGCAAATTGCCAAGATATTATTTTAAAATACAGTTAAAGTCAGTTTACAAGATTCAATTACCATCAATGGTGGACCCGCCTTCAAGGACTTGTACAAACTTGAAGAGTTTCATTTTCATTGGAAGCGTAACAAGGGTGCTGAACATGCAATCAATGGTTACAGATATGATCTTGAGGTAAGAAAAGGTTTGATTAAATTATGAGTTAAAAAGAATACGAAATGCTATTATAAGATGTTTAACTTTTGGTGCCACAAATAACGAAGTATTGAAAGTTTAAATAAGGAATATTTAAAATTTAAGAGAGCGGTATATATCTTTTGGATAGAACTTCATTCAAATTAGGCTTAATTCGTAAAGGTTAGCCCTGAGAGGTCGATTGTATTAAGTAATCACCATTTATTTTGATTTTCTGGAATTCAAAAGAAATATTTTAATTGAAATTCCTCGTTATAATTTGCTTAAATATCACAGGTTCACTTTGTCCATAGAAACGTTAAATACACCGATTTAGACGAAGCCATTCAACATCCCGATGGTCTAATGGTCATTGCCATTATAGGCAGGGTAATTTGTCACTTGAAGGATAAAGTTATTGTAATTCAAAGTAATTCCGGTTATCGTACCTCTCTGTGTATAGTTGACTAACAGACAATTCAAGTCCCATCTGGATTTACTAACCGATAATTTCCAGCGAATTAAAAGACCCTCCAAAGTAATGGTTACTGGAAATTTTAACCTCTCAAAACTCATCCCCAACTCAAGAAACTTGAGTTACTGGACATACGAGGGATCATTGACCACGCCTTTGTGTCACGAAGTGGTCACTTGGGTTATAAGTGACACTGTTTTGCCCGTAACGTGGAACCAAGTACGTAGATAAAACATTTTACATTTTTTAAACGTGGTAGCACGTAACACCACGTAAGGTTTTTGTTAGGAGTGTTCAACTCGACTCTATAAATTATTGGGAAAAATATATTGAGTTTTGGAAATTAGTTCATTAATCACCTATTAGAAGAAAAAATACATTCGAAAACCAGTTAATTGTAATTAGATTAATTTTTGTTTTAAATAACTTACTTACGGAATGTCGAAAATAGCCATTCAATATACCTCTTCCGTCATTCAAAAAAAAAAAGATAAACTAAAAGCATAAAATGAACTGAATAATACTAAGAAATACTACGAATGTAAACCTTAATTATTTAAAATGTTTTAGTCAATGAACATTGCATCAGGCTATAAAAATTTACAAGATAAATTATTTTTAATTTGAGAAATTTTGGTATATTTTTAACTGAAAAAGTCTGAAATTGAATTCGATTAGTCGAAGTTTTTTTTTCACAGAGCCAACCAACAAATGAACAAGTTGGCTTGGTCTCGTATCCATCTAAGGGATAGGATAACATGACTAACAAAGTTGACTCTAGTGTCATCTGTCGTTGAGCGACGAAAATAAATCTCCTATTTTTCTGATTGGATTAGAGTCTGACACTGGGGGTAAAACAGGTTCTGCGCTTGGCAAAATCAAGCCAATCAGGTTATCCTTTTCTCGCCTCAAAACCCGAGAACGAAATCTGAGCCGTTATAAAAATTTAAAAGATTTGTTAGTTGGGTCTATTGGTAGTTATTTTCGGTTTAAAATACTAAATTTCAACTGGATTTATGTTACAGCTAAGAAAGTTTGAGGCTTTATTGGATGAGACTGGAAAACCAATTTCTGGTAATGTAAGACCGCTACAACCTTTGAATTATCGTAAAGTAAACTACTTTAAGCTGGGAGGCTCATCATGGGCTTAAAGTGATAAAAACTACAAGGCTTAAACATGACCTAAATATTTTTATATTTATGGCAAAAACTAACAAATAATTTTAAATATTATTTTGTTATATCTTGATTACGAAATTTAAAACAATAATCAATCTAAACACCAAAATGATGCAATATTTTAATCGATTGAAAATACCTAACGAATATAATCTGGTATGTAAAAGTCTCATTGGGTCATTGACCATATTGTTTTCCAATATAATAACAAATAAGCAATATCAACAGGCAAAAGGGCAAAATTAACCAATAAAAGTATGTTATTACCAATAAAGGAAAAACCAAGAAAAATAGGGATCGATACTTATTTTGTTATCTTTATGTTATTATCCTTATCTATCTTTTAAGATAACAACTTAGATTTCATATTTCAAAATGCAAATAGTGGACACAACAACAGTTCAAAGAAATTAAACGGTATCACTTCATGTCCAGTTAGGGTTGATTTCGGACACAAAGAAACGCATTTATAATAAGAATTCAAAATTTCAAAATGAAATTAGTAATTTTCGCTATAATTTTAATTTTCATTAGCAAGTACGCTATAGGTGAGTATTCTTATTATTCATATTTCACCGAAAATACTAGGAAACCAGCATTGGGTAAGTAATAAATATTTTAATATAATTTTATGGATTTTAGGTCAATTCAGATCAAGTTCATTTTCGTATAAGTGTAAGTAATTTACCATAATACCTTTAAAGGGATAGTAGAGTATAAATTGATCATTATGTTTTGACACGAAATATATTTATCGAATATCAGGGATAGATTTAATTTGAGAAGTAGGAATGGAGAGCAGAGTAATGTGGGCGCGCGTCAAAGTCCCGGACCCCCTTCCTCGGGACGGGGGGTATGAATGAAGAGGCGGGTCATGGCGACAGAGGTAAAAAGGAATTACGTATTTTTCGCCGTCCCCGTCAACAACGTCATCAAATCGTAGTTTAAGTGAGCCAATAAGATAATTTTAAACTTTTCGTTATACGTGTTGGAGGGAGGGGCTCTATACTGGGCTATGAGTCGGACTTCTAAAATTAAATCTATCCCTGTGAATATATTATAAAAATCTAGCTATAAGGGCCAGTTCTCACGTTTTCAAATATCTAAAACTATCAAAACAAACGCTACTATCCTTTTAATTGAACAAGAGAACGACGGAAGCGAGATGTGTTAAAAACTGTGAAAAACATTATAAGATGTAAAATTTAAACATTTTTCTAATTCAAACTTCAACTCGCTTGACGTCTGCATTTTGTTAAAATCAATAAACCGTTTATATCCAATTTTAATTTCTCATCATGTATAGATCGATTAAATTGGGCCAAGTACTTTCCAAAATGCGGAGGTTCCAAACAATCACCAATTAATATCAATACGTTCATTGCTAGTCCAATTACTTTTCCCACTAACTTGGACTTAAGCGAATATCATCAACTCATTTCGGAAATAACTATGACCAACGCTGGGCACACAGGTATAGTAATAGCTATTACCAGAAATAGTTAAAAGGAATCCTAACGCCATCTAGGCCTAGATTCTTTTGAAAATACATTTTAGTTCTACTCTTACTTGAATCTCAGAATTCCGACTCTAATTACAGTTAAAGTCAGCTTCAGGGAAGCAATTACAATTAGGGGTGGTCCGGCTAAGGAGGACACCTACCGATTGGATGAATTCCATTTTCATTTTGGTAAAGATAACGATGGTGCCGAACATTCCATCAATGGCTTCAAGAACGCATTGGAGGTATATAAACTGTATAATAGGTGGCATTAAAAAATTATGCAACGTATCCAATATACTTAAGATGTATTATAATTAATTCTAATTATTTCTTGCAGATACATTTCGTCCATAGAAACACCAAATATGAAAATTTGCATGAAGCAGTTAATCACGCTGATGGTATTATTGTAATTGCAATTTTGGGTGGCGTAAGTAACATTTGAAAAAACACAATTACATAAATTTACAGTTAATGTCTCTAATCGAAGTATATTTGAAAACTATGACATATATGATGTTAAAACTATGATAGTCCGTTGTTGGTTAAAATGTTATTCAGGTTAGAATAGGTGAACTTAGATTTGTCCTTTAGTAAAGCAAGTTCTACACCAGTCGGTTAAAATTTTCGAAAGTTTTACCTTCAGAGCGTTTCGGTTACTATTTTTGGTGTCATTTTCCAACAAGTCCGATTTTTGTACATGGTTTTTAGACTACGAGGATTAGTACCATTTACAAATTTTTTGGAGGACAAAGTAGCGCACTTTTTGTCCTCCAAGTATCCTCGCCTCCTTTTGTAAATGGTAAATGAATCCTCCAAGTTTGAAAACAATGTATAGTCAACCTCACATTATTTCACTTTAAACTTGTGAAACATTAAAAGTTATGATTTCAAATTTACGTCTTAAACTAAAACAAATTTGATATTCCTTGCATTCAAATAGTTGTCTAATTGGGACGTGGATTACGATCTACTGACGCTTAATTTACACCGAATTAAACATCCGTCAAACGTAACAATTCCTGGGCGGTTTTACTTGTCCACTCTCATTCCCAACATACGGAGTTTCAGTTACTGGACTTACAAGGGTTCCTTGACCACTCCTTTATGTCAAGAAGCAGTCACTTGGGTCATCAGTGACACGATTCTACCAGTCTCCTACATCCAGGTAAAATAATTTTTTAAAGTAACTGGCAAAACATTCTTTTATCATAAGCCTATCATACGTCCATAAGTATGGGTCGAAAGAATATTTTCTACTAAGGGAAAAGGGGGGACTATTGGTGGGGATGCCGAAAACAAGAACCACTGTATTCTGCGATCTTTATATTTTCTCCGACACGACCAAGGAAAGAAATCCCTGTAAGACACGTCTCCATTCTTAGTCGAAGGTGGCGCAGTGGTCTATATTATTTTTCTTCGCATGGGCAGTACCGATATTATAGCCCTCCACAGCAGACCCACACTTATGCATTATAGGAGTATGTTTATTTCAAATCTGATCAATTTCAACAGCTTAGAAAGTTCGACGTTCTGTTGGATGAAAGCGGAGAATCCATTTCTGGTAACGTCAGACCATTGCAACCTTTGAATGGTCGAAAAATACACTATGTTTCATACATTCCGCGTGGTCAATCAGTTTACCAATATTATCCTAAGCCCGTTTTTGGTTTTTAAGTTTTAAGTGAACGAATTTTGAGTTAAATATTAATTACGAAATCGCGCAATGACTGTTGTAAATTAAGACAAAATTAAAGTATTTGTTTTTATCATTTTATGGAGTTGTGTCGTCATGTCATACAACATCTGTTTTTGTTAATCGTTTCTATGTAAACTGCGATGCTCTTAAAATATTTGTTTTTATTTGTTTGCAATTTGATAAACAAATGATAACTCAATAAAAAGCTCTGCAAGTCTTAATCAAATAGCGACGAATTATCGGTCAAAACTTTCTTCAGCAAGGATAATTGGCTATTTGAAAATCATTCGGATTCTACTCTACTCTATACTTCGCAGTTTTCCTATTTATCATATTGCCAATACGGGTACAAAATTTTAAAATAAACATAATCATAAATTCTTCGAAGAGTTATTACCATTTTAAAAGATATGGTTTAGTGATAATTTTTTATCAGACCACGATAAGAACTGTAAATAATCAAATGTCGAAATTACTTTATACTATAGTCTAGAATGTCTATAATCCTAATATTTGGCCCAGAACTGTTCACTAGCATAAGTGCAGGACGAAAAGGAAAGATCTGATCATAAGTTAATAATTTATAGCTTCCTATATATTATATCTTAAGGGAGAAAGACATTTTCTTGTGGTACATTATATTTGGGCTACAATTCATTCAATATAGAGATATATATTATTTTATTGGAGATTCAATGCTCCAAAGAATAATTTGATATGAATTTTAGCGTAAGTAAACTTCAAGATCAAGCTCACGTAAAAATCAAACGATTACAAGCGTTTTTGCAACGGCATGCTTTACGTTCTACTTGCAGGAAGTAAACAAGTCCGCACAGCAATCCGCTGAAGTAAAAAACAAATGTTCCAAAAAGATTTTTCAATTTAATTTGGATAATTTTCTCTTCATCCCATTTTTGGATGCAACGGTCATAGTGTGTCGAGCTCCTCTCAATATCATATGCCAATAGACCATTTTCAACTAGATTAATTGCTCTGCACAAGAAAGACGGAAAACATTTCTTTACAAAAAGAAAAAAACATTTTTGCTAATTTTGTTGATAATCTGTCGTTATTTTATCAATCTACAGCTATAAAAATCTTGTTATATTCTCCATTTTAGACTGATAAACAACAACAAACAACAACTATGCTGTCTTTTAGATTATCTCTCAGGAATGAAATATCACATTTACTTACAAATATGTTAAATTTTCTTTCATATCTGAAGGCAAATATTTGTTAAAAATGAAAGCGTAAAACGCCCCAAAATCGACAAGAGAGGTGATGTGAAATCCGCAAGGTAGTTTAGATTCTAATCGATCATGCAAGGCCTTCGTTCCACCGGCATATTCAATGATAATAAAGTAGTCATTTTCTTCTAACAACTTTGACAACGTGTCATCCGATATTAAATCATCATATGGTAAGAGCGATTTCATCGGATTGATTTGAATTTTACGCCAAATTTCCTTACCGTTTGGTACGCTATTAAGCTGAACAAACACAATTTAAGAGATAACGTAATGCATAAAAACTGTAGAAAAATATAAAATATCCCATTCAAGCCTTCATAGAATTGGGTTGCAGTACTGTGATCTAAGCTCCCACCCTTTTCTCGGATTCCTCATGGATATCCGCTTTTTTCCAAGCATAATACGACCTCAAACCACCTAACCATGGACAGGCAAAACCGTTTTGAACAAATGAAAACGCGCAGCAAGCGCCGTTACGAGCCTACACACCGCAATTTATCACAGAATTTTACAATTTTAGAGCGGATTGGTTACAAACTTGCGACATTCGTCTCCACAGAGCTAGTGTCAGACGTTTCTCAAAGCAAACCTATAGCTCCTAATTCAGTTGTCTGTCCATGGTTAGGTGGTCTGAGACACGACTCAGTGCAAAAGTATGGCTATACAAAACTTCTATGATCAATTATATTGGTTTTTGGTCGCGACCATACCCTATGTTTGGCTCATAATACATGTTAAAAAGTTGGAATCTGAAGTGTTCTTTACCAAAATGGCGAAAAGCAATAACATTAAGCTGGAGACTGCAGATGGAAAGGTCTGGTCCATGCAGATTCTATATGGCGATTTGATATATTTCAAATTGTGTATTTATAAATTGTATATGCCTCGGTTTAGAAGTTTCAACTTTATTAATATCACCCTTAACTATTATTTGGTTCTCCACTTTCCCCCTCACGAAATTAAACGGCTCTACGATGACAGCTAATTAGCCAATCTGGGAAGAGATTAAGATAATTCGAGATTGATACAAGTCTTGTTACAGCCATAAATCGTTATGAATATATCAAGTGCTATCCCTCCTTATTAACTTGTGCTAATCCTCAGAGTAATCAAGGAGTTTCTATAAAGAAAAATTAAAAATGCATACCTCTAGCATGTTTGTGAATGTCGTGCCCTTTTCTAATAAAGGGATAGCTTCAGGAAATCTTCCAATGTCTTGAAATGTTTTAATGAAATCCGCTGGTTTAGTGATGATTATAGCGGAAAGCAAGACAGCCGAGAGCCCCAAACATAGGAACCTCGAACCAATTTTCCAAAATGTTATTAAAATTCGTTGACTTTGTCTTTTCGCTTCCCTCTTGGAATCTGGACACCCTTAATAATTTTATCATAATTTAGAATAATGATAGTTCGTGCAAAACGACATATATGAAGCACTTACATGTATTAAACAGTGGCGAAATAAACACTATAAATGCTCTACTAAATATATTATCTGCGTTTGATCTCGGATTTGCATTATTCCCAATAGCAGCGTAGAAGAAGATGCAAGTTAGTAATAGCAAGAAAAGTACCAGCCAGACCTGAAATTAGAAATAAATCTGACGCAATTTTAGCTGGTCGTTTCATTGGTCGCAGTACGGTCCAGCAATGGGTCTTTCAAAAAATGTTTCTCAGAGTAAATTGCCTCCCCTCCCTGCAATGGGAGCAAACGCTACAAGAGTGTACCAACTTCGACCCAGGACTGTGGCTAACAAGACTAGCTCACCACCAGCAACCCCTTACTATACATTACTATGAATTTCTAGAAGAGCTTTCGCTTTCAACGTATTTCTATCTGTTTCTAATATTGCATCGATTATTTTTGGTTTAAATATAGAGAAAAAATAAACAATGGATAAAATAGCTTCTAAAACTCTATCCCAAAATCTTTGAGCTTCCACTCTTATTTTTTCGAAAAATGGTGAACTACAACTTACAAGCTCATAAACAGTTGATACCTCCCATAAGATTAAGCACTACTTACCTTTCCATTAAATACATGTAAAACAGGAAAAATTGGGTGCTTATGATTTTGCTTCCCCACGAGAATTGATATCGAATCCATGTAAAGTGAACTAGAGAAATCTACGGCCTTCATTTTGAAATAGTCCATAATAAATGGGCCGACAGCAACATGGACTTCCTGCATTTATAACTTATGTCAATGTCATAATATGTTTGTATTGTTTGAAAGGTTAACTTAAAGGGTTCTATAAGTCGCTGGCAAATCAGGAATTTAACCAACGCTACAGCTGCTTTCTTGCTGGAGGGATACTGAATTTTCGCAACCCGCCCCGAACGCGACTTTCGGAACCCTTTAAATTGCACTTGACAGACTTTCTCATCAAACAAACGATTAAAATGTTTGTTTACTAACAACACAGGAAATTTTCAGATTGGAAAATACGCGGCTTAACCAAATCAGGGATTGATTTAATTTTAGAAGTAGGAATGGAGAACGGTTGGTGTTTACTTCAGTCCGACTCATAGACCACCCAGTATAGAGCCCCTCCCTCTAACACGTAGCGAAAAGTTTAAATTATCTTATTGGCTCATTTAAACTACGTTTTGATGACGTTGCTGACGGGAACGGTGAAAAATACGTAATTCATTTTTACCTCTGTCACTATGACCCGCCTCTTCTTTCAAACAAGTCCCGAGGAAGGGGGTCCGGGACTTTGACGCGCGCCCAGATTACTCTGTTCTCCATTCCTACTTCCAAAATTAAATCTATCCCTGCCTAATGAAACCACAAAAAAAGAGAACCAAAAAATTATTTCTTGGAATAGCCCGTGAGTTTAAGTATCTTTCTTAAGCGATACCTAAAAATCTAGAAATAGATTTTAATTTTAATTCTAAGTATAATAGGTTTTTATGAATAAAGTCTGTCTTGAGAGCTTAAAAACTGATATCTTACATTTCTGTGTACCATTCCAACCATACCATTAAAGGAACCATTTGGAAGCGCTTGACCCCAAAACCCGTCAGGAGCTTCAACATAATCAAACCTGTTATACAATTTTGAAATATTGTTAGAGATCTCGGTTAATATGTGTAGTTAGTGTATGAATTACAGAGAGAATTAGCTTAGCAAAAACTGAAAAATGGGAAAGACAATTAAAGGAGGAAACACATAACCAGCATCATATGTTCATATATGTTCCATGAGTTAATCACTGATTACTGAGAGTTTGTCATGAAGTAACGCAGGTGAAACGTCATAGATTATCGTAAAGCAACGCCTGATGAGGCGATGTCAAGGGTTTAACACAGACTAAATTGGAAGATGGACAGTGCACCGAATATAGTCGATTCTAGCGTTGTTCTCGAACTAGCTTTAATTCAGTAAGTATAAATGTGTCATACTTATGTAACATATCTCATAAACGTATGCAGCATGCGACACTCTTTGGGAGAAAGGGAGCTACAGTTTGACCCACACAAGTACCTCAGAGATGCCACAATTCCAGGACAAATGGGTTCGTCAAGAATTGTCCTAAGATTCTAATTTTTATAAATATTGGCAATAATTACCTGATTTTAAGGTTTTTCTTAAAATGTTCCAAAAGGTTGACCATTGCGCCGTGTAAAGCAAATATTTTCCCTTTATCTGTTTTGTTGTATGAAATCCATGGCGTCCACTGTTTAAAAATAATTATTCTTATATACTTTGTCTGTGTCATATTAATACAAAAACTTCCAAAGGCATAGTAGTTATATAAGTTTTATTTAGATTTTCTAGGTCCTAGTGGACAGAGCTTGCAGACCTGTCAAGTTCTTACACAGGTTTGCTATCTTATTGAGCCGTTAAGTCGAGGGGTCGGTCATTCATGAAATCCCGTACGCTACCCGTGAAATCCAATTTAAGAAATCCGAAATCAATGCTGATTTCGAAATCAAATAAGAAAATCCGAAATCAGCAACGAAATCACAAAATCAGTAAAGAAATCATAAAATCAGTAAAAAAAAAATCACAAAATCAACAAAGAAATCACAAAATCAACAAAGAAATCACAAAATCAACATAGAAATCACAAAATCAACATAGAAATCACGAAATCAGAAGCTAAATCACAAAATCAGAAGCAAAATCAGTAAAGAAATCGTGAAATCCATTACAAAATTCACGAAATCCAAAATCAAAAGAAATTACAAAATCAGACGAAATTACGGGGAAATATCTCAAAATCCGAGGAAATCAAGGGAAATATCGCAAAATCAGTCGAAATCACGGTAAAAATAGCAAAATCCGACGGAATCACGGGAAAAATCTCAAAATTCGATGAAATCCATTGGATTTTATCGAATTCTGAAATCAAACAAATTCCAACGAAATCAAACGAAATCCGAAGAAATCAAATGAAATCCGACGAAATCCGATGAAATCAAATGAAATCCGACGAAATCCGATGAAATCAAATGAAATCCGACGAAATCCGATGAAATCAAATGAAATCCGACGAAATCCGAAGAAATCAAATTGGATTTCGAAATCCCGTACACTTTTTCCTAAACGTCCGACCCCTCGCGTTAAGTACTTCGGCTGGGATATGATAATTGAGGGTGCAAGAAGGAAATCAGATATGTTTGGGCTGTGACGGTAGGCTGTTGGGATTAAGCCTAAAACGAAGGCGCTTATAGGGTAGGAGTACCGCCATGTGTCGTATTACCTCAAACTATGACATCCAAAAGATTGCGACAGAAGTGCGCCACACACCCGACTTAGAAATAAATTTCCAACAAGTCGTTTCGCTTGGATCAAGTTGTTTTACCTGCCCTTCATTGCAACAGCACTGGCGGATTTCCCGAGGCCCGGGATAGATTTAATTTTAGAAGTAGGAATTGAGAACGGTTATGATTTACTTCTGTCCGACTCAAAGCCCAGTATAGAGCCCCTCCCTCCAACACGTAACGAAAAGTTTAAATTATCTTATTGGCTCGCTTAAACTTCGTTTTGATGACACGTAATTCCTTTTTACCTCTGTCGCTATGACCCGTCTCTTCTTTCATAACCCTCCGTTCCGTAGAAGGGGGTCCGGGACTTTGACGCACGCCCACACTACTCTGCTCTCCGTTCCTACTTCTAAAGTTAAATCTATCCCCCCCCCCCCGAGACCAAACATCCGGTAACGCGCAATATCATTTTAATTATTTAGTAAGGAAAGTTTATATTTTTACTAAGTTTAAAATTTTACTAATTTAACAAGAGGAGGGAGTAAACGTTCTCTCATATCACACGTTTTAGGGTGAAGGTGTTTCAAGAAAAGTGACTAGTACTAAAACCATATAAATAGAAGGATCATGCAATGACCGAGTCGAACTTTATAATTAAAACAGCATAATCATAATCTTTCCCATTATAATTGTAGAAAAAGCTCACCTCGTATATAGCGGCAAGAAGAGTTTGATTGACGATAGATATGTCGGACACATCCATTTTGTCAAATAATACAAGATATTTATTATATTAAAAATTATTACTAAGACTTCCTACGTGTATCTTGACTTGAGTGACAACTTGAAAAAATCATTAACAGTCATTCGTGTGTAGCATTTTTGAACAACGTGTTACGTTTAACGTTTAAAACAAAAGCAAAAGAAAGTATTTCCGAGTTCCACCTTTCGTGAGTCGTTTGCAATCGTTCCCGTGACCGAATAAACTGTGTTGAAATATTTTTTCCATTATTTCACAAGTTATTTACACGGTAATATTTTGACAGGACTCAAAGCTTAAAGGCATCAATAATGATTTTTTTCTGTAGCCTTTATTGAAACATTTTATACGTCTATCTTTGATAAAAAAACCCAATATGTTTTTAATGAAAAGAAATAATACTTGGGTCTACTTGTATGAAATATCTGTATTATGTTGTTTTCTAGAAAGAAAATAAGTTTCTAAAGCTTATAATTTTAGTAAAACTTTGCTTTTTGCTGCGTGTCCATAACACCCAAGGGCTTTTGATACAATTGGATCCTTAACAATTGATTTTAAAGGGTATGCCACAGTTAACCGACATCATCCTTTAATAATAGCATTGCGCTTAGCAAGTATTGGGTTTAACCATAAAACAAATAGGACAATCTTAACAGGCTTAATTGCTACTGGTCCGCTGACGCAACCTGGCCAAATTTGGTTACTTATTGTGCCTCTGCATAAAGAAGAAACTTATAAACAAAAAACAACTTCCTCAAATATTTAAAAAATTAACAATATTAAAAAATGTCTTTAACAACTTTTATCGTTAACTGAATATTGCAGTTAAAGATATTACCATAAGTAGGATGAGAACTAGAAGTAAAGGACTGTAGCATTGGGAATAGATCCTGCCACAACTGATCAAATTTCGGAGACAAAAAATTATCGGGTTCCAAAATTTCTGACTGCCCCTTCCACTCCACCAAATTTTTTTTCTCCGCCTCTTCTGTGGGGACTCTTGGGAGCAGTCTGGGAAATAGCACACTTCCTCTGGTCCAAAACCAGTTTATTAATTGCTGGGACTAGTTTTTTAATTCGAGAAGTGGGGCCTACTGGTCCTTGGGACCAGTTTATTAATTGCAAATCTAAAGGAGAACAAAGGCTGGGACCAGTCCGGAGACCAGTTTATTATTTCGGTCACTAGGGGATCACTGGTCCCAAGGACCAGTTTAAAAAATATCTTATTTCCCAGACTGCTGGGGAGGACCTATCTATCCCTCCCTCATTTAGTTGCGCCATATGTCGCTCGGAGCGACCGATTTATATTATAGAAGGGAAAATTCAGAAACCGCTAACAGGTCGCTGTATTTTTCTGTATATACATTTACGTTAGGAATTGGGTTTCCTCCAAACTTCTATTCCTGATGCTACTTCTGATATTACCACAATTTCTTTCATGGAATCATTCAGACTATATCCAAATAAGATGTTAGACTCGGTTAAACTCGCCTGAATCGCTGACAGAAAATATAAATGAACAATGGATGACTAGGAAAAGTGCATTGTTTAACGGCGTAGAAAGATTACCCTTAATTTAAAATGCTCTGGAAAATTGACCAAAACTGGCCTGACGATTCTAAATAGAAACAAACAACGTGGCGCTTTGTACTTTTAACTCTGAATTGTCTTTAACATTTTGCCAACTGGGAATGATTCATTGCTAATCGATAAAAGTTTTCAAGCTTGAAAATATTTCTTCACCTTATACTGCTTAACTTCCTGGGAAAACATAAAACACGCAATGTTTAATTTAGTCTTATGTGTATGGTGAAATGGAAGGAATCAATATATCAATATAGTAAAAAACGAACACGAACACGTTTTTACCGACAATATGATTAAAACTTTTCAAAACATAGCAGTCTGTAAACCTGTAGTTTCTTACAACAAAATGCTAATGCTTAAGTTTATATTTTCAAGAAAGATATTAAAAATCGTTGAATTTTAGTCTTATAAAGAATATAATTGATTTTTTCGCCGATTGGTATACCATTTTTCTGCGATATTAAGCAATTAACTGTTGATTTAATTTTAATATTAAAAATTAATAAAGAAAATTTTTATAGAAATGTACAATTCGAAATAAAAATTCAAACCTAACCTTTTATAGGATTGACAATAAATTAAAGTGCATTATATCAAAGCTATGGGTCTCTTTAAATATTGCTCCATGGTGACAGATTACTAATAGTCAATAAAAACCTGCCCAACAAACTATTTAGTTTAATGTAAATTAATATAAATAACATTTAAGCACCAGGCTTCAGCACGACACATTTAGTGCATAAGAGGACATTGCCCACTTCTTAATAAAATCATTTGACTGAACTGGTTCCACGACCAGTTTCAAAACACTTCTTGCTTGCTTCTTCTCACTCTGATCACGACAAATGTTATTGCAGCAGTATGTTCATGTTTCTTTTCTCAGAAAATAAATAATAGCACACAACAAACCGCTGAAGTAGATAATAAACACTCCAAGCAATTTACTCAAATTGATTTGGATAATTTTCTTTTCATCCCATTCTTGGAGACAACGGTCAAAGTTTACCGAGCTCCTATCAATATCATAAGCCAAGAGACCATTTTCAACTAGATTGATTGATCTGCATTTAAAAGAGATTAAAGTATGCAGATATTTTCAAATTATTAACACACTGTATTGTCTTTAATGAAATACACCATATACTCACAAATATGTTAAGTTTTCTTTCAAATCTAAAGGCAAATATTTATTGACAACGAAAGAGTAGAACGTGCCAAAATCTTTTTGCGACGTAATGTGAAATCCACAAGGTAGTTGGTAATTATACCGATCATGCAAAATCTTAGTCAAACCAGAATAATCCATTATCACAAAGAAATCGCTTCGCTTTAAGACCTTCGATATGGTGTCATTCGATACTAGAACATCATACGGTAAGACGGATTCGACTGGGTTGCTTCGAACTTTGTTCAAAATTCCAATAATCCCTGGTATTTTACTCATCTGTATAGACAGGAATTTCACGTAAATGTGATTCAAATAAAGGGTAAAAGTATAGCCAAATCCTCGTTTCTTCCCATATTTCATATGCCAAATGTCTGTTTAAACCGATTTGAATAAATGCAAAACTCTTTACCTCTAGAAAGTCAGCCAAACCCGTGCCTTTTTCTACAATAGGAATAGATTCTGGAAATCTTTCAAAATCTTGAAA
Source organism: Phalangium opilio (assembly GCA_019434445.1). NCBI lineage: Eukaryota > Metazoa > Arthropoda > Arachnida > Opiliones > Phalangiidae > Phalangium > Phalangium opilio. Next base: position 67,058 of record JAEQBA010003392.1, on the reverse strand, counting down.
TGTTTTAATGAAGTCTTCTGGTTTAATGACAATTAGAAAGCAAAGCAAGATAGCCGAGAGCGCCAAACATATGAATCGTGAACCCGCTTTCCAAAAGGTTATTAAAACTCGTTGACTAAGTCTATTTCCATTTCTCTGAAACTCGGGACAGCCTAAAAATTTATGCAATAATTTATATTTAACATATAATGATGTAAAATGATCCACTCACTTGTATTAAATAGAGGCGCCATAAAAACAATAAATGCCTCACTCAATAAATTTTCTATTTTTGATATCGAATTTTTGTTATGCCCAATAAACGCGTAGAATAAGATGCAAGTTAGTAATAGCAATAAAAGGATGAGCCAGACCTGAAAATAAAATTAAATCTGACTTCCATGTTAAAGGGATGTACAACGCTTTATAAGGGCGTGTCCCTGTACTACGTTTGCTTCGATTAGACTCTTTTACAGCGAAAGTTGCGAACAAGGGACAAATATCTTCCAATGCCTCTGTTAACATCTTTATAAAATGCTGCTTACCGTTCCATTAAATACTTCTAAAAATGGGAAAAGTGGGTTCTGCGGATTTTGTTCCCCTACGAGGATTGCTAACGGATTGTAGTACAGAGGAGTCGTGAAATCTACGACCCGTTTATTAGCCAAATGCACATCAAACGGGCCGACAGCAACATGAACTTCCTAAATTTATAGTTTAGTTCAGTTTCATCACGTTTGCATTATTTTTAGATTAAATTTAAAGGGTTCCACAAGTCGCTTGCGCATTTTCTGGCAAATCAGGGTTTATGCTCTTGAAAAATCTGCAGCAATTTAACGGTTAAAAACGTTTAATTATCGGCACACGACCGTGGGACCCTCTAATTTGCACTTGCCAGACGTTATTTTCAAAACTACCAATTTAAAATTTGCTATTTTTTAAAAAAAAACCACGCAAGAAAACATTTCCAGTTTTTAAAAAAAAAAATTTGTTCAAGGCAATATTGTCTTGGAAGAAAATTGCTATAATTTTTTCTAGAAATGTTCAGATGATATGTGTATGTTAAAAGCTCGTTTTCAAAGGTGGATGTGTAGAGTAAAATGAAGCCGGTATACGAAGAGTTCGTGTGCTCGAGTGTTACCGTACACACTCCTTTGAAAACCTACCAGTTATAATTGGTTATTGGTTTTAATGAATAGAGTCTGGTTTGAACACTTGATAATTGAACTCTTACATTTCTGTGTACCATTCCAATCATACCATTATACGAACCATTTGGAAGCGGCTCACCCCACAGCTGGTCAAAGGGCTCAGCGTACAGAAACCTGTAAAGTTTAAAAATGTTGTTCTTCTTGGGTAACGTTTCGCAATATCAGAATTGGATAGTAGAAGAAGTATGAGACTTTGTATCCCCTTAACACTTTAGTTGTTTAATATGATTATTCCCAGGCTCATCCTTTATTTTATTATTATTATTATTATTATTATTATTATTATTATTATTATTATTATTATTATTATTATTATTATTATTATTATTATTATTATTATTATTATTATTATTATTATTATTATTATTATTTATTATTATTATTATTATTATTATTATTATTATTATTATTATTATTATTATTATTATTATTTTCCCTAAAAATCTGTCGCCAATTACGCTCTCTAAGTCATTTTCGGCTTCTCTATTTGAGCCTCGTTCGCTCACGTTTAATATTCGGTTGGGTTGCCTGGGCTAACTGCAGCCAATATCTTAAAAATAAAATTGAAGGCGTGCAACGAAAATTTATTGAGTTTTGCCACACGTTCTTTATACCACGATCTAAATATAATTATACCTTACTGTTAACTATTCTTAATATCCTAAAAATTGACGATTATGTTAATATTAATGATTTTACTTTTCTATTTAAATTGATAAATTACAAAATCCCCCTATCTAATCTCTTAATGAGCCTAAACTTTTCAACTCGTAAGAATTTGCGTTGCCTGGACACCTTCTATATTAATCGTAAAAGTTTAAACCCGTTAGTTCGCATGCAAATTACATGCAATAAATTTGCTAATATTGTAGATATTTTTTCTGATACTCTGCATGATGCCAAGAGGCTAATCCGTCTTCAATTGTTTAATAATTATTAAATAGAACATTTCACAATATAACTTCCTAATCTCAATGTACTGTCGTGGCTATTGTATTATTTTATATACTTCTATATAATTTCGTTTAATTCTGTAAAATTTTGTGTAAATATGTATAATTTGTTTATTGTATACTTTGTAATATTCTACTAAGTGTGTATAATCTCGTGAGTTGTGAACCAACTTTTTTTATGCACAATAAACTTCAATTTCATTCATTCATTATTATTATTATTATTATTTTTCACATATTCAATCTGTCGCTAGAGACTAGTACCTTCCCTCAACCTTGGAAAATAGCCGTTGTTGCTCCGGTATTTAAGTCGGGTCTGTCTTGTGATCCTGTTAATTACCGTCCTATTTCTCTTCTCTGTGTGTTTGCGAAAATATTTGATATGGTTATGCATAGGCATTTACAAAAATGGTTTAATATATTCCCAAATGACTGTCAACATGGTTTTACACAGGGAAAATCTGTTGACACTAATCATGCTGCATTTATGCATTACGTAGCGCCGGTGGTGGAAAGCCGTGGGCAGGTTGACGTGATATATTTGGACCTTGCAAAGGCTTTTGATCGGGTGTCGCATAGATTTTTGAGGGACTTAGCCACGAAACTTTGCACCTTAGGTGTAAACGGCCTGCTACTTAATTGGATTAGCCATTATTTGAAGGAGCGAGTTTATGTCCTCAAATGCAATGGGAAGCTAACATCAGTCGAGTACCATTTAAGTTGTGGAGTTCCTCAGGGTTCTTCATTGGGTCCTTTGTTATTCAATATTTACATTTACGACTTACAATATAAAATTAAACATTCACAATTACTGCAATTTGCTGATGATAATAAAGTATTTAGGACTATTAATTCGGCCCTTGATCGATCACTTTTGCAGGAAGACATAAACTCAGTCTCCACTTGGTGTTTTAAAAATAACATTCCAATAAACCCTACTAAGTCAATTCATGTAACCTATACTAGGCGAGTTAGTCGATTGTTAATGACATCGTACCTTATTGATTCGAAACCCATCCCCACAAAAAATGAGACCAAAGATTTGGGTACAATATTTGACGCTAAATTACATTTTTCCACTCACGTCACTAAGACTGTCAGCATTTGTCGACGTTCCTTAGCTATTTCGCTCAAGCTAAGTCGCCAGTTAAAATCTCTCCGCCACTTTCGTATATTGTATTTAAGTTTGGTCCGTTCAAAATTACTGTTTGGTTGGGTTGCCTGGGGTGGCTGTAGCCAATACCTATTAAACAAAATGGAAGGTGTACAACGAAAATTTATTGAATTTAGTCATAGCCACTTTTTACCCAAGGCTCAGTACAATTATGAAATCTTACTAACTATACTTGATCTCATTAAAATTACAGACTGTATTAGTACTAATCATATAACCTTTATTTATAAACTGATTCACAATGTTCTCCCACTTGCGACTCTGTTATCTGATCTTAAATTCTCGGTCCCTTTCAATTTACGTACTGCAAATACATTTTACGTTCACAAACTATCCATTAATCCAATAGTTAGGATGCAATCTACTTGCAATTTATTTGCTAATGATTTTGATATTTTTTCGGACAGTTTACCTAATGTACAAAACAAACTCCGACGGCTTCTTCTCGATGGCTACTGTTTTTGATAATTTAAAAAAAAAAAAAAAAAAAAAACCACATTTACTTCTTCACTTTACTAATACATTCAGCTCCTCCTTAATTAAATGTATTTGCAGGCTCTTGTATATTTTGTATTAATTCGTGTAATTCACTATATTTTTATTTAATTTTTATAATTCTGTATAATTTTGAATAATTCTGCTTCATTTTTATAATTCTGTATAAATTTGCTTGATTCTGCTTAATATTGTATATTACTCTAAAATTGATTTCTTGTATATTTTGAATTATTTCCTTCTGTGTATAATCTCGTGAGTTATTTTGTAACTCTTTTTATGCACATTAAACTCCAATTTCATTTCATTTCATTTCATTATTATTATTATTATTATTATTATCTATCTAAGTCTGGTTCGGTCCCGCATCTTGTATGGTTGTCTCGTCTGGTCTGGCTGCAGTGTATACTTAAAAAATAGGATCGAGAGTATACAAAGAAAATTTATCCTCTATTGTCACACTTTCTATTTAAAAGATAATGTCTATGATTACCTCTCTTTATTGACAATTGTAAAAATTGCCACTTTGGACCACATTTGTAAAATTCGTGATGTACAATTTGTATATAAGCTTGTTAATAATATTACTCCGTCCCCCATTTTACTCTCAAACCTTAACTTTTTAGTGCCAAAAATTCTACGTCACTGTGCCCTATTCTATAACTCAAGAAATAGCAGAAATCCCATTATAAGAATGCAGCAGTCCTGCAATCTCCTCAATGATAGATTTGACATTTTTTCCGATAACTTAAATACAATACGCTGATTTCTATTATGTTTCAATCTTTTACTTTCCCTATATCAATCTTTAGTCATGTATAAATTATTCATCGGTTGTACATAATATTTTTGTAAATAATAATGTGTATTTTCTCGTGAACCACTACGGTTCTTTTTATGCACAATAAACAAGCTATTCATTCATTCATTCATTATTATTGCGTCGATTTGTTAACGGAAAGAGTCCAGGAAGCTATGGATCTGGCTATCCCTAGAAAGGTACAGCGTGCCTACTCTGGATTTCCTCAATGGTACTCTCATGCTCTTCGGACTGCCATTAATCAGAAAAAATATTATTTTAAAAAGAAAAAACGAACTGGTGCTATAACCGATATTATTGAATTTAAACGTCTACGGGCAGTTGTCAAACGGTTACTCGCGAAAGACAAAACTGCTTATGCTGAGACTATTTGCCAGCATGCACGTTCCCACCCTAAAAAGTTCTGGACCTTTGTTAAAGGCAACATTCGTGAGGACTCGCGTACCATCACATTAAAACTTAACAATACGATGGTCTCTGATCCTACTCGCCTGGCTAGCACATTTGCAGAACAGTTTTCTCGTGTCTCCGTCGACAACACTGACCCTAATGAGCACTACAAGTTTGAGGATACCAGAGTTGCAGAGAACCCCTATTACTCTCAAATTATCACATTGTCACAAATTCACAATGCCATTTCCAAACTTCCCAATAAATTATCAACTGGGATAGATGGTATTCCTGCCTTTGTTGTTAAGGGCTGTGAGACCGTGCTTCTGCCGATATTAGAACACATCTTCAACCTTTCAATTAAAACCAGTACCTTTCCCACTTCTTGGAAAAGAGCAGTTGTAGCCCCTATTTTCAAGTCGGGCGTAGCCTGTGATCCTAAAAATTACCGCCCCATTTCGCTATTGTGTGTTTTTGCAAAGTTATTTGACATGGTCATGCACAGCCATTTACAACAGTGGTTCAGTTTTTTCCCTAACGAATGCCAGCATGGATTTTCCCCTGGTAAGAGCGTTGATACTAATCATGCGGCCTTTATGAATTTCGTGGCACCGGTGGTTGAAAGTCGCGGTCAAGTTGATGTAATTTATTTGGACCTTGCTAAGGCTTTTGATCGTGTTCCCCATGGTTATTTAAGGGATAAATTGTGTGCATTGGGCATAAATGGCGTACTTTTAGAATGGCTAACTGATTATTTGAGAGGCAGGGTCTGTGTCCTAAAATGCAACGGATCTCTCACGACAATTGTATACCCCGTGAAATGTGGAGTACCACAGGGCTCATCACTTGGGCCTTTGTTATTTAATATTTACCTATACGATCTACAATTTAAAATTCAATTTTCTAACTTACTACAATTTGCAGACGACAATAAACTTAGCAAGATCATAGACACTGATCATGATATTTCCGCCTTGCAACAGGACATAGACGCAGTTTCTGACTGGTGTACTAAAAATAATATACCCGTAAACCCTTCTAAGTCAGTACATATAACCTACACAAGGCGTGTTTGTCGAGCCCTTCACAATTCATTTGTCATAAATAACACACCCATACATACTGCTACCGAGACTAAAGATTTGGGCACCGTATTCGATGCACCTTTACGTTTTACGAAACATGTCAATAAAACCGTTAATTTATGCCGCCGCACCCTAGCTATATCATTAAAACTCAGTCGAAAATTAAATTCATTAACCCGTTTTCGAACTTTATATCTAAGTCTTGTTAGGTCGCGTGTAATTTTTGGTTGGGTTGCCTGGGGTGGGTGTAGTCCATATCTCCTCAATAAAATCGAAGGAGTTCAGCGGAAATTTATCGAAAATTGTCATACATTCTTTATGCCTCGAGCAAATTATAATTATGATTCCTTGTTAAATATACTAAATCTTCCAAAACTTCAGGACATCTTGTATTTTAATGATATAACCTTTGTTTATAAATTATTAAATAACCGTATAACACTCCCAAAACTACTAGAATCAATTAATATCTTAATTCCCAAACGACTACGAAATGTGCATACATTCTATATTCCCCGTAAAAGTATTAATCCAATTATCCGAATGCAAAGTATATGCAATAATTTCACTAATAAATTTGACATTTTTTTCGACAAATTAATTGATGTAAAAAAACGTTTTCTGTATGGCTGTAAAGAGTAATTTTTGAAAAGTGTTTTCATAATTATTAACTTAACTGTGGATGTAGATGGTTACTAAATGTATTAAATATATGAGATGACATTAATCAATACTAAACAAAAAAAAAATTTAATTCAATGATTTAATTTATTATTCTTAAATTTGTTCGCGATTCTAATTCTCTTGTGTTATTCTCATGATACTCTGTAGTTTACATTTTTTTTTTATTTTTGACAAATTAATTGACGCTAAATTACCTCTGTATGGCTGCAAAGAATAACTTTTGTAGTAGTAATATATATATTAACTTCTTTTGATTGTTACTTAGGTCTTATGATTTTCTTTGTGAACTGTGCATGTTCTCGTGAGTTGTATACAACTTTTTTCATGTACAATAAACCCATATTTCATTTCATTTTCATTATTATTATTATTATTTTTCAATTACACTTGGCCAAATTCGTTAGATAATGTTGTTTCTTGTACATAATATATTGAACATGTGTATATTCTCGTGAACTACTTGTATAGTTTTTAATATACACAATAAGAATTCATTTCATTTCATTATTATTATTATTATTATTATTATTATTTTTTTTTGCTCTCAACCTACAAGACTCGCCTTGACGTGGGACAAAATCCACAATCGCGCCTTGGCAAATTGTTAAAGGAATAGCGACGTGATTTAAAAATTATCTCAAATCTAAAGAAAACCTTACTTTTTTGAGAGTTTAAACTCTTCTGATTCCAAAAATATGCTTGATTAATATTTAAATATGAAGGAAAACACAGAAAAAACACTTTGAAAACTTGAAATTTGGGGGGCAAAAGCAAATTTGCGGAGAAGATTTTTGGCGGGTTTTCTCCTTGCTACGTCACTCACGGCATCTCGCGGAAAAGCCAAGCGCGCGCGCCCGAGACTCCCGAGTCTACTAATGCCGCGCGAATCTGAATAAAATAGGCTTAACGCGGCGCTGAGACACTTAAAGGCGTCACGTGAGCGACATCTAGAGTGAAAGTTTCTCCTTACTACGTCATTAAGCGAAACAAAATTTTAACTAGGCCTTTTCCAAACACTAAACTTTGATTGCAATTTTACAAATTTCTACGAAACCAAATACAAAAGTAAACATATCATAATAAACTAGGTTTTTCAAGGATTTTTTTAGCATTTTAAGTTTGTGGGTGACGAAAATTATGTCACTAACACTTTAAGAACGATGAGGGAACTATTTATCGCGTATGAGAATTGGTTTAGTAACCTTGCACCAAATGTTCGGATGTAGGGAAGAATTATGTTAGAAGTATCCCGCTTTGTGGTACACTTCTTATACATTGTCATTTTTTATACATTGCGAAAAGATAATTTCTTTTCGAACTGGTAAAGAAGGTAGAGTTGAAGGACCGAACCATCATGCGTAAAAAACATTGCCATAAGTGAGATATTTACTTGATTTTCATTTTTTCCGTAAAATGGTCCAAAAGGTTGACCATTGCGCCTTGTAATGCAAAAATTTGCCCCTTTGCACTCTTCTTGTATGAAATCCATGGTGGCCACTGTTTACAAAAAATATACATCTAATGTTAAAAAAACCGTCATACAAATGGTAAGGGGGAAAAATCTGAAGGTAGGAATTTCTACCTCCGTTCCACGATTTTAGCTAAAGCGCAGGCGCGAGTGACGTCGTTTACTACCGCCAACAACACTTCTTATAGTTCACCATGATGGATATTCAGAAACAACCTTCCCCTTCCAGTTCAAAGCCGGTTTTTAAATTTGACGCATGCGCGGACACCGCGACGAGTGGCAGAGCCAGCGCCGGAGAGAAACGAGTTTAGCCACGAAGCGAACGAACCCGCCTATTCACTTTATCACTCCCTCTAAAGTCTCTCCTCCCTGCCGGGATTGAAATTCTTTCACCTTCCCTTACTGTAACTAATGTCATTGCAGTAGCGCTGAAGCACTCGTTTCAGGGAACTAACTGCTAGAAAAACTAATCTCGCAACCCTTTAAATTTTACGCTGCATGTTACAGTTATAACATTTATTAAAGCGGGGAATCCCCGAATCTATCGTTCGAATACTTTCAAGTATTAGCGTTCATCTATCACAAAACCCAAATATAAATACGAGCTTACCTCGGCTATTGCTGCAAGAAGAGTTTGATTGACGACTGATAAACTGGATAAATACATTAAGTCCGACAGTGCAAAATTTATTATTATTTTCAAAATGAGGATAACAACTTCCTTCGGTTTTCAAAAAAACATATCTACAAAAGAAAGTGCACTTGCGGTTTTAATCTTTATAAGTATATTTTAACACGACAAAATAAAACCAAAAAAAAATTAAATCGGTGGATTTCAGTCAAATTTTGGTACACTTCATTTCAGTAAAAGTGGAAAAGGGGAATGTAGAAAAATGGCCATAGAGCCTCGGTTTAAATGCGCACAGACATCAAAGTTTCGCCAACAACTATTTTGTTTAGTAGTGAATTCTTGTCCTAAGTTATGATTAGAGGTTTTTAAAGGAAAAGACTGTAAACAAAGCAAATTAAATCGAAGGGGTTGTTGTCATTACAACTTTCATATCTTAACTTATTAATGGTGGCCCTCAGGAAAAAATGTCATGGAACAGTTTTCTACTCAAAATGTAAAAACTTGTCTTACGGAAAATCGTTTCAATGGAAACCTTAACTATACCACGTAGTACAGGAAAGATAGGCTAGAAAACAGCTTGACTTTTTATCCTCAGAAATCTTGGCGCTACAAAATGTAACCGAAAGGCTCAGTAAAATGAAACGTAGCTTTAAACAGGCAAAACCGGGTGCCTTTTGCTAAAACCTTTAATAGAATTACGTAAACTAAGTATGTTTCGGTTTGGTGATTTTTCCTAACGAAGTTTTGTAAGATTTAGGCCTAGTTAAAGCTAAACCTATTATGTTGCCAAGAGCTCCATTACGAGAATAATTGCCTGAAGTATAGAACTATTTTCGTTGAAAACCCGACCAAACGTAATGGTCTTTAAATGGCATATAACGCGACCCTGTTTATAGCAGAGTACAATCTTAGAATGGGTAAATTTTTAAATACAAAAACAAATTCAATTCCATGCTTAACCTTTCCAAGACAAACTGTTCTAATCTTGGTTTTACTAAATTACCACAAATATTGACAAACTTCTCTGGGTTTAGAACGTCACGCAAAAATAATTATATAACTCCAATTATTTTCTAAATTGCTTCAAGCTTCAAGATTCCTTCAAATTGCCCCAATACGCTTATAGCTCTAACAGTTAGACAAAGCTGGTAGTTTTGGATCAAGAAAAATTACCCAATGTCCACGTGGGGTAAATGCGAGAGATTACAAAATATTATTCAAAGGCGAGTTCAAATTGTCATTATAATTCTATTAAATTATTATCGCTAAGTAGTATTAACAATTAAACACCTATTAGCAAGAAAAATTCGAATTGTGGATGCTAGAATTTATCTGGACCCCAAAATGGTACTAAATGAGACGAAATTTCGTGGAAATGATCGATATTTTAAATACGGGTATAAATGCGGCATTTTCAAACAAAACAGCTAATAGATAATTTAAGAATTAGTTGTTTTGTTTGATAATGCATAGCAAGCCGCTTTTTAAAAATGGAACGGCAAAAATTTTATATTAAAAATGAGCTTACGGTGTCTATCGCGGCCAGAAGAGTTCAATTAACGTCAACGATCGGTAAATTTGGGAAAATTCATTTAGTCGAACATCGTAAATTATGACTTCCTACGAGAATTTTGAATCTTGAAATTATCAATAATTAAAACTTTTTGTAGCCTTTATCAAAACCTTTTAAAGTATCTTTCACCTGAGTCGCTCATGCCATGAAATTTTTACAAACAGTTGAGGACTAACGAAGGACAAACCTACGTCGTTAAGCAGTGCGAAAACCTTATCGTTAACCTGAATTTCTCTTCAGTCATTAGACTCGCGTGACGACTCTTTGAACTTAACAGTGCTACCATCTGAACTTTCCTGCGATTAAGTAGGGAAACTTTATAAAGTTAAAACGTTTCCTAGAGTGAAAGTCTTTCTTAATATTAACAGTTTAACTTTCTGACGAACTGTATTTGTTTGCAACAACAAAAAAGAAGCCATCAGGAGTCTATCTAGAGGCCAAACGCGTGCAAAAGCTAATTTACAGTCGCTGCAAATAAAAAACTTTTTCTCTCGCGACGTCTTGTTTCAACAACAAGCCGTAAATAATTGATCTGATACAATTGATAAAAAACCTATCTTATATTGTTGTTTCAATATAGTTTTTACTAAGCTTTTTTTTTTCACACTCGCCACTGCCCATTTCCAGCTGCTACATAGGGGGTTTTGAATCATTGGGATGATTTTAAATAGAAGGTGAACAGTTGGAACATTGCTCGTCCAAATAACCAAAAGACATTCCAGTAAATGTAATGTTCTGAATACAGGTCCACCACAGAATCGATGCATTGAACCATAAATTATTTAGTATAATATAAATAATATTTAAACACCACACATTTAGTGCGTAAGTGGACAATGACCCGTTCTTCATAAAAATCATTTGACTGAACTGTTTACACGACCAGTTTCAAAACACTCTTTGCTTCTTCTCACTCTGATCCCGACGAATGTTATTGCAGCAGCATATTCTTGTTTCTTTTCTCAGGAAGTAAATAATAGCACACAACAAACCGCTGAAGTAAAAAATAAACACTCCATGCAATTTACTCAAATGGGTTTGGATAATTTGCTCTTCATCCCAGTTTTGGAGACAACGTTCGAAGTTTACAGAACTCATATCAATATCGCGTGTCAAGAGACCATTTTCAACTAGATTGATTGATCTGCATATAAAAGAGATTGAAACATTTCATTTTAATACGCAGATAGTTTCAAAGTATTAACACACATGATTATGAGGATTAAGCTGTATTTAAATAGAGTCTTTACCGAGGGGTCGGTCATTCATGAAATCCCGTACGCTACCCGTGAAATCCAATTTAAGAAATCCGAAATCAATGCTGATTTCGAAATCAAATAAAAAATCCGAAATCAGCAACGAAATCACAAAATCAGTAAAAAAATCACAAAATCAGTAAAAAAAACACAAAATCAACAAAGAAATCACGAAATCAACATAGAAATCACGAAATCAGAAGCGAAATCACAAAATCAGAAGCAAAATCACAAAATCAGAAGCAAAATCAGTAAAGAAATCGTGAAATCCATTACAAAATTCACGAAATCCAAAATCAAAAGAAATCTCAAAATCCGAAGAAATAATGCGAAAAACCTCAAAATCCAACGAAATCAAGGGAAATATCGCAAAATCAGTCGAAATCACGGTAAAAATAGCAAAATCCGACGAAATCACGGGAAAAAACTCAAAATTCGATGAAATCCATTGGATTTTATCGAATTCTGAAATCAAACAAAATCCGATGAAATCAAACGAAATCCGATGAAATCAAATGAAATCCGACGAAATCAAACGAAATCCGACGAAATCAAACGAAATCAAATTGGATTTCGAAATCCCGTACACTTTTTCCTAAACGTCCGACCCCTCGGTCTTTACGCATGTGTTAAAACTGCATTACTTCATATACTCACAAATATGTTAAATTTTCTTTAAGATCTAAAGGCAAATATTTATTGACAACGAAAGAGTAGAACGTGCCAAAATCAGTTAGAGACGTAATGTGAAATCCACAAGGTAGTTGGTATTTATACCGATCATGCAAAATCTTAGTTAAACTAGAATATTCCATAATCACAAAGAATTCGCTTCGTCGTAAGACCTTCGATATAGTGTCATTCGATACTAAAACAAAGTAGGTTAAGACTGATTCTACTGGATTGGCCCGGACTTTGTTCAAAATTCCAATAATCCCTGGTATTTTGCTCATCTGTATATACAGGAATGTAAATATGATTCAAACGAGTGAAAAAAGTATAGCCAAATGTATCCTCGTTTCTTAGTATGTTTCATATAACTAAATTCTGTTTAAACCGAAATCAATAAATACAAATTTTCTACCTCTAGAAACTCAGCCAAACCCGTGCCTTGCGTTAATAAAGGAATAGATTCAGGAAATCTTTCAAAATCTTGAAATGATTTAATGAAGTCTCCTGGTTTATTGACAATTAGAAAGGAAAAAAAGACAGCCGAGAGCGCCAAACATATGAATCGTGAACCCAGTTTCCAAAAGGTTATCAAAACTCGTTGACTCCGTCTTTTGCCTTCCCTCTCAAACTCTAGACAACCTAAAAAAATTATATTAATTTGTATTTAAAAATTAATATAAAAGGTGATAAATGAAACACTCACTTGCATTAAATAGAGGCGCCATAAACACCATAAATGCCTTACTCAATAAATTTTCTATCTTTGGTATCGGATTTGCGTTATGCCCAATAAACGTGTAGAATAAGATGCAAGTTAGTAATAGCAATGAAAGAACGAGCCAGACCTGAAAATAGAAATAAATCTGACTTTCGTGATAAAGGGAATTAATGGATGTACTTTGCATCACGTAGGGGCGTGTCAAGAACTATATTTACTGTAGTAGCGTTACTATTACCCCTACAGGCTACATAACAAATTGTAAAACCCTTTAAAAACTATCGCTAAAATTTGTTCGAAAAGTGGAAATTTAAACGTAAAGCTTTCATTAACATTATTATAACGACTTAAAGAAATGCGGTAGCTTCGATTCGCTTACTGCAAAAATGACGAACAATGGACTAACCTTTCTCAAAGCCTCTCTTAACATCAATGTAAAATGCTGCTTACCGTTCCATTAAATACTTCTAAAAATGGGAAAAGTGGATTCTGTGGATTTTGATTCCCTACGAGAATTGATAACGGATTATAATACAATGGAGCCGTGAAATCTACGACCCGATGATTTGCCAACATCATATCGAACGGGCCGACAGCAACATGAACTTCCTGCATTTATAATTTAACTCAGTTTTTATCACGTTTATATTATTTTTAGATTAAACCTAAAGGGTTCTACAAGTCCCTCGCACATGGTTTGGCAATTGAGTTTTATAACTCTAGGAAAATCCTCCACCAATTCAGCGGGTTAAAACGTTTAATAATCGGCACACGACTGTGGAACAATTTAAGTTGCACTTGCCAGACATTATCATCAAAACTACTAATTTAAAATTGATTTGGTTTAAAAAAAAACCTTGCGAACCTTTTCTTTTTCACTCATCGCTTAAAATAAATTCAGATTTATTTAAATAAAAATATATTTAAACTGAAAATTGTCTTTGTAAAGAACTGCTATCGTTTTTCTAGAAATATTCCTATGATGAGATGGTCTTTAAAGGGTAAACATCAAGTGGGTACGAGGAATTCGTTTTCTCGAGTTTTACCGTCAACAAACGCATTTGAAAACATACTGGTTATATTTGGTTTTTTAGTTTTAATGGATACAGTCTGGTTCCAACACTTGAAAATTAAACTCTTACATTTCTTTGTACCATTCCAATCATACCATTATACGAACCATCTGGAAGCCGTTCACCCCACAGCCGCTCAAGAGGCTCAACATACAGAAACCTGTAATATTTTTAAAATTTTATCTTCTCGGGTAACATTGCGTAATATTATAGATGATTTATGGAGAACAGTAGATTCAAAATATTGTAGATTGTCATTTTAAATACATTTCGAAGAGAGAATTTTAGTTCCAACTGTTAAAGAAGGTACAGTCGAAGGACCTAACCATCGATTACATACTTAACACCCCTTATAAAGAAGTAGTATTCATTTTGGTAGAGACATTAACGCACCAGACTAGCTACAAGATGCCGTATTACAGGTTGAAGCAAAAGTCTAGCTTTTCGGACAGACATCCTCCTCGAGTGGTTCGTCAAACATCACTCTAATGTCTTGCATACATAGAAGACACTGCCGTAAGTGAGATAATTACTTGATATAATTTAGCTTTTCCTCAAAATGTTCCAAAAGGTTGGCCATTGCGCCTCCAAAGTCAAAGAGTTTCCCATTTTCATTCTTCTTGTATGAAATCCATTGAGGCCACTGTTGATAAAAAATAAGCATGTTATCTCAATACAATAACTCTCCGAAGCTTATTAGGGCTCTAAATGGCGCTTGCAAGGAGTGAAATTCTAACACTAGCTCTTGCCCTCGACAGTGCTAAATACAATGTAGCTCAAACAAGTAGGCAGCGACGCTAAAATTGGCCAAGTAAATTTCCGGTCACATGACACTCTTTAAATTTTAATGTTTGCCCTTAATCACTATTGATTGTACTTTTACCCAATAAGGGTTCGCGATTTCGAGTGCGACTTGCGCCATTTGAAGTTATTTTAAGTCAGACGTTTCCCTTTAGCTAAAAATTTAGTGTCCATCTCCCCTAGAGACCCTTTCGCAACATTCTAGAACCACCCTAGAGGGAGGGTCCACAAAAAATATACCGGTAATAGACCTGGCCAGTTTTCTTGATCACGTTAGTTTTGAGCTACATAATATTCCTCAGTTTCCGCTCCCTATTATAAATTCTCTCTGATAACAAGGAGATTTTTATAAATGAAACCGAAAAAATAATTAAAAAATAAGAGCTTACCGGGAGTATCGCGGCAAGAAGAGTTCCATTGACGATTGGTAACGTGGGCACACTCATTTAGTCGAAAATCTCAAATTATGACTTCCTTGGAAAATTTTGCTTGAAGTCAAATCTTGAATTAATGAATAATTAACATTTTTAGTAGCCCTTATCCAACTCATTTTACATGTTTAACCAAGGACAAACAGAACTAACATCCTATTTCAGGTTTTGGTTGACCCGGAGCCTCCGAGATATCTAGGCCCATGCATGTCGATTTTTACGTGGGGAAATATCCAGTTTCATAGAGGAAATATTTTTACCCTTTGTGTGTACGAGGTGGCGCTTTAATGACCGTTGCGACCGGGGTCTTCCATAAATTATCGATGACATTTTAGGGGCCAATTATAAAACTTTTAAGAAAGAGAAAGGTTTCACCTTTAAATTAACGTAATTTTTAGGGGCTATTCACTTTTTATTGAATCTATTGGTTAGATTGTATGGACAAAAAAGTAATTATGAGATTTTAACATAGTTGTTTTTTTAGTAAAACAAAACTTTTGAAGTTGCTAATAGAGGATTTTTTTACCCCTTCACAACCTTTCATTTTTTTACCTTTACTTTTTTATCCTTCACTTCTTTGGAATGATTGTTTAATAAAGGTCTTCGGAAATTTTCTAAAACATTTTTTAACTATTCGCGACCTCGGCTTCACCGCTCTACGTCTATACCTTGCCCTAATATTATAGCAGTCATGAGGGTCATGAGGCTGAACTTATGTTTATTTTACGGTACTAAAAGCGCCACCAAGCGGGAAAACACGGCAAACTAAATTAGTTAAAAAAATATTCTCGCTTCGCTACACGCATGGGCCTAGATATCTCGGAGGCTCCGGTTGACCAATCAGCGGTCTACTTCATATGATGTTATCTTTTGCCAACTTTTGACGAAATTGTTTCTACAGGGAGTTGTTGATTTTTGAACCAAAACGGCTCTGGGAGAGACTTTAACCGGAGCCTCCGAGATATCTAGGCCCATGCATGTCGATTTTTACGTGGGGAAATATCCAGTTTCATAGAGGAAATATTTTTACCCTTTGTGTGTACGAGGTGGCGCTTTAATGACCGTTGCGACCGGGGTCTTCCATAAATTATCGATGACATTTTAGGGGCCAATTATAAAACTTTTAAGAAAGAGAAAGGTTTCACCTTTAAATTAACGTAATTTTTAGGGGCTATTCACTTTTTATTGAATCTATTGGTTAGATTGTATGGACAAAAAAGTAATTATGAGATTTTAACATAGTTGTTTTTTTAGTAAAACAAAACTTTTGAAGTTGCTAATAGAGGATTTTTTTACCCCTTCACAACCTTTCATTTTTTTACCTTTACTTTTTTATCCTTCACTTCTTTGGAATGATTGTTTAATAAAGGTCTTCGGAAATTTTCTAAAACATTTTTTAACTATTCGCGACCTCGGCTTCACCGCTCTACGTCTATACCTTGCCCTAATATTATAGCAGTCATGAGGGTCATGAGGCTGAACTTATGTTTATTTTACGGTACTAAAAGCGCCACCAAGCGGGAAAACACGGCAAACTAAATTAGTTAAAAAAATATTCTCGCTTCGCTACACGCATGGGCCTAGATATCTCGGAGGCTCCGGTTGACCAATCAGCGGTCTACTTCATATGATGTTATCTTTTGCCAACTTTTGACGAAATTGTTTCTACAGGGAGTTGTTGATTTTTGAACCAAAACGGCTCTGGGAGAGACTTTAACCGGAGCCTCCGAGATATCTAGGCCCATGCATGTCGATTTTTACGTGGGGAAATATCCAGTTTCATAGAGGAAATATTTTTACCCTTTGTGTGTACGAGGTGGCGCTTTAATGACCGTTGCGACCGGGGTCTTCCATAAATTATCGATGACATTTTAGGGGCCAATTATAAAACTTTTAAGAAAGAGAAAGGTTTCACCTTTAAATTAACGTAATTTTTAGGGGCTATTCACTTTTTATTGAATCTATTGGTTAGATTGTATGGACAAAAAAGTAATTATGAGATTTTAACATAGTTGTTTTTTTAGTAAAACAAAACTTTTGAAGTTGCTAATAGAGGATTTTTTTACCCCTTCACAACCTTTCATTTTTTTACCTTTACTTTTTTATCCTTCACTTCTTTGGAATGATTGTTTAATAAAGGTCTTCGGAAATTTTCTAAAACATTTTTTAACTATTCGCGACCTCGGCTTCACCGCTCTACGTCTATACCTTGCCCTAATATTATAGCAGTCATGAGGGTCATGAGGCTGAACTTATGTTTATTTTACGGTACTAAAAGCGCCACCAAGCGGGAAAACACGGCAAACTAAATTAGTTAAAAAAATATTCTCGCTTCGCTACACGCATGGGCCTAGATATCTCGGAGGCTCCGGTTGACCAATCAGCGGTCTACTTCATATGATGTTATCTTTTGCCAACTTTTGACGAAATTGTTTCTACAGGGAGTTGTTGATTTTTGAACCAAAACGGCTCTGGGAGAGACTTTAACTGTCCAGATAGGAGCGGACTGAAACACTCCTATCTCTTATTTTGTTTTATTTAAAAAACACTTGACCCGATACGTGGGGTTACGTAGTTAAAGTTAGTGTAAATGAATACGACTTATTTTAATAAAACAGAATTATCCTTTATTTACTCTTTCTTGTATTCCTTTTAATTAGCTAATACCCTGGTTGCAACAGGGACTAAATTTCTCTAACCTCTTTTACCCTAGTTCTATAGGGGCTTAACATTTTTATGGGACCTCGGTCACCTTTTCTGCTTGGCATCAAGTGCTCAACTGGTTATTTTCTTTGTAAAACTTTCTCTTTCTAATTTTATTTTTCTACTCGCTCGTTTTTCACTTTTGGGGTAAACATGTTTTTTACTTTTTTTCTGTTTACTATTGTGCCTATCTATGACGTACATGTTTTTCTAGTTTTGGGGAATTCTCTCTACCGTCATGATACTTTTTTGAGCTAAAGGGCGTGGGGCCACTTTCACTTTTTCTTTTCTAATCTTTCAAAACATCTTATTTTTTCTTCAAATTCACAATAACAAAAAAAGGGAATGATAAATGAAAAAAATACACTAAAATGGTAAAAAATTGAAAAATAACAAAATATGCGCGCATTGAATATTATACAAAATTTACATAATTAAAATTAAAATAATTAAAAGAGTATGCTTAAATTTAATGTTCATTAATGTTCAAATGGAGTTTTAACAGGAGTCTAGAGCCCAAACGCGTGCAAATAAGTCATTTAGAAGCAAAAGTACATAGGTTAAGTAATCAAATGTATTGAAAGAAGAGAGGAAAAGAAGTGCTCTTATTGTTAACAAGGTTTTTACGAAAAGAAGCTGTCACCCAAATAAATCTTGACAAATAAAAATGTCCAAACTGTTAAATTTTTTAATAAGATTTAAAAAGAACTTGCCTCCTATAATGCGGTTGATAAAGTGAACTAATCCATTTTGTAGAATAGTGCCAAAAAAAATGTTTTCGAAATGAAATTTACAAAACCCTACTCCAGTAAAATTTAAAAAAAAAAATATATAAAAAATGCACATTTTTTATCGATACGTTTAATGACTAACGTTATGGCACCAAAAAAGTGCTCAAGAGATTTTTTCCCGAGACTTACCGGAATATCAATGTTTTAGATTAGGACGCGGTTTTATATGGGTAATATTATGATATCATGACAAAATAAACCCGTACCTAGATGCCCTAACGCGGCCTTTACACGCTCAATAATTTGCGCAAATTAAATGGGGGACATCTATAAAATTCATCATCTTATAAAATATTCCCGCGGTACTGTTTACTAATTGTGCAAATTAAAATCAATCATGATGTTGAATGCCCAATATTTAGAAAAAAACTTTAAAACTTTAAAACTTAACTGGACAAATATATTGATTAAATTCCGCATGACGTATTCAATATAATTGAATACATTTTTGTCACAATAACAAAGTTGACGTTGAGTCCATAGACCGAGTAGAATTTTATTGTCCAAATTAGAGCGTCAAATACACAGAGTCGACCAAAATTTATTACAAATGAGTGGACGTTGTTGATTGTTCCGTTTTCTAAAAAATAATGTGAAATTGAATTTGAACTTTGCACAAATGTTAGTTTGGATAAGGCTGCTTTTTTTATCTAAAACAACGTGCGCCATGGTTTTTGCGTAAATTATTGAGCGTGTAGGGTCCACTTAAATAAAATTACAAGTTTCAAACCAACGCAGTGCTAAAATATTTAGGGCAGAGTCTGGCAAAACGTATATTTACTTTCCGAGTTTTCGCGCTCGAGTGTTGCTTATCATTTATGGCAGCATTTTTTTCAAGACCTACCTGAATATCAATGTTTTAGATTGCGACGCCGTTTAATAGGGTAATATTACGGTGACATGTCAAAATCAAAGAACTCTTTGTACCCTTGATGCCCTAAATAAAATCAGAAGTTTCAAACCAACGCCAAGTCTGGCAAATCGATATTTACATTCCCAGTTTTCACCTTCGAGTGTTGCTTATTATTTATGGCAGCACGAAATAACTATTAATAAAATGACAAACGTTTGGTCCATATCGATCCATGTTATAAAAGAGTAAAGCAATGATTAAAAATAACAATTACTTAAGAGTTTCATTTCTCCGCAAAAAGAAGGTAAATTGGTAGACCAAGAATACATACAACTAATAGGAATAATTTTGCCCCCCATATCTTCCATATTAATTACCATGGAATTTTTGTGGGCCGGGCGTGAGTACTATCCGCCACGCCTCGTAATTTTGACTGTGATTCCATTGGTTAGGCGCGCAAGCAAGGCTCAGAGCGCAGCGATATTAATTATTCGTGTCATAAAATCCCACAAACACGCTTAGACACGTTGAGAAAATGGCCACACAATGATTACTATTGGCTGTATGTAGTATTTATTAAACGAATTGCTTGTTTATGACTAGAAAATGATATTGCAGCTGGCACGAGACGACTTTATATTGCACGTTCCCATATTAAAGTGTTACTGACATAATTTTCGTAATCCACAAATTTATAATGCGAAAAAAATCATTGAAAATTCCAGTTTATTATGATACGTTTACTTCTTTATGTGGTTTCGTAGCAATTTATAAAATTGCAATCGAAGTATTGTGTTTGGAAAAAGCCTAGTTAAAATTTTCTTTCGTTTGATGACGTAGTAAGGAGAAATTTTCTCTCTAGATGTCGCTCACGTGACGCCTGTTAGTGTCTCAGCGCCGCGTTAAGCCTATTTTATTCAGATTTGCGCGGCATTAGTAGCCTCGGGAGTCTCGGGCGCTCGCGCTTGGCTTTTCCGCGAGATGCCGTGAGTGACGTATTAAGGAGAAAAACCCGCCAAAAATCTTCTCCGCAAATTTGCTTTGCCGCCACTGTGTTTTCCAACATATTTAAATATTGATCAAGCATATTTTTGGAATCAAAAGAATTTAAACTCTCAAAAAAGTAAGGCTTTATTTAGATTTGAGATAATTTTTAAACAACGTCACTATTTCTTTAATATTATATATATATGGATAAGAGCAGCGGACTTTCGTGACAATTTGGTAAAAGTCCAAATGTTTCGTAACCCTAATGATCGTGGGGTTATGCCTACCCTTACCCAAGAAGTAGATTCTCGAGTGGTAGCAAGTGTTATATTTCTGCAAACTATATGGAGACCAGTTACAACTGGTTTTGATTCGTGCATATTTTAGTTTTTATTCAATGGACAAATAATATCCAAAAACAATTCTCTACATTGCCGACATTTCACACTTCGACAACTTTGAGAGAAATAGATTTCTGTTAAAATTTATAAATTCGTGAAACATGTTGCTCATTGCCTTATTATAAATGATTACAATGAAAACGGTGTTAAACCACAAGAGCATGTTCATGTAGATATCCATTAACAACGATCCGTTTTGCAGTGGTATATTTTACGTTCTATTACCAAGAAGTAAGCAAACCCACACAACAATCCGCAAAAGTAAAGAATAAGTATTCCCATCAATTTCCTTAAATTAATTTGGACGGAGCCTCCGAGATATCTAGGCCCATGCGTGTAGCGAAGCGAGAATATTTTTTTAACTAATTTAGTTTGCCGTGTTTTCCCGCTTGGTGGCGCTTTTAGTACCGTAAAATAAACATAAGTTCAGCCTCATGACCCTCATGACTGCTATAATATTAGGGCAAGGTATAGACGTAGAGCGGTGAAGCCGAGGTCGCGAATAGTTAAAAAATGTTTTAGAAAATTTCCGAAGACCTTTATTAAACAATCATTCCAAAGAAGTGAAGGATAAAAAAGTAAAGGTAAAAAAATGAAAGGTTGTGAAGGGGTAAAAAAATCCTCTATTAGCAACTTCAAAAGTTTTGTTTTACTAAAAAAACAACTATGTTAAAATCTCATAATTACTTTTTTGTCCATACAATCTAACCAATAGATTCAATAAAAAGTGAATAGCCCCTAAAAATTACGTTAATTTAAAGGTGAAACCTTTCTCTTTCTTAAAAGTTTTATAATTGGCCCCTAAAATGTCATCGATAATTTATGGAAGACCCCGGTCGCAACGGTCATTAAAGCGCCACCTCGTACACACAAAGGGTAAAAATATTTCCTCTATGAAACTGGATATTTCCCCACGTAAAAATCGACATGCATGGGCCTAGATATCTCGGAGGCTCCGGTTAAAGTCTCTCCCAGAGCCGTTTTGGTTCAAAAATCAACAACTCCCTGTAGAAACAATTTCGTCAAAAGTTGGCAAAAGATAACATCATATGAAGTAGACCGCTGATTGGTCAACCGGAGCCTCCGAGATATCTAGGCCCATGCGTGTAGCGAAGCGAGAATATTTTTTTAACTAATTTAGTTTGCCGTGTTTTCCCGCTTGGTGGCGCTTTTAGTACCGTAAAATAAACATAAGTTCAGCCTCATGACCCTCATGACTGCTATAATATTAGGGCAAGGTATAGACGTAGAGCGGTGAAGCCGAGGTCGCGAATAGTTAAAAAATGTTTTAGAAAATTTCCGAAGACCTTTATTAAACAATCATTCCAAAGAAGTGAAGGATAAAAAAGTAAAGGTAAAAAAATGAAAGGTTGTGAAGGGGTAAAAAAATCCTCTATTAGCAACTTCAAAAGTTTTGTTTTACTAAAAAAACAACTATGTTAAAATCTCATAATTACTTTTTTGTCCATACAATCTAACCAATAGATTCAATAAAAAGTGAATAGCCCCTAAAAATTACGTTAATTTAAAGGTGAAACCTTTCTCTTTCTTAAAAGTTTTATAATTGGCCCCTAAAATGTCATCGATAATTTATGGAAGACCCCGGTCGCAACGGTCATTAAAGCGCCACCTCGTACACACAAAGGGTAAAAATATTTCCTCTATGAAACTGGATATTTCCCCACGTAAAAATCGACATGCATGGGCCTAGATATCTCGGAGGCTCCGGTTAAAGTCTCTCCCAGAGCCGTTTTGGTTCAAAAATCAACAACTCCCTGTAGAAACAATTTCGTCAAAAGTTGGCAAAAGATAACATCATATGAAGTAGACCGCTGATTGGTCAACCGGAGCCTCCGAGATATCTAGGCCCATGCGTGTAGCGAAGCGAGAATATTTTTTTAACTAATTTAGTTTGCCGTGTTTTCCCGCTTGGTGGCGCTTTTAGTACCGTAAAATAAACATAAGTTCAGCCTCATGACCCTCATGACTGCTATAATATTAGGGCAAGGTATAGACGTAGAGCGGTGAAGCCGAGGTCGCGAATAGTTAAAAAATGTTTTAGAAAATTTCCGAAGACCTTTACGTCGTTAAACAATCATTCCAAAGAAGTGAAGGATAAAAAAGTAAAGGTAAAAAAATGAAAGGTTGTGAAGGGGTAAAAAAATCCTCTATTAGCAACTTCAAAAGTTTTGTTTTACTAAAAAAACAACTATGTTAAAATCTCATAATTACTTTTTTGTCCATACAATCTAACCAATAGATTCAATAAAAAGTGAATAGCCCCTAAAAATTACGTTAATTTAAAGGTGAAACCTTTCTCTTTCTTAAAAGTTTTATAATTGGCCCCTAAAATGTCATCGATAATTTATGGAAGACCCCGGTCGCAACGGTCATTAAAGCGCCACCTCGTACACACAAAGGGTAAAAATATTTCCTCTATGAAACTGGATATTTCCCCACGTAAAAATCGACATGCATGGGCCTAGATATCTCGGAGGCTCCGATTTGGATAATTTGCTTCTCTTCCCATTTTTGGAGACAACGGTCGAAGTTTACCGAGTTCCTATCAACATCATGTGTTATGAGACCATTTTCAACTAAATTGATTGATCTACATACAAAAGAGATTAAAGTATTTAGTTAGTTTCAAAGTAATAAAGGTTGCACTTTTTTAAATATAGTCTTTACATATGTGTTAAAACTGTATTACTTCATATACTCACAAATATGTTAAGTTTTCTTTAAGATCTAAAGGCAAATATTTATTGACCACGAAAGAGTAGAACGTGCCAAAATCACTTAGAGACGTAATATGAAATCCACAAGGTAGTTGGTAGTTAAACCGATCATGTAAAATCTTAATTCCACTAGAATATTCGATAATCATAAACAAATCGCTTCGTTTTAGGACTTTCGTTATAGTGTCATTTGATGCGAAAACATCATAAGGCAATTCTGATTCCACTGGATTGCTTCTGACTTTGTTCAAAATCCCAATAAGCGCTGGTAGTTTGCTCATCTGCATAGACACAAATTTTAATGTAAATACGATTTAAACAAAGATTAAAATTAACGAAGTGTGTCCTGGTTTCGTGTTTCTTCGCATGAGTCATATGCTTAATGTCAGTTTAAGCCGATATGAATAAATAAAAATTCTCTACCCCTAGAAACTCAGCGAAACCCGTGCCTTTTTCCACTAGAGGAATAGATTTCGGAAATCTTTCAAAATCTTGAAATGTTTTTATGTACTCTTCTGGTTTATTGACAATTAGAAAGGAAAAAAAGACAGCCGAGAGCGCCAAACATATGAATCGTGAACCCAGTTTCCAAAAGGTTATTAAAACATGTTGACTCCGTCTTTTGCCTTCCATCTCAAACTGCAGACAGCCTAAATATTCATGTACTAATTTATATTTAATACAATAATATAAACCGACCTAAATGAACCACTCACTTGTATTAAATAGAGGCGCCACAAATACCATAAATGCCTTACTCAATAAATTTTCTATCCTTGATCTCGGATTTGCGTTATGCCCAATAAACGCGTAGAATAAGATGCAAGTTAGCAATAGCAATAAAAGAACAAGCCAGACCTGAAAATAAAAATAAATCTGACTTTTTTTAAAGTGATGTACAATATATTATGTAGGGGCGTGTCAAGAGCTATTTTCCGTGTTGAAGAGTTGCTTTTCCCTGTAGTGAAGTCTTATAGCGATTTCCACTGACTGCTCCAAAGAGTGCTCTCAGTGTCAGGATGACGTAACTGCCCTCAGCGAGTTTTGGAGAGAATAGTTTCGTCAGTGGAACACGATCGAGAGGTCAGAGCGCGCTCTGAATAATCAAAATTGGCGCCGGAGACGAAATTGCAATAAAGTGTGTATATCTTGACGCAAATGGGCCGAAACCAATTAATAGAATTAACATTTCAATTAATTTTCAAAAAATCTATTTTGAGTAATGATCGACAACGTCTCTGATATAATTATTGGTTTAAGGACGAGGCGTAATATCTTTAAAGTAATGATAAAACCTCGTATTCTTCATCTTCAGAACTTTCAGAAGATGATTCCAGAAATATATAAGCATAAGCGAGAGCCTGTCTTGTATGAGATACCGCGTGGTCCGCCATTTTAATTTCATTACGTCATACTCGAGCACCGTCGCTCCGTCGAATTTTTCAGAGCACGAAAGAGCAGTTCTCGGGCAGTTTTTGTGGTCAGTGGAAAACGCGATTCTGGGCGCGTGTTGCACTCGTGTTCCCAGTGGCGGACGAAAACGCGCCGAGAGTGCACTTAGAGTGCTCTAGTGCAGTCAGTGGAAATCGCTATTATTGACGATATTAGTTCTACGAAAATAGATTTGATTGGTTAGAAAAACACGGTTCACGATGCCTTTACTCCGCAATACTTATCGCTAATTTTCGTTCCAAGACTTGAAATTTAAACTTCAAGTTCATATTAAAAAACTGTTATATCTTAGAAAAAATTTTAAGCGAAAATACGTTTGCTTGGATTTGCCTCAGTTAACGTCTTTACAAACTGCTGCTTACCTTTTCATTAAATACTTCTAAAAATGGGTAAAGTGGGTTCTGCGGATTTAGTTTCCCCACGAGAATTGATAATGGATTGTAATACAGAGGTGTCGTGAAATCTACGACCCGTTTATTTGCAAAATGCACATCGAACGGGCCGACAGCAAAATGTACTTCCTGCATTGATAATTTAGCTGAGTTTTATTACGTTTATACTATTTTTACATTAAACCTAAAGGGTTCCGCAAGTCGATGGCGCATTTTCTGGCAAAATCAGGCTTTTACTTCAAGAAAAAAAGCCAGCAATTCAGACAGTTAAAACTTTTTGAAATCAGTGTAAAATTATGGGACCCTCTAAGTTGCACTTGCCAGACGTTATCATCGAAACTACCAATAAAAAATTTGGAAAGATTTAATTTTAGAAATAGGAACGGAGAACAGAGTAACGTGGGCGCGCGGCAAAGTCCCGGACCCCTTCCCCTAGACGGGGGGGGGGTCATAATGACAGAGAGGTAAAAAGGAATTATGTATTTTTTGCCGTCCCGTCAGCAACGTCATCAAAACGTAGTTTAAGTGAACCAATAAGATAATTTATACGTTTTGTTACGTGTTGGAGGGAGGGACTCCTTACTGGGCTATGAGTCGGACTGAAGTAAACACTGACCGTTCTCCATTCCTGCTTCTAAAATTACATCTATCCCTGATATTGTTAAACGTGAAATTGTCTTTGCAAAGAATTGGCATAGCTTTCTCGAAATATTCATATAAACTAGTTTTCAAAGGCGAATGCTGAGGGTGAGAATCAAGCGAGTACAACCATCAACACACGCCTTTGAAAACCTACCAGTTATGATTGGTTTTTGATTTTAATGATTAAGTCTGGTTTGAACACTTGAAAATTAAACTCTTACATTTCTGTGTACCATTCCAATCATACCATTATACGAACCATCTGGAAGCCGCTCACCCCACAAGTTTTCAGAACCCTCAATGTACACAAACCTGTAATAGGTTTTAAATGTTGGTTCTTCTCGACTCTCGAGTAACAGTATATATGATTTATGGAGTACAGTAGAAACATAATATTGTACATTGTTTCTTTCAAACTGATGGTTAGTCGAAGGGCCTAACCATCAATTACATACGCAACTCCCTTATGTTGGAAAAGTAGTACTCAATTTGCTAAAGCAGGGGTCACGTGCATTCAAGACATTGAAGTAAGTGAGATAATTACTTGATTTTTAGTTTTTCCGTAAAATGTTCCAAAAGGTTGACCATTGCGCCTTGTAAAGCAAAAATTTGCCCCTTTTCATTCTTCTCGTATGAAATCCATGGAGGCCACTGTTGATAAAAGCAAAATTACTTCTTACATATTATAGCTGAATCATATCAATACAATAACTCTAAGACTCTTAATGAGGCTCCAAAAGTCCATGGTCGGAAGTGATATTCTATACCTTTCCTATGGGAAGCTAGTGCCATTACAGCAGCCCTGCGTACTTTTAGAGAACTAGGCTCAAACCCCTCTCGCTGTTAATTAATTTTTAAGCTGCATGTTACAATGATACAATTCCTTACAGAGCAGAATCAAAATAATCGTTAGAATGCTTGTATACTTTTCAAGTCTAGCTATAACCATGGATCTTTTCCAAGCGCGTATCTCACAAATTAAATTGTGTATTAAGGATTCAAATAAGTACTTACTTTACTGATTGCGGCAAGAAAAGTTCGATTGACGACTGATAAGGTGGTCATATTCATTTAGTCGAACATCACACAAAAAAAAATATCTTCATTCAAAATGAGAATTTTGACCTCCCTTCGGTATCTTGACTTAAGTCAAATCTTGAACAAAATATTATTGGCAATTCATCTGGTAGTGCTGGGCATTCGCGGTTTTAACAAGAATAATTATACCGTATACTAAACAAAGCAATAAAAACCATAGATATTGCTGAATTTCAGAAAAAAGTCCACTATTATTTCATATACTTAGTTATGCGGTCCCATTTCGAGCAGACGCGCACTAAAACACTGGGATTTTGGTTGTCGGCTTCATTATTTGTATCATTCCAGTATCAAAGTGAATAATACTGAAATATATTTATGAGTTTCAGTTTTAGAGTGTTGCTTTAAATTTTTCCTGTCACCGAATAAGAATTGTTGAATCTACAAAGGTTGTGTCTAGATCGATTCTTGCTACAATCACGCTACCCAAATGGAAAATGCGTGTTTTACCATATTTTTCCCGGTTTGGTTGTCTGAAATATTCAGACATAACTCATACATTGAAGGCAAGACTAATGATAATGTTCTAAAGCACTTATCCAAATGCATTATTCTTTTAAGTTTGCAACGAAATAATATTTTTCTGTTTTCTAAAAGGATACACATCTACAACAAAATGTGCACTTGGGGTTTTATTTTTCATTTATAATTATACAGTAAGCAATCAAAAACATCAAAAATTTTAAATAGCCGAGTGTTAGTGAAACCAAAGAGGGAAGAAAGAGGGGGAGTAGACCATTTTAACATGAAAGAGCCAATCCCAATTTCGAAAGGATTTTTTTACTAAGTAGAAAGGTGAAAAGCTTTTGTTGAAATGGGGAAAGCTGAGAGTTGTTCGTATAAAAAGTGTTAGTCCTAAATATCAAGGAAAAGAAAATGGCGTTTATGAAATGCGCGTGATCTTGAGTATACTTCGTAAACGGAGAAGAAATAAAAACAAATTGTCTTTGGTTTTGAGTTTCACAGTCAATTTTCAAAAGGGAAATTTTCAAATTTCTTTAAGATGAAGCTAACGTAGAAATCTAACCTCCGCCACCCATTTTGCAACTGTATACTTCACATTCTATTATCAGGAAGTAAGCTATACCGCACAACAATCCGCTGAAGTATAAAATGAACACTCCAAGCAATTTACTCAAATCGATTTGGACAATTTCACCTTCGTCCCAGTTTTGGACGCAACTTTCGAAGTCTTCCGAGCCTCTTTCGACATCATGGGCCAAGATACCATTATCAACTAGATTAATGGTTCTGAACACATAAAACAAAGAAAATATAAGAAATATTTTTAATTATTATAGACTGTTAAAACACTTGACTATGAAGGTTACACTATTTCAATATTTGTTAATAGCTGAATACTCACAAATATGTTAAACTTTCTTTAATGTCTGACGGCAGATATCTATTGAAAGCTAAAGCGTAGAAAATAACAAAATCGCTAAGGGGCGTAATATTAAATCCACAAGGTTCTTTGGACTTGTAGCGATCATGCAAAACCTTAGTTAAAATAGAATAATCCATAATTATAAAGTAATGGTTTCGTTGTAAGACCTTTGACATCATGTCATTTGAATTAAGAACTTCAATTGGCAAGAGTGATGCCACCGGATCGTTTTGAATTTTGAGCCAAATACTGTTAACCACTTGCGAGTTGCTAAACTAAACAGAAGAAAGTTGAAGGAAAATGTAATTCATAAAAATGGAGGAAAAATCATAAACTCAAATGTGTTTCCTTTCACAATTTGGTAGTATGTTTTACGCGCGTGTTTAATCAGTTTTATCTTATACAGTTACAGCATGCGTTTATAAGATATGTTCCGTAAGTATAACACGTGAGCTAGAGGCTTACTGAGAATTAGTTCGAGAACGACACGAGAACTGACTACACTCGGTTTCCTATTTAGTCTGTACTAGGCTTTTGACATGGCCTCACTAGGTGTCGCTTTACGAGAATCTATGACGTTTCTACTACGTCACTTCATGACAAGCTCTCAGTAACCAGTGACAAACTTATGGAACATACATTATAAAATTACGTAAACAATTTGACAACAGCTTTAATATCTTCACAGATCAACTCATAATGTTGGCCAAACATTTTCATGCCTCATTCACCGTCTGGCATTGAGAAAACTTTACTACCTAATATTTAGTTTCGTGCTCATTTAGACCCACACAGTCCACCGCTTTGTATAAAGTCATAAATTTTAAATTTATTGATAAAAAATATCAATTTCAGTGTCACAAAGAATGGTAATGAGTCAAGAATCTATCTTCTCTAGTAACATGAATAGTGACTAAGAAGTAGTATATAGGTGTTTGGAAGTTTTTTGAATATTACTAAAAATTGTAGTTGGCACTGATCTTTCAAATAAACTAAAATTACCTTTAGGATGTTGGGGACAGTCGTGCCCTTTCCTACCAAAGGAAGAGATTCGGGAAACCTTTCAAAATCTTGAAATGTTTTAATGAAATCCGCTGGTTTAGTGACGATTAGAAAAGAAAGTAAAACGGCCGAGAATGCCAAACACATGAATCGCGAACATAATTTCCAAAATGTCATTAAAATTCGTTGGCTTCGGCTTTTTCCTTCCCTCTCAAACTCCGAGCAGCCTCAAAATTGAAAAACTTTTAGATTAAAAATATAAAATTATAATGACATAAATTAAAAACTCACATGTATTAACCAGAGGCACCATAAACACGATAAACGTCTTACTAAATACATTTTCTATTTTTGATCTCGGATTTCGATTATGCCCGAGGAATGTGTAAAAGGAGATGCATGTTACGAATAACAATAAAAGACCGAACCAGACCTGGAAAAGAAATAATACCGACTTCCGTAACAAAAGGGTAACAAAGGGGTATTGACGGAAGCCATACTAGAACGACCAAACTCTGCTGTACCCACTCACTACCCAAAACGAATTTCGATCAATTAATGGGGTTTTTAAAGCGTACATTATTATTGTTTTTAAATCTCGAATTAATTTCTTAAATTGCATATCAAGTATTGGTTTCTTTTAAATCGCATTTTTGTTATTTAAATCGCGTATTATTAATTTTTTGAAATCCCTATTAAATTTTTGTATCGCATATTAGTTTTTAAGTCACAGAATATTATTTAAAATTGCAAAATTTTTTGGTACCTTCATTTGATCTATATTTCATATTAGATAATTAGGAAAATTTTAAGAATAACACTGAAAATGAACTTTAATACGTTTTCTTTAGGAGCTGTTCTGGGAAACGTAAATTTTTATAACGATTTACGATTATATTTTTTATGTTAAAACAAGAAGCGATATCTAGTTCACTAGGGAGAAGTGATAAGATGCCTAAGTATTCGTGCGCCATTGTCCCAGTTCCCCTTCCAAAACACAAGAGGGGATGTAAGAGTAGGCCGGGCTATTTCGCCTCTCCTCAGTCGGAAAACACGTAATTTTCGTCATTCGCGTCGCGCTGACGTAAGTTTTCAAGAACCAATGAGGCGCTGGCAGTAATTTAGAGGCGGGGATTAACTGGACTGGAGATCGAATTGGCTAGAAGATCTTGTGACGTGATCTCCATATTTTTGGGTTTTGGAATGGTTGACGTTGAGAAATGAAAGAAGAACGTTGCGAAGACAGTAT
The DNA here is from genome assembly GCA_019434445.1 of Phalangium opilio. Taxonomy (NCBI): domain Eukaryota; kingdom Metazoa; phylum Arthropoda; class Arachnida; order Opiliones; family Phalangiidae; genus Phalangium; species Phalangium opilio. The sequence goes on along the minus strand of JAEQBA010003392.1, from coordinate 35,949 downwards.
ACCAATAGGCTTTTGAGTTTTCACTTTGGAAATTTTTCTTAAAACTTACTCAGCCCATTATTAACATCTTTATAAAATGCTGCTTACCGTTCCATTAAATACTTCCAAAAATGGGAAAAGTGGGTGCTTCGGATTTTGTTTCCCCACGAGAATTGATAACGAATCCATATGAAGAACACTAGAGAAGTCTACGACCGTGTTTCTTAAATAAGTAATTGAGAACGGACCAACAGCAAAATGAACTTCCTGCAATAAAAATGTTTCTCAGTTTCATTACGATTATGCAATTTTGCTTTTCAGTTAAATGGCTCCGCAAGTCACTTGATAATCTAGCTTTTAGTTCTTGCGATAGTTAGCACAGAAGTAATGGAGGTACCTTCACCACGGGTGGGTTAAAGGATTTTACCCCCTCAAGTGACTTGTGGAAAACAATACTTTGCAATGATGAAACGTTCATATCAAAATGATATATTTTAATGTTTTGACATTGTTAAAAGCTAGGACCATTAAAAACAGATGAACTGGAATGATAAAATAAAACCCCCGTTCTACTAATGGCATCGCCTGTCGTCGCTCCTAACGGGAAAGTACGGAAAAGTTTCGACTAATTTATCATGTTATTTCTATGGTTTAAGTCGAAAAGGTCGCTATATTGGCGCTAAAGAGGTGCTGCCCTGAAAGAACCATAGACCGTATCGCCATTTTACTTTTTAGTCCATCTGTGTAAAATCTATACATCATTGTCACTGAACTTAAATAAATAATTCCATGTCTAAATTCGTATATTCCGGATAACAAGTTGTTAATCCTGAGAAATCACCCATAAAAAATAGTGTATGATAATCGATTATGCCTTGGTAAAGAATTACCATCATTGTTCTAGAAACATTTATACGAAATATGTATACACTGTATAGTTAAAAATGAATTTATACGATTTCAAATAGTTTTTTAAAGCTGTTACTTCAATTATACTTGGTTTTTATCAATAAAGTCTTTCTCGTACATTTAAAAACTGAAAACTTACATTTCTATGTACCATTCCAATCATGCCATTAAATGAGCCATTTGGAAGTAGTTCACCCCAAAACCCGTCAGGGCTTTCAACGTAATCAATTCTATTTTATAATATTAAAAAAAGTACACGGACAACGTACATTAGTATACTTGCTATAGACAAGAGAACACTCAAGTACCCAACGTCTTCTTTATAAAACACTGCTTTAAGCGTGACCATTACCTGATATTTAATTTTCCCATGAAATGTTCCAATAGGTTGACCATAGCACCATGTAAAGCATATATTTCTCCCCTTTCATTCTTCTTGTATGAAATCCATTCTGACCACTGTTCAAAACAATATATTTCATTTTATCTTAAAATTAAATCTAACGTTTTAAGAAAATAGTAGATTTAACTGATGTCTAATATTTTTGTAGAAACATTTCGTTCACTTATATCGAACCATTTGCCAAGAAAATATTGACAATGCAGCCAGGCAGTGCTTTTCCTACTGTTGCTTAAAAAATAATGCATCAATGCGCCATGACAATAACAGGTTTCCACAAAAAAGTCGCTTTCTCCAACGAGTTCATGATGACGCAATTGAGTTGTAATATTGTTAGTTTTATTATCTATTTTTTTAACAATCACTCAAATTCATGATCTAATGGCGTATTGATTTTAACTGATGTTCTTTATTTTTCTTTACAAAATAATGTTAAATAAATGTATGTCAAACTTGCTAGCCTTTTTTTTATGAAAGTTAACGCGATCTCAACGCTGTTTAAATTAAAAGTTAAATTTTCAAGCGAATTGTTGGCCTCGAAAATGAGTTTAAATCATTCCATTAAATTTTCTTGTAACTAGCTCGTTCTTTACAAAGACAGTCAACACACACTACTCTCCCGAATTGGCAAAACTAGTTCCTACTGAGAACGGAAAATAAACTGTGCAACATATAAACTTCTCCTCAATAACTGACGTTTCATCGTCGTTTCATTTGGTCAATCACCTTTTTACCCCAGACATAATTTGAGAAATTGGCTCAATTTTGCCTTCCAAGGAGGAATATGACTTCCTGTGAAAAGCTATTAGTAGCGACTATTTACAGTAGCTTTTGCACATAGTTTTCATATTTTTAAAACTTAAACAGTTTTGAAAAAAAAAACATGTTTCTGTTTGCTGAAAATTTTGCAGAGAGAAAAACATTATCTTGCTCCCTTCTCCTTGTGGCAAACGTATTTCATAAAAACAGGCTGCCACCTGGACCATTTACTTAATAGGATAATGGAAGAACAACCGATTTTTATAAAAAAAATGGGGAAAATTATTTCAATATTAAATATATAAGAGCTTACCGTGTATATCGCGGCAAGAAGAGTTCGATTGACGATTGATAAGGTGGACAAATTCATTTAGTCAAACAGCACAAAGTATAACTTTATGCGAAAATACCGACTTGAGTCAAATCTTGAAAAAATCAATAATTAACACTTTTTCAGCCCTTATCCAAACCCTTTTACATATTTAACCAAGGGCAAATAGAGCTAACAGAAAGTACAGCACAGTGGTAGGTTTAATAAAACGGATTCTGATTAGTCTTCAAAATATTTTTTTGTCGAACTCGGTTTCAAAATAGAAAAAACTCCAAAATTCGATTGCGTTCCGCAGAAGTATTTACGCAGTGATTTGGTCAAAAGGGAACTAATCTTTACTGAATATTCAGATCGAAAATATAACCAAATTATATTTAATGTAATTTTTAGATCATACCAAAACAAGAAGTGAGATATCGTGAATGAAATTCAGATAAACAGTTGACTAGCAAAGGAAACGTACATCGATAAGTACATTACCCTTTCCCTGAATTTCTCTGGAAAATTCAGTCATCAAACTCGCATAACGACTCTAAGTCGAAAGAAAAGGCGTGCTCTTAGAAATTTTACGTCTTTCTGCATATAGTCATTTGACAGCTTACTATAATTAAGACTGCTACAATTTCTACATTCCTGTCATTAAGAAGCGCAACTTGATAAAGTTTTCACGAGTGAAAGTTTTTCTTAACCTTAATCGAGTAACTTTCTGACGAACTGTATTCATTTGCAAACCAATTTTACCTCTCCGAGTCAAGAGGACTACTACTACAAGCTTATTAACCTATAGATATGGAATTATTTCTCTTTTTTTTTTTTGAAGTAAAAATTTAGGAATTATTAAATCAGTATTCTAAGCTTAGCGAATATACAGTAAAGCTGACGACATTTTACATCCAATAAGGATATGTCTTGGACACATGGAAATCAGTCAATGGGGAAAAAACAGGAATTGAAGTGTATACATTTTGGAGAGATATAACCTTTCTGTGTTTGTAATGGCTCAATTGTCAACGCCTCAACTGTTTACCCTATATTCTCATAGCTACATTCACTACTGGTTTGCAGTGTAAACACTATCGTCTCGTTTCACCTCAACGATATTCTTAGTTTGCCAACATGAGTGTTAAAGTTACATAACACCAAAGCTGATTTGTGGCTAGAAGCGTTGAAACTGAATGCGAACCATTATTCTGACTGGGATTTCATTGGTTCGTAGCAACGCGAGGTTAGGCCCGCAAGCAAGGCTCAACACGCAGCAAAATTAATTATTCGTGTCATAAAATCTGAAATAACAAATGATTAGTCTTGGTCTTCCCACAAACCCGCTTAGACACGTTGGGAAAATGGAAACACAAAGATTCCTATAAGCTGTATGTAGTATTTATTAAAATAATTGCATATTTATGACTAGAATATGATATTTCGGCTGGCACGAGACGACTTTATATTGCACTTTAAAATACTAATAACATTTGTATGTTCCCTATTTATAATGTTTTTTAAATAGAGCCTTAAACATGAGTGACAAAGAGGGTTAGTTTGTCACTTCTTTCTGTTACGCCATCTGGTGACGCACTACAATGTTATTAATGATTCCAGCATTGTAAAATTGTACAATTAGCAATTTTTTACGCTCAAGTTTTCTTTATAATTTAAATATATATGTAATATATTACTTTAAACTTGGGATTGCTTTCAATTTAACAAATAAAAATTTGATATGTCAGGTTTAGGATCAGAGCAAAAGATAAGAACAGCGAACTTGCGTGACTATTTGGTAAAAGTCCTTACATTTTTTATCTAGACATGTCTCGTAACCCTAGACGATAACGGAGTTACCCTTACCCAGCAAGTAGATGCTGGAGTGGTAGCAAGTGTTACAGATTTCTACAAACTAGATGGAGAGCAGTTGCAACTGATTTTGTTTGTTACACACTTCGACAACTTTGACAGAAATAGGTTTCTGTAGAAAATTTATAAATTGGTTAAACCTAAAGCTGCACTCCATTATAAATGATTTTCGAAAATGACAATTGAAAACAGCATCTAACTTCGAGAGCATGTACTTGTAGATGTATATTTACAACTACCCATTTTGCAGTGGTATGTTGTACGTTCTATTATCAAGAAGTAAGCAAACCCACACAACAATCCGCAAAAGTTAAGAATAAACATTCCCATCAATTTGTTCAAATTAATTTGGATAATTTTCTCTTCATCCCATTTTTGGAGACAACGGTCGAAGTTTACCGAGTTCCTATCAACATCATGTGTTATGAGACCATTTTCAACTAAATTGATTGATCTACATACAAAAGAGATTAAAGTATTGCATTTTAATATGTAGTTAGTTTCAAAGTAATAAAGGTTGCACTTTTTTAAATATAGTCTTTACATATGTGTTAAAACTGTATTATTTCATATACTCACAAATATGTTAAGTTTTCTTTAAGTTCTAAAGGCAAATATTTATTGACAACGAAAGAGAAGAACGTGCCAAAATCACTTTGCGACGTAATGTGAAATCCACAAGGTAGATAGTAATTAAACCGATCATGCAAAATCTTAGTCAAACTAGAATAATCCATAATCACAAAGAAATCGCTTCGTCTTAAGACCTTCGATATGGTGTCATTCGATACTAAAACTTTATACGGTAAGACTGATTCCATTGCATTGCTTCGTACTTTGTTCAAAATTCCAATAATTCCTGGTATTTTGCTCATCTGTAAAGACAGGAATTTTATGTTAATACGATTAAAACAAAGGGTAAAAGTAGATAATTATATCCTCGTTTCGTAATTTCTTCGCATGTTTCACATGCCCAATGTCTGCTAAAACCGATAAGAATAAATAAAAAATTCTCCACCTCTAGAAAGTCAGCCAAACCACCGCCTTTTTCTATTAGAGGGATAGATTCCGGAAATCTTTCAAAATCTTGAAATGATTTAATGTAGTCTTCTGGTTTATTGACAATTAGAAATGAAAAAAAGACAGCCGAGAGCGCCAAACAAATAAATCGTGCACCCAGTTTCCAAAAGGTTATCAAAACTCGTTGACTCAGTCTTTTGCCTTTCCTCTCAAACTCCAGACAGCCTAAAAAAAATTTATGTAATAATTTATATTTAACATGAAACGACATAAATAAACCACTCACTTGTATTAAAAAGAGGCGCCATAAACACCATAATTGCTTTACTCAGTAAATTTTCCATCTTTGTTTTCTTATTTATGTTATGCCCAATAAACGTGTAGAACAAGATGCAAGTTAGCAATAGCAATAAAAGAACGAGCCAGACCTGAAAATAAAAGTAAATCTGACTTCCGTGTTAAAGGAATGTACATTGCCTGATGTAGGGACGTGTCTAGAACTCTATTTTCTGTAGTATAAGGTTAGTGTTCTGTGTAACAGTGTTACTGTTCCCTGCACTAGTGTTACTGTTCCCTGCACTAGTGTTACTGTTCCCTGCACTAGTGTTACTATTCCCCGCCCTAGTGTTACTATTCCCCGCCCTAGTGTTACTATTCCCCGCCCTAGTGTTACTATTCCCCGCCCTAGTGTTACTATTCCCCGCCCTAGTGTTACTATTCCCCGCCCTAGTGTTACTATTCCCCGCCCTAGTGTTACTATTCCCCGCCCTAGTGTTACTATTCCCCGCCCTAGTGTTACTATTCCCCGCCCTAGTGTTACTATTCCCCGCCCTAGTGTTACTATTCCCCGCCCTAGTGTTACTATTCCCCGCCCTAGTGTTACTATTCCCCGCCCTAGTGTTACTATTCCCCGCCCTAGTGTTACTATTCCCCGCCCTAGTATTACTATTCCCCGCCCTAGTGTTACTATTCCCCGCCCTAGTGTTACTATTCCCCGCCCTAGTGTTACTATTCCCCGTACTAGTGTTACTATTCCCCGTACTAGTGTTACTATTCCCCGCCCTAGTGTTACTATTCCCCGCCCTAGTGTTACTATTCCCCGCCCTAGTGTTACTATTCCCCGCCCTAGTGTTACTATTCCCCGCCCTAGTGTTACTATTCCCCGCCCTAGTGTTACTATTCCCCGCCCTAGTGTTACTATTCCCCGCCCTAGTATTACTATTCCCCGCCCTAGTGTTACTATTCCCCGCCCTAGTGTTACTATTCCCCGCCCTAGTGTTACTATTCCCCGCCCTAGTGTTACTATTCCCCGTACTAGTGTTACTATTCCCCGTACTAGTGTTACTATTCCCTGCACCAGTGTTACTATTCCCTGCACCAGTGTTACTATTCCATGCACCAGTGTTACTATTCCCTGCACCAGTGTTACTATTCCCTGCACCAGTGTTACTATTCCCTGCACCAGTGTTACTATTCCCTGCACCAGTGTTACTATTCCCTGCAGCCTGCACCAGTGTTACTACTCCCTGTACTAGTGTTATTACTCCCTGTACCAGTGTTACTATTCCCTGTACCAGTGTTACTATTCCCTGTACTAGTGTTACTATTCCCTTACATACCAGTGTTACTATTCCCTTACATACCAGTGTTACTATTCCCTGTACTAGTGTTACTATTCCCTTACATACCAGTGTTACTATTCCCTTACATACCAGTGTTACTATTCCCTGTACTAGTGTTACTATTCCCTTACATACCAGTGTTACTATTCCCTGTACTAGTGTTACTATTCCCTGTACTAGTGTTACTATGCCCCTTTATAAAATGCTGCTTACCGTTAAATTAAACGCTTCTAAAAATTGGAAAAGTGGGTTCTGCGTATTCTGTTTCCCCACGAGAATTGATAATGGATTAAAATAGAGAGGAGTCGTGAAATCCACGACCATTTTATTTTCCAAATGCATATCGAACGGGCCGACAGCAACATGAACTTCCTGCATTTATAATTTAGCTCAGTTTTTATCACGTTTATATTATTTTTAGATTAAACTTAAAGGGTTCCACAAGTCCATAGAGCATGGTGTGGAAAATCAGTCTTTCATCTCTTGGAAAATCCACCAGCGATTCTGCGGGTTGAAACGATTTGTAATCGTCCCACGACTAGTGGGACCCTCTAAGATGCGCTTGTCAGACTATATCATCAAAACTACAAATTTATAATGAAGTTGCTTTTAAAAAACACTCGTGAATCCATTCTTTGTAGCTTAACATTATTTTTAAAATAAAATATTGTTAGTCGCAAAATTGTCTTGAAAAAGAATTGCTATCGTTTTACTAGAAATGTTCACATAATATATGAATGTTAAAAGCTGGTTTTCCAAGGTGAGTGCTGAGGGTATAATGGGGCCCTGCATGCGAATCGGTTATTATGGTAATAACGATATTTAACTGTAATATTCGATATTCGAAACGATATTTAACTGTGATATTTGATATTCGAAACGATATTTAACTGTGATATTTGATATTCAAAACGATATTTAACTGTGATATTCGATATTCGAAACGATATTTAACTGTGATATTCGATATTCGAAACGATATTTAACTGTAATATTCGATATTCGAAACGATATTTAACTGTAATATTCGATATTCGAAACGATATTTAACTGTAATATTCGATATTCGAAACGATATTTAACTGTAATATTCGATATTCGAAACGATATTTAACTGTAATATTCGATATTCGAAACGATATTTAACTGTAATATTCGATATTCGAAACGATATTTAACTGTAATATTCGATATTCGAAACGATATTTAACTGTAATATTCGATATTCGAAACGATATTTAACTGTAATATTCGATATTCGAAACGATATTTAACTGTAATATTCGATATTCGAAACGATATTTAACTGTAATATTCGATATTCGAAACGATATTTAACTGTAATATTCGATATTCGAAACGATATTTAACTGTAATATTCGATATTCGAAACGATATTTAACTGTAATATTCGATATTCGAAACGATATTTAACTGTAATATTCGATATTCGAAACGATATTTAACTGTAATATTCGATATTCGAAACGATATTTAACAGTAATATTCGATATTCGAAACGATATTTAACTGTAATATTCGATATTCGAAACGATATTTAACTGTAAAATTCGATATTCGAAACGATATATCATATATCAGTAGTCTGAGACGAATATTCGTTTCGAAACTATACTTCGAAAACATGTGGATCGAGTATTCGATTCGAATGCAACTATTTGTCGAAACTTCGATTGAGGTGGAAACTAACGAATCGAATCCTACTATTTGACAAATATTCGTTGTCAAATAGTAAATCGGCGATTCGCAGAGCCCTAGAGTAAAAGTCAAGCGTATTCGAGAAATACGCCTGCTCGAATTTTACCATCAACACGCGCCCTTCCTGTTATAATTGGTTTTTCGTTTTAATGAATACGATCTGGTTCCAACAGTTGAAAATTTAACTCTTACATTTCTGTGTACCATTCCAATCATACCATTGTACGAACCATTTGGAAGCCGTTCACCCCACAGCTGGTCAAGAGGCTCAACGTAAAGAAACCTGAAACGTTTTAAATTTTTCTTCTTTATGTGCGTAACATTACGTAATATTATATTTGGTTTATGGAGCACAGTAGAATCAAAATATTGCACACTGTCAATTATATACATTTCGAAAAGAGAATCTTGTGTCCAACTGGTAAAGAAGGTACAGTCGAAGAACCAAAACATCGATTACATACTTAACACCCATTATTTACAAGGGTAGTTCATTTTTATCACGAACACACGTCAGACTATAGCTCCGATTTTCCGTATTGCAGGTTAAAGCATCCATCTAGGTTTTAATACAAACATTTTCTGGCATCCTCTTCAATTGGTTCGTCAAACGTCACTCTAATGGGTTGTGTGCATACAAGACATTGCGTAAGTGAGATAATTACTTGATTTTTAACGTTTCAGTAAAATGTTCCAAAAGGTTGGCCATTGCGCCTTCAAAGGCAAAAGGTTTCCCATTTTCATTTCTCTTGAATGAAATCCATGGAGGCCACTGTTGATTAAAAATATACGTGTAAATTTAATACAATCACTCTCCGAGGCGTACGGGCGCTTGTCTGGAATGAAATTCTTTCACCTGTAGTGTCATTGCAACAGGGAACTAAGCCTTGATACAAGCCAAAAGACTCTCGCAAAATTTTTTTTATGATAACCAAAAATGGCTTCCTTCAACGAGTCCAATGTGCAGCCGTTGAGAGACATTTTTTTAAATTTTAATAACTAATATTATTTTAAGTTTATGATCTAAACACATTGATTTTAACAGCGAGTTTTTCTTTATATTTACAAAGTAATGTTTATAAATTGATGTCAAACTTGCTAGGCCTTGTTATCATGAAAGTTAACGATACTAACTAGTAGTTATTGCATATAGTATTTCGTTTTTATTTTAATTTCGGATATTTCTTTAAACTCAAGTGTTTCGAAAGCTAGATGTTTCTGACTGCCCAATTTTTATTTGAGAGTGAAACATTTTCTTCCTCCCTCCCCCTTATGACGTGCGTGTTTTCTGATACGAGGTTTCCACTAGGACCTCTTACATAAGGGCACCATGCGATAACAAATCGATTTTTTTAAATGAAGCGCGACGATTTATTTTAGTATTATTTAAATATTAGCTTCTTACCTTGAAAATTGCGGCAAGAACCGTTCGATTGACGATTGGTAAGGTGGACGAAGTCATTAGTCGAATATCACAAATAACTATGTACTTCCTACGTGTATATTTTGACTCGAGTTATATCTTGAAATAATCAATAATTAACACTTTCAGCAGCCCTTATCCAATCGTTTTTACATGTTTAAAAAAATGTTAACAGAAAAAAACCGAAACCATAGCACTGTGGTAGGTTTAACGTCCAGCGTTAATTCAATTTGTGTGCCAAACATTTATTAACGAAATTATTAAACGTTTTACGAAGCACTGGTGCAGTTTAAAGTCTTTCCTGGAGTTGAAAGATGCTTTTCTCTAAATCTATTTTGGTCGACCAATCAACGGTCTACTATATATGACATTTACTTTTGTCTTTGTCTGGCGATATATTTTGGATTTGAGGCATTTACGGTTTTATAGTACTTTTTTTTGGAAGTTTGAAATCGTGGATCCAAACTTGGTAATGTAATTCGATTTGTTTTTCCTACTGATTTAGACTCGAGTTTTCAAATAGTATACTGCAGAGGGGGGCAATAAATGTTATTTTCGTAAGCTCAGATATACATCTTTAGTGTAACCTTTTACCAAAGAGGGTATAATGAGGGGAGCAGAAGGTTTGGCTGGAGTGTTCTCGCTTTGAAAGATTTCCGGTTGAGCATCTTTCTCTGACTTCATAATAGTTGAAATACGGTAAACCAGATATTAGGAGGAAAATACAAAATGAAAAGTAAGAACGCCATAAATTCCTTGCCTAAGCTGCTAGTTTCAACTTCCCCTCTTTATACCCTCATTGATTTTTCAAAAATTATCGGATTGTCGCACAAGGCACCGAATAGGCGATTTTAAAAATGACGTTTCACAGGTGCGCGCGCAGAAATTCGGGAGGGAAAAATGCCTTCCATTTCTGCATTTTGTATAGGGGACTTTTGGAAAAGGCTTATTACAACCTACATATATTCAGAAGCCATTTGACCCTACATATATTTGCAACGATATTATCTTGTTATTTTTTTAAGGATTTAATAATGTAAATAATCTAAGGTTTGCTTCAAGTATTACATTATTTAATTTATAATGTATATCATCGTTGATTCTATTCAATCTTGAAGAAAACAAAGTTTGGTGTTTAATTTTTAAACGTTATTCATAAAATTATTATCATTCACTGAATACTGGAATAGAAAATACCATACCAAAATATATATCAAATTTTTTTAAACCATACCTAAACAAGTAGTGAAATATATTTCTCCTGAATCTTAGACAAACAGTTGACGACTAGCGAAGGAAAACTAGGTCGTTCAGCAGCGTTTAACATTATCGATAACAAGAAATGCTGTGGAAAATTCAGTTACTAAATGCGCATGACGACACGAAATCGATTGAAAAAGACATTTCTTTTAGTCACTTGACAGATATAATAACAGTCCCACTCTCTGTACATTACTGCCATTAAATGGCGCAACTTGATAAAGCTCGCACGAGTGAGTCTTTCTTAACCTTAATCGTTTAACTGTCTGACGAACTGCATTCAATTGCAAAAAAAAGAGAAGACCTTGGGAGTCTAGAGTCCAATCGCGTGCAAAAGCTTTAGTTGACAAGTTTAAGTACAAGTACATAGGTTATGTATTGCAAGAAAAGAGGGAATAAATTACCCTTATTTTTAGGAACGTTTTAAGCAAAGAAACTGCCACCCAAAACTGCCCAAATTGATAAAATTTTAATAAGATTTAAAAAAGGGCAACTAATCGATTCAAGCTATGTCCGCACTAGGATAAGACATTCGCTAAGCACGCAAAAGACGAATGTTATTGCGGTGGCATATTTTGGTTTCTTTTATCAGGAAGTAAATAATAGCACACAGCAAACCGCAGAAGTAAAAAATAAACACCCCACGCAAATTTATCACATTGATTTGGATAAGTTTCTCTTCATTCCATTCTTGGAGACAACGGTCAAAGTTTACCGAGCTCCTATCAATATCGTGTGCTATCAGACCATTTTCAACTAGATTTATTGATCTGCATATAAAAGAGATTAAAGTATTGCATTTAATTACGCAGATAGTTTCAAAGCATTATCACTCATTAATACAGTGGCGTCGCTAGGGTTTGAATTTTGAAATTTGGAGGGGGGGAGGGGCTATTCTTGGCAAACTATTTTAAAGTTATTACTATTATAAGAAATTAGTAACTAGATATTGCATAATTGGTTCATTGGAATATGTGTAGCGATGTGTAGTCCTTTATAATTATCAGAAAATTTGTGTTAACTTGAAATTATTCATATTTTAAAGAAATATAAACTTTTTTGTTATAAAGTAAGGAGCCGAATTTATTGATTATGAGACAATTGTGGATGAAGGAATTTCACTCGTCTGAAGTTCAGTTTTGGTTTGATTTTCGTCGCCACTACTGGGACCCCCATCTAAAGAAAGGGATACATTTTACATGTCTCCGTCTGTTGAATGGTCTTCTCTATTTATTCGTTTTTTCATCAAAATTTTACTGTTACTTTACAAAGATGAAACTTAACGAATCTATCAATATATTGCGGTAGAATTTTGGGGGCTAATGGCAATTTTTTGGTAGGGTTTTTGGATTATTTTGAGAGGGCAAAGATTGAAATTTTTTGGGGACTATACCCCGCCCCCCCAAAAAAGGGCCTAGCAACGCCACAGCATTAATATGAGGGTTAAACTGTATTTAAATATAGTCTTTACGTATGTGTTAAAACTATTACTTCATATACTCACAAATATGTTAAGTTTTCTTTAAGATCTAAAGGCAAATATTTATTGACAACGAAAGAGTAGAACGTGCCAAAATCATTTAGAGACGTAATGTGAAATCCACAAGGTAGTTGGTAATTATACCGATCATGTAAAATCTTAGTTCCACTAGAATATTCGATAATCATAAACAAATCGCTTCGTTCTAAGACCTTCGATATAGTGTCATTCGATACGAAAACATCATACGGTAACACGGATTCCACTGGATTGCTTCGGACTTTGTTCAAAATTCCAAGAACCCCTGGCATTTGGCTCATCTGCATAGACAGGGAATTCAAGGGAAGTATGATTTAATTAAAAGGGTAAAAATAGCGAAGTGTATCCTTGTTCCATGTTTCATGCCTAATGTCTGTTTAAACCGATATGAATAAATACAATTCCTTTACCTCTAAAGAGACAACCAAACCCGTGCCTTTTTCCACTAGAGGAATAGATTCCGGAAATCTTTCAAAATCTAGAAATGATTTAATGTAGTCTCCTGGTTTATTGACAATTAGAAAGGAAAAAAAGACAGCTGAGAGCGCCAAACATATGAATCGTGCACCCAGTTTCCAAAAGGTTATCAAAACTCGTTGACTCCGTCTTTTGCCTTCCCTCTCAAACTCCAGACAACCTGAAAAAAAAATTATATTCATTTGTATTTAAAAATTAATATAAAAGGTGATATATGAACAACTCACTTGTATTAAAAAGAGGCGCCACAAATACCATAAATGCCTTACTCAATAAATTTTCAATCTTTGATATCGAATTATTGTTACGCCCAATAAACGTGTAGAATAAGATGCAAGTTAGTAATAGCGATAAAAGAACGAGCCAGACCTGAAAATATAAATAAATCTGACTTTCGTGATAAAGAGATGTACATTTCATCACGAAGGGGCGTTCCAAGAACTACATTTACATTAGTAGCGTCACTATTCCCTATTTTAATGTTAGTTTTAGCTGCCGTAGCTTTACTATTTCCTGCCGTTAGCTTCGATTCACTTACTGCGATAGTGGCGAACCTCTCCCAATGCCTCTTTTAATATCTAAACTGCAGCTTACCTTTTTATTAAATACTTCTAAAAAAGGGAAAAGTGGGTTCTGTAGATTTTGTTTCCCTACGAGAATTGATAAAGGATCATTATAAAGTGGAGCCGTGAAATCTACGACCCGTTGATTTGCCAACATCATATCGAACGGTCCGACCGCAACATGAACTTCCTGCATTTATAATATAGCTCATTTTTAATCACGTTTATATTATTTTTAGATTAAACCTAAAGCGTTCTACAAGTCGCTCGCACGTGGTCTGGCAAATCAGGTTTTAGCTCTTGAAAAATCCGCCATTAATTTTGCAGGTTAAAACGTTTAATAATCGGCACACGACTGTGGAACAATTTAAGTTGTACTTGCCAGACGTTATCACGAAAACTACTAATTTTCAATTTATTCGGTTTTTAAAAAAACCTTGTGAATCTTCACTCATTGCTTAAAATAAATTCAGATTTATTTTTTAAAAAAATATATTTAATCTCGAAATTGACTTCGTAAAGAACTGCTATCATTTCTCTAGAAATATTCCTATGATATATGTTTGTAAAAAGCTGGTTTTTAAAGGGTGAAAACCGAGTTGTACCGTCAACAAACGCCTTTGAAAACCGACCGGTTATAATTGGTTTTTAGTTTTAATGATTAAGTCTGGTTCGAACACTTGAAAACTGAACTCTTACATTTCTTTGTACCATTCCAATCATCCCATTATACGAACCATCTGGAAGCCGTTCACCCCACAGTCCGTCAAGAGGCTCAACGTACAGAAACCTGTAATATATTTAAAATTTGTTCTTCTCGGGTAACATGTCGTAATATTATAGATGATTCATGAAGAACAATGGATTCATAATATTGTATTGTCATATTAAATGCATTTCGAAGAGAGAATTTTTTTCCAACTGTTAAAGAGGGACCAGTGGAATGGCAGAACCATCGATTACATACTCAACAAGAAGGACTATTCATTCTGATGGAGATAACACACAAGACTAGCTGAGAAATGCCATGTAAATACAGGTTGAAACAAAATTCTAGCTTTAAGAACAATCAATTTCTGGCATCTTCCTCGATTGGTTTGTCAAACATCACTCTAATGGGTTGCAGGCATACAAGACATTGCCGTAAGTTGGTAATTACTTGATATTTAGCTTTTCTTTAAAATGTTCCAAAAGGTTGGCCATTGCGCCTTCAAAGGCAAAAAGGTTCCCATTTTCATTTTTCTTGTATGAAATCCATTGAGGCCACTGTCGATAAAAAATTAACATGTAATTTTAATACAATAACTCTCGGAAGCTTATTAAGGCTCGAAATAGCGCTACACAAGAGAAGGGAGTCCCAAACCCCGCTTTTGGTTACTTTCTAGTCTAGTTTAATGGACTTTTGATGAAGAAGAAAAACATTAATCAAAAAAAAAAAACCTTACCAGGTCTATTGCGGCAAGTAGAGTTCCATTGACGATTGGTAAGATGGCCAAATTCATTTAGTCCAAAATCTCAAATAATGACTTGTTTCGAAAATTTTGACTTAAGTCAAATCTTGAATAATATTTAGTAGCTCTTATCCAACTGTTTTTACATTTTTAACCGAGGACAAACCGAACTAATCGAAAGTACAGCCTGTTTTAGGTTTAACGTCCTGCGGTTTTCGCTTAGTATGTCAAAAAGAAATTTTAATACGGGTAATATTACGGAGACATGTCAAAATAAACCTCATTTGTACCCTTGATGCCCTAAATAAAATCAAGTTTCAAACCAACGCCGAGTCCGGTAAATCGATATTTACTTTCCCAGTTTTCACCTTCGAGTGTTGCTTATCATTTGTGGCAGCACGAAATAACTGTTCTTGAAATGATACGTTTGGCCCATATCGATCCACGTTATAAACGCGTAAAGAAATAATTAAAATTAGAAGTTTCATTTCTCTGCATACAAAGTGAAATTGGTAGACCTGGAATAAATACAGCTAATAAGAATCATTTTGCCCTCATATCTTCCATGTTAATTTCAATGCAATTTTTGTGGGCCAAGCGTGAGTATTATTCACCACGCCCTATAACTCTGACTGTGATTTCATTGGTTGGTAGCAACGTGAGGTTAAGCGCGCAATCAGGGCTCAGCGCGCAGCGAGATTAATTATTCGTGACGTAAAATCCGTCATTACTAATGATAAGTCTAGGTCTTCCCACAAAATCCGCTTAGACACGTTGAGAAAATGGCCACACAATAATTCCAATTAGCTGTATGTAGTACGTATTAAAAGAATTGCATATTTATGACTAGAATATGATATTTCTGCTGGCACGAGACGACTTTATATAGCACGTTACAATATTAATAGCATTATTTATATTCTTGTTTTAATAGTGCCTTAAACATTAGTGATAAAGAGGGTTAGTTTGTCACTTCTTTCGGTTGCGCCATCTGGTGGCCCACTACTAGTGTTCGTACGGGGTAAAAATTTAATCGGGGTCGGGGTCGGGGGCAGGTTATCCCCGAAAAAACAAGTCGGGGTCGGGGTAAGACATCAGCCTAGTAGGCAAGAAACTTTAAAAAAACCCAATAAATTCTGATTTTCCGAGCTACGCAGCTACGATTCCCATGAAAGACCACTGCCATTACAAAAGACGGGGGAGGGCCGCCGATCCACGAGAGGGAGGATGGTGAACTTTGGAATTTTGGTGACTGTTTTTACTCTATTTTGTTTGTTGTTAGTTACCCCCTTGCCCTTTTTTTTCATAAAGGAGAAGCGGAGCACTTATTTGAGACGAATGAGATGATTGTTTTTGGCGCAGGACAAAAAATAATTTGCTAAAAATAACCTAACCAAAATCTAACCCCGAAAAAAACCCCGACTACATTTTACATGTTAGGTACCGGGGTCGGGGTCGGGGGAAAAAGTCGGGGATCCCCGGTTTTCGGGGTCGGGGTCCCCGTACGAACACTACCCACTACAATGTTATTAATGATTCCATCATTGTTTTTTCTTTATAATTTTAATACATATATATAATATATTACTTTAAACTTGGGATTGCTTTCAATTTAACAAATAAAAATTTCATATATCAGTTTTAGAATCAGAGCAAAGGATAAGAACAGCGAACTTGCTGTCCTTATATTTCGTGTTTTGACATTTCTCGTAACCCTTGACGAGCGCGGAGTTACCCTTACCCCAAGAAGTAGCTGCTGGGGTGATAGCAAGTGTTGCAGATTTTTGCAAACTATAAGGAGGTCAGTTCCAACGGATTTTGTTTTGGGCATTTTGTTGTTTTCATTAAATGGACAAACAGTAGGCCTATACTCTAATACTTTACATTTGCTACAATCAGGAGTTCATAATAACCCCCCTTCGGGGGGGGGAAGTATGAAACTGGCCATAGAGCTAATGGTAAAAATCGCGAACAACAAGATTCTGTCGTTGCGCATAGAAAGGATTAGCCTGTTTATGGACATACAACCTTACAGTATATCGTAGTGGTATCTATGCTCCTTGGTTTTCGTTCCAAAACTTCCGTTGGCTGGGATTTCCGTCGAAAAGGAAAATGGCGATATGGTGGACGTAGAAACACGTGGCAATTCTTATATTAAAGATACTGGGAATAAATTTGTCCAAACCGTTTTAATTTAACCACGGAATTCTCACTCACACATATCACAACAAAACATCATTGACGATCGTTTAAATGTTTTGTAGAAAACTAGAAACCCCGACTAAAAGCCAACTTCTTAGCCAAGGCTTAATTTACGCCGTCCCGACAGAAGCAGACGTGAGCCATTTTCGCTCCCAAAATCACAAGATAAAAATAGGTGTATGAATCCGCTGAGCTTTACGGCGAAACTTTGTTGTTACGGGCTTTTTAACCAGTTTCGTACTTCGGGCTATTATGAACTCCTGCTACAATTCACATTTCGACAACTTTGACAGAAATAGATTTCAGTTCCTACCTTGTGGGTAGACAAGGTAGGTGTGGTTGAGTTCATTGCCTAAAGGCGCGTTTTCAATCAAGATTTTTTTGAACAAAAATTAAGCTTTTGCTTCAAAAGTAGCAGCGGAAAGCCGAAGCAAAAAATCTTGGTGTTTTCAAACAAGCTTCAAATTCAGCTTTTCGTCTTTTCAGGCTTTAAACCTTCGAGAAGCAGATATCTAAATGAGTTTGATATTTGCTTCTCATTTTCTTTAAGCTTTTGCCGCTCAAACAGTTTTGGCGCGTGCTACGGGTTTAGGACTTTTTTTTGAAAAGAAAATGACGTCTACACACATGAAAACACGCCCACTTGTAATTTTTTATTCATTTGAAGCTTGTTTGAAAACGATACGAGTTTCAGCTTTTCCGTTTTAATTTTTTTGAAGATTTTTATCTTCGAAAGCCCGTCAAAAGTTCCCAAAAAAGCCACAGCGAAAAGCTTGGAAAAAGTTGATTGAAAACGGGCCTTTAGACTGCACTCCATTATAAATTATTTTTGAAAATGACAATTGAAAACGACTTTAAACTTCGCGAGCATGTTCTTGTAGATATCTATCAGCGGGATGACAACGACCCATTTTGCAGCGATATGTTTTACGTTCTATTATCAAGAAGTAAGCAAACCCGCACAACATTCCGCAAAAGTATATAATAACTATTCCCATCAATTTACTCAAATTAATTTGGATAACTTGCTCTTCATCCCATTTTTGGAGACAACGTTCGAAGTTTACCGAACTCCTATCAATATCGTGTGCCAAGAGACCATTTTCAACTAGATTGATTGATCTACATATAAAAGAGATTAAAGTATAGCATTTTGGCACGTTCTACTCTTTCGTTGTGAATATGAAGTTTCAAAGGTTGCATTCTAGTTTTCACATACACGTTAAAAATGTATTACTTCATATACTCACAAATATGTTAAGTTTTCTTTAAGATCTAAAGGCAAATATTTATTCACAACGAAAGAGTAGAACGTGCCAAAATCACTTAGAGACGTAATGTGAAATCCACAAGGTAGTTGGTAATTATACCGATCATGCAAAATCTTAGTTAAACTAGAATATTCCATAATAACAAAGAATTCGCTTCGTTTTAAAACCTTCGATATAGTTTCGTTCGATACGAAAACATCATAAGGCAATTCTGATTCCACTGGATTGCTTCTGACTTTGTTCAAAATTTCAATAAGCGCTGGTAGTTTGCTCATCTGCATAGACACGAATTTCAATGTAAATTTGATTCAAACAAAGGGTAAAAGTAGCTTAGTGTATTCGTGTTTCTTCGCATGATTCATATACCCGGAGCCTTCGAAATGATCTAGGCCCGTGCGTGTCGATTTTTATGTAGGGAAATATCCAGTTTCACAGAGGAAATATTTTCACCCTATATGTGTACTAGATGGCGCTTTCATTACCGTTGCGATCGGAGTCTTCCATGAGTTATCGTTGATATTTTAGGGGCCAATTATAAAAATTTATGAAAGAGAAAGATTTTACCCTTAATTTAACGTACTTGTTCTAGGGGCTATTCACTTTTTATTGAATCTTTTGGTTATTTATGAGATTTTAACATTGTTTTTTAATGAAACAAAACTTCTTGAAGTTGCTAATTCACAGTTCTATTATACCATAATAGGAATTTTTTCACACGTTAATAACCTTTCAGTTTTTTAACCCGTTATTTTTTATCGGTTATTTCTTTGGCATGATTTTTAAAAAGGGTCTTCGGAAGTTTTCTGAAACGTTTTCTTACTATCCGCAAGCTCAGCTTCACCGCTCTACGTCTATGCCCTGCCCTAATATTGTACCAGTCGAAGGAGTCACGAGGCTGAACTTATTTTTATTTTACGGTACTAAAAGCGCCGCCAAGCGAGAAAACACGGCGAACTAAATTAGTTGGAAAAATATTCTGACTTCGCCATAGGCACGGGCCTTGATCATTTCGGAGGCTCCGATATAGGGTACCTAATAGAGAGCTGCAGAGAACAAAATATCTGTGTCCGATCCGTTTCAATTCCGTAGCCATAAGATATTTTTTTCCTTTTTCCGTTCCGTTTCCGAAACTCCTTCATTAGGTATTCCGTTTCCGTTCCGTTTCCACAAAATCGTTCATAAGCTTTTCCGTTTCCGTTCCGTTTCCATAAAATCGTTCATTAGCTTTTCCGTTTCCGTTCCGTTTCCACAAAATCGTTCATAAGCTTTTCCGTTTCCGTTCCGTTTCCATAAAATCGTTCATTAGCTTTTCCGTTTCCGTTCCGTTTCCATAAAATCGTTCATTAGCTTTTCCGTTTCCATAAAATCGTTCATTAGCTTTTCCGTTTCCGTTCCGTTTCCATAAAATCGTTCATTAGCTTTTCCGTTTCCGTTCCGTTTCCATAAAATCGTTCATTAGCTTTTCCGTTTCCGTTCTGTTTCCGTTTTAATCCGGCGGAACGGAACGGACTCCGCGGAAAACGGAAAAAATTCCTTTCGGTGCAGCTCACAAGAGAGCTGCAGAGAACAAAAGATCTGTGTCCGATCCTATTCAATTCCTTAACCGTGTATAAAAAATGTGCGTGAGGAAATTTCTTTTCACGCTATAGGATAGGCAACTCCCTATCTCGAAGGACAGCTTATTCTGTACATACGCTGTTACAAGATCGGTTATCATCACGCGCATTGAAACCTAGCTTTGTGCGCGCTGACAAGAGACGAAAAACCTCAGGCCTTAGATTCAAATACGTGCAGTTGGCTGTAGGCAATTTCACACGCATCGAAAACTAAGGCCTTGAGGTCCTTATGCTCGCGCTAAAAAAACTCGCGGATACATTAAATCCTGAAGTTTTTCGTCTCGTGACATCACATACAGAGTTAGGTTACATAGAGACCTAGCTTTGCGCTTGCTGAAAACCGATGCTGTAATAGAGTATATACAGAATAAGCTGTCGTTCGATATAGGGAGTTGCGTATCCTGTAGAGTGAAAACTCCTCACGGGTATTCTTTATCCCTGCCTTAACCATAACACATTTTTTTCCTGTTTCCGTTCCGTTTCCATAAAATCGTTCATTAGCTCATCCGTTTCCGTTCCGTTTCCACAAATCCTTCATTACCTCTTCCGTTTCCGATCCGTTTCCACAAAATCGTTCATTAGCTTTTCCGCTTCCGTTCCGTTTCCATAAAAACGTTCATTAGCTTTTCCGTTTCCACAACTCCTTCATTAGCTCTTCCGTTTCCGATCCGTTTCCGTTATATAGATCTTTCTTTCTTCTGATTCCGTTTTAAGCCGGCGGAACGGAACGGACTCCGCGGAAAACGGAAAAAATTCCGTTCCGTGCAGCTCTCTAGTACCTAATGTCTGTTTAAACCGATATGAATAAATACAAATGCTCTACCCCTAGAAACTCAGCAAAACCCGTGCCTTTTTCCACTAGAGGAATAGATTCGGGAAATCTTTCAAAATCTTGAAATGATTTAATGAAGTCTCCTGGTTTATTGACAATTAGAAAGGAAAAAAAGACAGCCGAGAGCGCCAAACATAAGAATCGTGAACACAGTTTCCAAAAGGTTATTAAAACTCGTTGACTCAGTCTTTTGCCTTCCCTCTCAAACTCCAGACAACCTAAGAAAAATTATAATAATTTATGTTTAAAAATTAATATAAAAGGTGATAAATGAACCACTCACTTGTATTAAATAGAGGCGCCACAAATACCATAAATGCCTTACTCAATAAATTTTCTATCTTTGGTATCAGATTTGCGTTATGCCCAATAAACGTGTAGAATAAGATGCAAGTTAGTAATAGCAATAAAAGAACTAGCCAGACCTAAAAATATAAATATATCTAACTTCCGTTTCAAAGGGATGCACAATGTATTATGTAGGGGCGTGTCAAGAGCTATTTTCCTTGTAGTAAAGTTACTATTCTGGTTTGAAAAACACATTTGATGATGCTTTTCCTCCAGAACCCGCTACTTGGCAAAACCTGTAGCTAAATTGCGCTCCAACAGTTGAAAATTAAACTTTAAGTTTATATTAAAATTGTTAATACAAAACTGTTATATCTTAAAAAAATTATTAATAAATATAAGCGAAAATACGTTTGATTCGATGCGCCTCAGTCAAGGTCTTTAAAAATCTCTGCTTACCTTTTCATTTAATACTTCTAAAAATGGGAATAGTGGATTCTGGGGATTTTGTTCCCCCACGAGAATTGAAAGCGGATTGTGATACAGAGGAGTCGTGAAATCTACGACCCGTTTATTTGCAAAATGCACATCGAACGGGCCAACAGCAACGTGAACTTCCTACATTGATAATTTAGTTGGGTTTTTATCACGTTTATACTATTTTTACATTAAACCTAAAGGGTTCCACAAGTCATTGGCGCATTTTCTGGCAAATTCCTCCAAAAATTCAACGAGTTAAAACGTTTTAAAATCGCCAAAAATTGTGGGACCTTTAAGTTGCACTTGCCAGACGCTATCATCAAAACAACCAATTAAAATTTTGGATTTAAAAAAAATCCATGTGAAAAAACATTCTGACTTTTAAAACAAAATATTTTTAAACGTGAAATTCTATCGGTAAATAATTGCCATCGTTTTTCTCTAAATTTTCATAGAAACAACTTTTCAAAGGCAAGTCACAAGTGCTGAGGGTGAAAATCAAGCAAAACGAGTTTTACCGTCAACACAAGCCTTTGAAAACCTACAAATTATAATTGGTGTTTGGTTTTAATGAAGAAAGTCTAGCTCAAACACTTGAAAACTGAACTCTTACATTTCTATGTACCATTCCAATCATACCATTATACGAACCATTAGGAAGCCGTTCACCCCACAAGTTTTCAGGGCCATCAATGTATTTAAACCTGTAATACGTTTCACTTGTTTATGTCGGGTAACAGTTGATATGATTTTTGAGAACAGGAGAAACATAAAATTGTACATTGTCATTCTATAAAGAAAACTTTCTTTCACACTGATGGGTATTCGAAGGACCAAACCATCAATAACATACACAACCGGAATAGTAGTATTCAATTTGGTAAAGCAGGGGTCGCGTACATACAAAACATTGTCGTAAGTGAGATAATTACTTAATTTTCAGTTTTTCCTTAAAATGTTCCAAAAGGTTGACCATTGCGCCTTGTAAACCCCATATTTCCCGCCTTTCATTCTTCTTGTATGAAATCCATGGAGGCCACTGTTAATAAAAATAAAAATACTTCTTACATATGATATCTGAGTCATTTTAATATAATAACTCTAAGACTCTTATTGAGGCAACAAAAGTCGTTTGCCGGAAGTGATAATCTTTAGCCTTCCCTAAGAGAAGCTAGTGCCATTGCAGCAGCACTGACGTACTCTCAGACACTCAAACCACTCTCATAGTTATTTAATTTTAAAGCTGCACGTTACAATAATAAATTTCTTACAGAGCAGAATCAATATAATTGTTCGAATACGTGTATAGTTTTCAAGTTTATCTATAACCATTGATCTATTATCTATATGTACTACCGCGTAAAAATTTAATTGTATATTAAATATTCAAATAAGTACTAACCTCGCCGATTGCGGCAACAAAAGTTCGATTGACGACTGATAAGGTGGACATATTAATTTAGTCGAACAGCACATAAACAGTTATTTTCAAAATGAGAATTTTGACTTCCTTTTGTAGCTTGACTTGAGTCAAATATAGAACAAATCAATAACGGCCATTGATCCGTAGCATTTTACGTTTAAAGTTTAGCACAAAAAATAACGAATGAATTATTTCCCAACATCTACCGCTGTTTTTTTGACGTTAGTAGTGCTGGGCACTTCAGGTTTAAACAAGAATAATTATATCGTAACAGAAAGAAGCAACAAAAACTT
This sequence comes from Phalangium opilio, assembly GCA_019434445.1. Taxonomy (NCBI): domain Eukaryota; kingdom Metazoa; phylum Arthropoda; class Arachnida; order Opiliones; family Phalangiidae; genus Phalangium; species Phalangium opilio. The sequence goes on along the minus strand of JAEQBA010003392.1, from coordinate 12,261 downwards.
CAACTCTAGCCGGATTTCAGAAAAAAATATACAAATATTTAAACGTACGAAATATTATTTCATATGCGCAGCTACGCGGTCCAATATCAAGCACAGACGCGTACTAACACTCGAAGAATTTATTTGTCGGCTTCTTTATTTGCATAATACCAGTATCAAGGTGAAATATACTCAAATATATTTATGAGTTCCAGCGTTAGAGTGTTGCTTTTAATTTTTCATGTGACTGAATAAACAGGTTGTCTAGATCGATTCTTCCTATAATCGTGTTACCCAAATGGAAAATATGTGTTTTACCTTTTTTCCCGGGTTTAGTACTCTGAAATATTCTAACTTAACTCTAACATTGAAGGCAAGACTAATGATAATGTTCTAAAGCCCTTATCCAAATGCATTATCCTTTTACCTTCGGAACGAAATAATATTTTTGTTTTCAAAAAGGATACAGATCTACAATACAATGTGCACTTGGGGTTTTAGTTTTCATTCATAATTATACAGTAGCAATCAAAAACATCAAAAATTTTAAATAGCTGGGTGTTAGCAGAAGTCCATTAAATTAGCCTGGCTAATTTAATGGACTTCTAAAGAGATTTTGTTTGTTAAGTTGTATGTTATTACAATTATTTATTAAAATAAAAGTTACTTAAACAATTTTCTTCGTTTAACTGAATATTGGGAATAAAAAAAATAGCAGTTCATTATGTGATATTTTTCAGACTATACCAAAATAACGAATATGTGAGCTTTTCTTCAGAAAACATTCATCTTTCTATTCCATTATGTGGTGGCTCATTTTAACGTAAAGGAGCCAATCCTAAGTTCGAAAGTACTTGTTTTACGAAGTAAAAAGGTACTATGGATGAAGTGAGGAAAGCTGAGAGTTGTTCGAATATGAAGTGTTCATTATGAATTAAAAGAAAATGGTGTTGATCAAGTCCGCCAGTGAACTTGAACATGATTCGAGAAGGGCAAACAAATATATCAGGAAAAACATTTCCAAACAAATTGTCCTTGGTTTTTAGTTTCACCAGAAGTGAGATGAGACTAGAAGTGAAGGGCTCTAGCATTGGTAAAAGATCTTGGCATTAGTGAACAAATTTGAGGATTTTACGCCGCTTCAATCGCGCCTCCGCTAGAGAGAAAAAAATTGGTTGAGTTCCAAAAAAATTCCTTACCCCCTTCCCCTCAACCTAAAGCGGCAAAACACGGACGAGGCTCCTTGAATCTAGTTCGGCCGTCTACCACCGCGAGCGTCTCACGTTTTGGAGGGGAAATTCTGAAACCGCCACTAGAGGGCCAACCGTTGGTGTGTTATCAAGAATATTCACTTTCGCCCAGTGAAGAATTTGGTTAGCTCAGTACTAGTCTCATCTCACTTCTGGTTTCACTCATATTTTAACAGTCATTTTTCATGAAGAAACTTTCTTCCCTTTTTTAGTTATATCATGAACTATATCTTAATTAAACATCAAGATTAAGCATTTAAGCTAAAATAGAAATCTAATCAGAGCGACCCATTTTGCAACTGTACACTTTACATTCTATTATCAGGAAGTAAGCTATACCGCACAACAATCCGCTGAAGTAAAAAATGAACACTCCAAGCAATTTACTCAAATCGATTTGGACAATTTCCCCTTCGTCCCAGATTTGGACGCAATTTTCGAAGTCCTCCGAGCCTCTTTCAACATCATGGGCCAAGATACCATTATCAACTAGATTAATGGTTCTGGACGCATAAAACATGGAAAATATAAGAATGTTTTTTATTATTATCAGGAAGTGATATCTAGTTTATTAGAGAGAAGGTATAAGATGCCTAAGTATTCGCGCGCCATAGTCCCGGTCCCCCTTTCAAAATACAAGGGGGGACATAAAAGGAGGCCGGGCTATTTCACCTCTCCTCATTCGGAAAATACGTAATTTTCGTCATTCGCGTCGCTCTGACGCGAGTTTTCAAGAACCAATGAGATGCTGGTTGTAATTTAGAGGCGGGGATTAACTCCGGACCTACGTTTGAACTGGAGATGAAGCTGGAAATGTGGCGAATTTACACCTTCTCCCTAATAAACTATATATCACTTCTTGTTATTATAGACTGTTAAAACACTTTATTATGAAGGTTTCACTCTATTTCAATATTTGTTAAAAACTGAATACTCACAAATATGATAAACTCTCTTTAATATCTGAAGGCAAATGTTTATTGAGAGCTAAAGCGTAGAAAGTAATAAAATCGCTAAGGGGCGTAATATTAAATCCACAAGGTTCTTTGGACTTGTAGCGATCATGCAAAACCTTAGTTAAAATAGAATAATCCATAATAACAAAGTAATGGTGTCCTCTTAAAACCTTTGACATCATATCATTCGAAATTATAACTATAGTTCGCAAGAGTGATGTCACCGGATCGCTTTGGATTTTGCGCCAAATTCCGTTAACCCCTTGTACGTTGCTAAACTATGAGGAAGTTAAAAGAAAATGTAATTCATAACAAGTTGGGAAACCAAAATAAACCTCTCCGAGTCGAGACGCAATTAAGAAGTTTTTCTTAAATAATTAAATAAATATAATTGGTATTAATTGTTTTAATCGTCATTAATTTACCTCAATTCTGGTTAAATCGTTTTAAGAAACTTCATTCCTAAAATCATTTTAAACATAGTTATTGTTGACGTTTGCATTCAACAATTTTTGGAAAGTTGAGGTATATAAGGCGATTTATTGACAATAAATGATAAGAAAACCCGCAATTACGTTAAAGTTTGGTGGAAGCCCTGCAATTCTCGTAACCCTAGCCGATTGCCGCCTAATTCATAATCTTAACGACGGGAGTAGAAGACAACAAGTTGGAAAAACCAAAATATTACCTCTCCGAGTCAAGAAGAAGACTACTACTACAAACTTATTAACCTAGATATAAAATTATTTCTCTATTTTGAAGTAAAAATTTACGAATTGTTAAAGCAGTATTCCAACCATAGTGAATATACAGTAAAGCAGACGACATTTACATCCAATAAAGATATGTCTTAGACACATTTAAATCAGAAAATGGGGAAAAAACAGGAAATGAAGGGTATAAAATTTGGAGGAATATAACCTTTATGTGTTTAAAAAGGCTCAATTGTCTACACCTCAACTGTTAACCCTATATTCTTATAGCTACATACACAACTGGTTAGCAGTAAAAACACTATTGTCTCGTTTCACCTCTACGATATTCTTAGCTTGCCAACACGAGTGTTAACGTTAAATATCACCAAAGCTGACTTGTGGTTAGACGCACTGAAAGTCAATGCGCACCATAATAAGAATGAAAACTTCTAAGCTATAACCCGCTAACGATTACCCCTTTCACTGATCTAATTGCTACCATGATGCTTTCTTCTCTTATAAACTCTAAACCTGATTATTTAAACGTGTATTTAACTTTCGGCTCACTCTGAACCGTTAATGTCCCTTTATTACAGACACGAAAATTAAAACCCAAAGTTTACTTCAACTCAGGTCTCAATTATTTACTTTATGATTCACTAAGCCTATTGCGGAAAATAATTCATTTACCCGCCAGAGTCCAGGCCTTAGCTTTCTTCTCGAAATCATTAAAGCAAGGATTATTCTATATACAGATGTAGTATAGATTAAGTAATATTATAAACAGCCTTTTCAAATAAGAATATTAAAAAATGACCTTCGAATATCAAAATGAAACCTCAGATTAATAACCCCTGGATATGAAAGGCAAGCAAAACCGGGTGTTTTCAAATAGTATCGCCATGTGGCGCCCTCAGACGGCAAAACCTAGAACTTTGTCACCCCATGCAGACTACGCAGTTTTAATTGTACGGTTGTACCGGCAAGCCCTAGTAAACGTAAACGGTTTTTTTTTGTGTCTTCGAAGGCCATTATTGCTTTTCTGTCATTTGATTTATCAAATTTATAGTTTAATCTAATTTTTACATAAATAAAAAACCAAAAAACTACCTAATTTAGTGACCAAACCTTCGGACCGGGATGAGAAGAGAAAAAGAAACGGGAACCGCGGATAAAAAGTAGCCGAGGCTTAAAAAAGCATGGAGTAGCAAACGCGGTCACGCGCTTACTGAGTCTGTTTGGGGTAACTTTTTTCAAAGTTTTGACTATAGGGGCGCTAGAGATGCCGATGCCCTATTCAAGTATGCCTCCCTATTCCTTTCATATCCAGGGAGTTATTAATCTGAGATGAAACAGAGCTTTAAAGCTGCAAAAGTACTAAATCCATCGTAATTACGAAAAATATTTTAACATATTCTCTTTATATTATGGAAAAAGTGAATATTAAGGTTCTGTAGGATTACTTTACACATCAACACAAGGCTAACTGCTAACGCGACGCACTAGTGTAACAATGGACGGACACACACAGACAAAAACATAGACTGCTTTTTAACTCTTTCCGTATTAATTTTGAATTAAGAAACAACATTATCTTAAATATTAAAATAAATATAATTATTATTTAATATTTTCTTCGTTATTTGTTCGCCTTATTGAGCGTTACATCGTTTTAAAAAAGAACAATTAAACATTCTTGAGAGACTTGACTAATATTGACGTTTGAAATGAAGCATACGCCTGTTGCTTCGCCTTACTCAAATAGGTAGTATATAAAGGATTCGAATCGCAGCTGTAGATAAGAACATCGCAATTGCGTGAACCTTTGGAGGAGGACCCCGCCATTGGAAGGCTAGACGTTTCTCGTAACCCTAGCCGATCGCCGCGTATGTCTTAACCTTAAGGATGATGATGGAGTAGAAGCCAGGTGTACAGACTGGTGTCCATGAGGGATGGACGAAAAGACCAGAAGATGGTGGTGTTTAGAAGCCAGTATATACAGACTGGTGTCCATGTGGGATGGACAAAGACCAGACGATGGTGGTGTTTAGAAGCCAGTATGTACAGACTGGTGTTCATGTGGGATGGACAAAGGACCAGAAGATGGTGGTGTTTAGAAGCCAGCATATACAGACTGGTGTCCATGTGGGATGGACAAAGGACCAGAAGATGGTGGTGTTTAGAAGCCAGCATATACAGACTGGTGTCCATGTGGGATGGACAAAAGACCAGAAGATGGTGGTGTTTAGAAGCTAGTGTGTACAAACTGGTGTCCATGTGGGATGGGTAAAGAGCAGCAGATGATGGTGATTAGAAGCCAGTTTGTACAGACTGGTGTCCATGTGGGATGGACTAAGACAAGAGGCTTGTGGTGGTAGACACGCAATGAAGTAATAGCCTGTAAGTGGAATACAATTTCCGGGTACTGTACATGCGGTCCGGAAATTGAAAATACCTTTGCTTCGATTTGCAAACTGCGAACGCGGTCACGTGGGTATAACAACAGACAGACAGACACACAGACACGTTGAAATTAGAACCTCTCCGTGACATACGTCACTCGGAGAGGTAAAAATTGCTTTCCGCGAACACGTTTACTCCGATTTGCCAACTGCGAACGCGGTGACAGACACACATACTGACACGTCCAATGTAATACCTCTCCGTGACGTCATCGTCACTCGGAGAGGTAAAAATAGGGAAACAATCAAGTAGTTGTTTTAAAAATACAACGGATTTCGTCGGATTTTGAGACTTTTCCCGTCATTTCGTCGGATTTTGTGATGGATTTCGCAATTTCTTTACTGATTTCGGATTATGGAATTTCGAAATCAGCGAAAAGTACTTTTTATTTCTTTCCGGATTTCGATTTTGTTCTTAATTTCGAATTTCTTAAGCTGGATTACGTGAATGAGGGATTCCTCGGGTTTCAAATAAATTAAAATTACCTCTAGGATGTTGAGGAGAGACGTGCCCTTTGCTACCAATGGAAGAGATTCGGGAAACCTTTCAAAATCTTGAAATGTTTTAATGAAATCCGCTGGTTTAGTGACGACTAGAAAGGAAAGTAAGACAGCCGAGAATGCCAAACACATGAATCGCGAACCAAATTTCCATAATGCCATTAAAACTCTTTGGCTCCGTCTTTTTCCTTCACTCTCAAACTCCGAGCAGCCTCAAAATTTTAAACATTTTAGATTAAAAATATAAAATTAAAATGACATAAATTAAAAACTCACATGTATTAAGAAGAGGCGCCATAAACACAATAAACGCCTTACTAAATATATTTTTTACATCTGATGTAGGATTTGCATTATGTCCAAGGAAAGTGTAAAACGAGATGCAGGTTACGAATAACAATAAAAGAACAAGCCAAACCTGAAAACGAAATAATGCTGACTTTTGTATTATGAAAAAGGGTAGATCAACGATTCCTTTCACTCAAAACGAAGCGCAACATATCACAGCGTCCAAACACCGCTGTATACACCCCTATCCGAAGCAAATTTAAATCGATTCATGTGTTTTTTTTTTATTGCACATATTGTTTTTAATTCGTGTATTAGATTTTTTAAATGGCGTTTAGTTTTTTTAATGGTGAATTAATTTTTCTAAATCTCTCTTTAGTTTCATTAAACCACAAATTAGTTTTTATTATATCGCGTGTTAGTATTTAAAATCATAATATAGTTGTTTTGAATTTCATATTTGATTGTTTTTTGATTAGAAACTGTTCTGAGAAGGGCTAATTTTCATAACGACTGTGTTTTTATGTTAAACTATAGAAGTTATTGTATAAAACTTTAAGGACTCATCCAACGAATGCCTAGAAGATCTCGTGAAGTGATCTCCATATTTTTGGGTTGTGGAATGGATCACGTTGAGAAATGAAAGAGGGACATTGAAAAAAAGCAGTAGACCAATAGGCTTGATAGTTTTCACTTTGGACGTTTTACTCGAAACTTTATTCAGTCCCTTACTAACATCTTTATTAAATGCTTCTTACCGTTCCATTAAATGCTTCCAAAAATGGGAATAGTGGGTGCTTTGGATTTTGCTTCCCCACGAGAATTGATAAAGAATCCATATGAAGAACACTGGAGAAATCTACGACCGTATTTCTTAAATAATCAATTGTAAACGGGCCCACAGCAAAATGAACTTCCTGCATTAAAAAATGTTTCTCGGTTTCATTAATAAGCAATTTGCTTTTAAATAAAAGGGCTCTACAAGTCACTCGATAATCTGACTTTAGCTCACCGTGGGCGGATTGAAGGATTTTACCCCTTAAGTGACTTGTGGGGAAAAGCATTTGCAATGGAGAATTGTTCTTATCAAAAAACCAGTTGTATATTTTAATGTCTTTACATTGCAAAAAGCTAAGATCATTAAACACAGATGAACTAGATAAATAAGCTAAAACCCCCGTTCTTCTAATGGCATCGCCTGTCGACGCCCCTAGTGGGAGAGTACCTAAACTTTTCGACTTATATATCATGTTATGGCTAAGTTTTGAGTCAAGAAGGTTTCAATATTGGTCGCGGCGTGGCGCTATAGAGGCGCTGCCCTAAAATAACCATATGCCGTATCTCCATTTCAGTCCATCTGTGTTTAATGGTCTTAATTAAAAGAAACGTGTAAAATAGATACACCATTGTCATTGAACGTAAATAAATAATTCCATGTCAAAGTTCGTATATTCTGAATAAGAAGTTGTTAATCCTGATAAATTTCCCTTGAAAATATTGTCTAATACTTAAATTTTCATTGGTAAAGGATTGCCATCATTGTTTCTATAAATACATTTACGAAACATGTATATATATGTATAAATAGACCCTTGAGTTACAAGTTTAATTATAACTGGTTTTCCTTTTTTAATAGAGTCAGTATCGTACACTTAAAAACTGAATTCTTACATTTCTGTGTACCATTCCAATCATGCCATCAAACGAACCATCTGGAAGTAGTTCACCCCAAAACCCGTCAGGGCTCTCAACGTATTGAAATCTATTATATGATATTAAAATAATACACGGACAACATTTATTAGTACACGCGCTATTGGCAAAGTACGTTCTAGATACCCAAAGCCTTTTTTAAAAAACATTGTTGTAAGTGCGATTATTACCTAATTTTTAGTGTCTCCATAAAATGATCCAAGAGGTTGACTATTGCACCATGTAAAGCATATATTTCCCCCTTTTCATTCTTCTTGTATGATATCCATTGTGGCCACTGTTTAAAACCATTTATTTAATTTTATATCATACTAGGTGTTACCCGCGACGTCGCTCGCGTATAGTTAGAACTTAAATCAAATGTTAATTAGATTTAACTTGTGTCTAATATTTTTGTAGAACATTGTGTTCACGAACATCTCTCCTGACGGAGCAAAACTAGTTCCTACTGTAGAAGGGGAAAAGAACTGTGCAACATATAAACTTCTCCTGAAGCCATAACTGACGTTTATAACACGTCGTTTCGCCCATCACACTTGAGAAACTGGCTCAATTTTAACTTCCAAGGAAGGGTATGACTTCCTGTGAAAGCTCATAGCAGCAACTATTTACATTAATTTATGCATGTGGTTTTCGTTTTTAAAAACATAACGGATTCGAAAAACCAGAAGTCTCTGTGTGCTCTAATTTTTATAGGAGACACAAATATTTTTTTATTCCCTCCCCCTTGTGACGAACGTGTTTCATGAAAACAGGATGCCACTAAGACCACCTACTTAAAAGGGACCATTGCAAATCAACCGATTTTCATAGATAAACTGGGAAAATTATGTCAACAGTATTTATATCAGAGCTTACCGTCTCTATCGCAGCTAGAAGAGTTCGATTGACGATTGGTAAGGTGGACAAATTCATTTTGTCAAACGGCGCAAATTTTGACTTCAAAAACATTTTCACTATTATGACATCAAAAATAGCGTCATCACGAAACGAATTATGATTGGTTATCAAAATATTTTTAAACAACAAATTTCGGTGGCGTTCTTCAGAATATTATTTAACGCAGAGGTATTTAAGCAAGATTTCCGTCAAATGGGAACTAAGCCTTACTGAATATTCGGATCTAAAATACAACCAAACTATATTTAATATAATTTTTTAGATCATACCCAAACAAGAAGTAAGACATCTTTCTCCTGAATAGCGGAAGTAATAGAATTTAGACAAACAGTTGCGACTTGGAAAGGAAAATTACTCAGAGTTAAAACATTACCGTTAACCAGAATTTCTCTGCAATACTGAAAACCCAGTCATTAAAGTCGCATGATGACTCCAAATCGAAAGAAAAAGGCGTGAATTTGGCTACTCTTAGAGCTTTTATGTTTTTCTGCAAATAGTCATTTGGCAGGTTACTGTAATTAACAGTGGTACAATTTGTATATTACTGCCATTAAAGACCGAAACTTGATAAAGTTTGCACGAGTGAAACCTTAATCGTTTAACTCTCCTACGAACTGTATTCATTTGCAATAAAAAACAGAAGCCACCGAAAGTCTAGAGCTCATAAGCGTGCAAAAGCAAGAATAAGTAATCACTCGTATTGATAGAAGAGAGGGAATAAAGTCCACTTATTGTTTAAGAACATTTTTTACGAAAAGAATCTGCCGCTACTACCAGCCACATAAATTTTGATAAACAAAACTGCCCTATTTGTTAAATTTTTAATGTACTTTAAAAATAACCTGTCTACTACATTGCGGTTGATAAGGTGGACTAATCCATTTAGCAGAATAGTTCAAAAAGAATTTCAATATGAAATCTACAAATTCCTACTCCAGTGAAATTTAAAAATAAAATATGTAAAATGCACATTTTAACTATACCTTTTTATGACTAACCCTTTGGCAACAAAAAATTTCTGGAGATATTTTCCCAATATCTACCAGAATATCAATGTTTTAGGCTGTAGCCTTGATGCTACAAACTTAAAAAACGCGTCGACGCGTTTTTAAAGCACACGCTGAAAATTATTTACTGTATATTTATTTTCCGAGTTTTCGCGATCGGGTCCAGCTTCGCATTTTTGGCGCCACCAAATAACTATTCCTTAAATTAGTCACGTTTGTTCCATATCGATCCACGTTATAAACGAGTACAGCAATAATATAGAAAGCTAAATTTGTAGGACAGGAATACATACAACTAATAGGAATGATTGTGCACCATATTTTCCATGTTAATTTCTATGCGATTTTTGTGGTCCGGGCGTGAGTATTATCCGTCACGTGACGCCTCATAATTCGTACTGGGATTTCATTGGTTGGTAACAACGTGAGGCTAGGCGCGCAAGCAAGGCTTAGCACACTGCGAGATTAATTATTCGTGACGTAAAATCCGTTATAACTAAAGATTAGTCTAGTTCTTCTCACAAAACCCGCTTAGACGCGTTGAGAAAATGGCCATGTAGAGTGATTCCAATTAGCTGTATGTAGCATGTATTAAATGAATTGCATATTTATGACTAGAATATGATATTTCTGCAGTCACGAGACGACTTTATATTGCACGTTACAATATTAATAACATTATTAATATTCCCTATTAGGCCTATATATTATTTTTTAAATTGAGCCTTAAACATTAGTGACAAAAGGGTCAGTTTGTCACTTCTTTCTGTTGCGCCATCTGGTGACGCACTACAGTGTTATTGATGATTCCATCATTGAAAAATTTTACAATTAGCAATTCTTTACACATAAGTTTTCGTTTTCTCTATAATTTTAATATGTAACATTTTTGAAAAATAAACGCAATATCTTGAATTATTTTTATTTTGAACTTGGGATTGCTTTCAATTTAACAAATAAAAATTTAATATCTCAGGTTTAGAATCAGAGCAAAGGATAAGAAAAGCGAACTTGAGAGACTATATGGTAAAAGTCCTTATATTTCCTGTCTGGATATTTCTCGTAACCCTAGACGATCGCGTGGTTACCCTTACCCCAGGAAATAGATCCTAGAGTGCAAGTGCTACAGATTTCTGTCAACTTGGAATAGACGGAGACCAGTAATATAACAACTGATTCTGTTTTGAGCGTATTTCTGTTGTAATTAAATGGACAAAAAATATCCAATAGTACTCTAATACCTTAAAGTACATTGACTACATTTCACACTTCTACAAAATTGACGTAAATAGTTCTTCAATTGAAATTTTATAAAATTATATAAAAAGTGTTGTTCGTTGCACTAGGCAGTTACTCTATGGTAGTTGATCCATTGAAAATGTCAACCGCAAACAGAATTAAATAAAGACCATATTCATGCAGATATTTATTTACAACGACCCATTTTGCAGCGGTTTGTTTTACGTTCTATTTTTAAGAAGTAAGCAAGCCCACACAATAATCCGCAAAAGTAAAGTATAAACATTCCCATCAATTTGCTCAATTAATTTGGATAATTTTCTCTTCGTCCCATTTTGGAGGCAACGATCGAATTTTCCGTGCTCCTCTCAATTTGACGAAGCAGGAGACCATTTTCAACTAGATTAATTGTCCTGCATACAGAAACAAAATAGCAAAATGAAAATTAGTTAAAAAAAGTGTTTCTTATTAGGTAGCTTCCATAAAAATAAGCACTATTTTATCAAAAATGTTTTTACAGTAACAATAAGCTTGTTATCAAATCAAAATTTATTTAAAAAAAAGGAAGATTTCTTTTGGAGTTTTATTAATGTCTTTGTTATTATTTTAACATCTAAACTAATAAGGTTACCTGGCCAGATATATCGTCACTTTAAGACTAGCAAATAACAATTTAAAAAATCTTGTCACTCTCCATTTTAATTTTTTAAAAATATAAATACTCACAAATATGTAAAATTTTCTTTCATATCTGATGGTAAATATTTATTGAAAACGAATGCGAGGAATATGCCAAAATCGCTAAGAGCCATGATGTGAAATCCACAAGGCTGGTGGTAATTAGCCCGGTCATGCAAAATCTTAGATCCACCAGAATATTCAATAATCATAAAATAATCATTTCTTCTTAAGACCTTCGAGGACGTGTCCGTCGATACTAAACTTCAGATGTCAAAAGCGATTCCGCCGGATGTTTGAATTTTTTTTTTTCAATTTCATTATTCCTCGTTTTTTGCTGAACTTTTTATTGCAAATAAGAAAATAAATTAAATGACAATATCATTAAAAAGTAAGAAGAACATGTGTGTTTAAACCGTAATGACGGACCCGGCAATATTTTGGCTGAACTTTCGTACACCAACACCAGTTAACACTGACCAACGTTTCTGAATACTTTGTGGCACGGACGTCTAAAGCTGGCCAGAGGACGGCTTCGTACAAAGCTCGAACTATTCGTCTTCGCAACAGTGTATATTTATTTTATATTTGAT
>JAEQBA010003391.1:0-148003 GCA_019434445.1 Phalangium opilio | reverse complement strand
CCTACAAATGAAATCTTAAATACACTTTTCTTCTCGTGTCTTGATATTTGTGTTCTAATTGCCACACACACAGTGGTAATAGAAAACATAATGGGACGTTTTACACAAAACACAACAGCGCAGTTTTATCCATTGTTTGCCCATCAAACGGGACAAAAATTTGGTTGATGAATAAAAAAAAGTGTAGAAGTAATTAGAGTTTGCTAGTGAGACGTCGTTATGAACAAAAAAAATAATATACTCACATATAATCATACGGTGCTGCGAAAAATAGGGGTGTATATACCTCATTAATCATCCAAGTTGACGGCCGTAATAGGAACGACACTGTGCCCACTATGGAAAAAAATGTGTATAACAGTATATACTACCAAAGGCTAAAACACAAGTTTTTTTTCGCTTCCAATCATAATAATACATTTTTTTTAATAATATAATGTAGTTGTTTAGCTACGCGTATGCGTGCGTGGATGTGGAATTTTTCCACTATCTAAGCGGGTGTTTTAAAGGCCTGAGTAGAACTGAACCAAACCACTCCTATTGAACCTTAATTACCCTAGTGTTACTGATCAACCATGCAATTGGTCAGTCAAATTTGGAAATTAGTGAATTATGAATGTGCATAAAAAAGAAACAAAGAAACCAATTCCAAAAATACATAAAAGATTTTTAGCACCTAGCAAAAAGATACTACCTTTTACCTTCGGCGTCGCTCGCGTGTAACTCCCATCAAAATGATGTAAAGAATGCGTAGATTTTACTGTTGACTAACGTTTTTGTAGCACCCTAGGAGCAAAGGCACTCGGCGTTGCCCGTCAGCCCCTAGGCATGCATTTTTTATTATTTTTCACATTATTCCATAAAGAAGGGTTTTAAGTTTTTGGCAGCCATTTAAAAAGATGGCGACAAATCGAACCCGAAAGACCATTCAGCCCGTCTATAGGTTAAAGGAAAGAAGTGTACTAAATATTTGAGAAATCGGTTGAAACGCGGACTTTGTTGCGTAGAGAAGATTTTTTACATTTCTAGGCGCCATTTATTAAGATGGCGGCGGATTGGGGGAAATATTTCTTAGTACGCGCCTACTACTTATGAGTAACGTTCCTGCAAATTTTCAGCCTTCTAGGGCAAGCGGTTTCGGCTGGGCGTTGATTATCAGTCAGTCAGGACTTTGATTTATATAGATTTAGATAGATGATTTTCTTCACTCGAATAGCTAAACCACGGAGTACATTATGGCCGAGCTATATTTGTCGGTAGCCCATTAACAATTCCAAATACTCTCTTACTTTTTTATACTATTTGATATTCAATCGTTGTATCGATAAATATTTATATGGTGGAATTATTTGAGCACTACGAATTTATTCATATAAAGCTAGGTACTATTGTGTATAAACAATTAGATTCGAGAGGGCTAATCACTCAAAACAGACCGACACGAATTAATGCATTCGTGAATATCAAGAACGAATAAAGGTTTCTAATCCTGAATATTAAAAGGGTTTAGGTACGCCGCATTTTTAAGGTTATAGTTTAACTTGGAAAGGTCAGGTGTCATTTGACCCTAGGGTCGCAGTTAAAAAGTTTTAGTTTAAATTAAACCAATACTTTAAGAATAATAATTTATTGGCTTCTAACAACATTACCATCAACTGGTCTATTCCAAATGGGGACCAATCTGCAACTCTGGCTTCCATTATCATCGTTACAGTTACGGTCAAATCAGATCAGTTCAATGGCAGGGCTTCCACCAAAGTTCACGCAATTGCGCCTAACCTTTCTTATCATTCACTGGAAACCAATCGCTTCATAATTTACAAAAATCGTGAAAAGGCATACGCTATAAACCAAATTTCGTTAATAGTTGTTTAAAGTGACGTTAGGAATAACATTTCGTCAAACGATTTAAATATAATTAAAGTTAATTAATAAATAATATCAATTGATTTTATTAAATTATTCAAGAGAAAGCTTTCACATTTCTTAGTCAGAAATCTTTTTGAGGCGTCTGCTAAATTGAACCACTTTCCCCTATGGGATTGGCTGAGAGAGGCAGGGGTAAGAAGTTCGATTTAGCAGACGCCACTAAATAGTCCTCGTTTTTAAGACTAATTAAATGCTAATTATTGTGTAATAATAGATCATTTTAATTTTTTTTTCATTTATATTTTGAAAAATGCCGTTATGTTAAGGTATAATCAAGAAGCGACATCTAGTAAACTAAATATCGCTTCTTGATATAATGTTATGTTACCTAAACTTCTCCTTTTATGACATTTATCGTCAGAGCGCCTCAATAAATCTTTTGGAAATTAAACAAAAAAATAACTTATTTCCATTCCATTGAACGGTGAAATCATCCTTGGAAATAATTTTCTTAATTTGTAAAATGATTTGAAAGTAGGATTTATCGTCATTTAATCTTTTGGAAATTAAAATACCATGCACTAGTCTGAAAACACACCTAAAGCGATGGAATTTGAAAACAAATGCAAAGAAGTGGACATTGTAGAATGAGCAGTGAGAAATGATTTGCAATTTGATAAGAATAATTAGCATAATTATATGACATTTGCGCAGGCTGATAGACAATTACGCTCGGGGCGTGCGATATAATTCATAATGTAGGCAAATGAATACTTAATTTTATTTAAACAAGGGCTCTCGAGTGGCACGAAACCCGAAGCTTGACCAGAGCTCCTTCGCACGCGGTAATTGAGTTGTAGCACCGGCAGCCCGACAACCCAACATTTTTTCCTATTTTCAGAACCATACCATCAACTAATTATAGAGGGGACCTTGATCTGATATTTTTAGTGGTATTAAAATGTCAGTATAGGCCTAAACAGAGTTGGCTTAAATGATATAGATCCATAAGTATGACACTAAACCTATGCTTCGTAATGCTAGAGACTTCCAGCACGGATGTGTATTGTAGAAGGAGTAGAGACTAGGCCTCTAGGGCCTAGTCATAAGCGTACTAGTGCTCCACGCACAATTTTCGCGCATACCGAGCCAATGTAAACAATCTCTGACGTCACGTGTTTTAAAGAAGGCGTCCGTTTTTCTCTTCCCGGCTTAATTCTTTGAATATTTTCCATATTATAATTAATATAAATAGAAATAATAGTAAAAATAAAAATTAAATAAGATTTGCAACCGTTGAGAAACTCCCGTCACTCGGACTCGATACACAAAAGACCGAGGCTTAACCCTCCTGAATGTTCGTAGCTCGCGGCCATCTTTCTTGTTTACATTGGCTCGCCTAGGTTTGGAGGGAGGGTCAAAATTCATACCCCCTTTTTATGGACAAATAAGGTCAAGCTATTTTTAGTAGAGGGGAAGCTACGAGTCTCTACTCCTTCTACAATACAGCTCCGTGCTTCCAGCTCGAGCTAGTGCGAGAATTGAAGTACTAGGCCTACACTCTGTTAATTTAGCAGTTCAACTTTCTGTACTAAGCCTTTGACAGCCTTTACCTCGAATCTATGACCTATTTCAATCACTTCATGACAAGCTCCAGTTTGTAACTAGTGACAAACTTATGGAGCAAATCTTATGAATTTATGTAGACACACATTGGACCAGCTCCACCAGTAATCGAATCAACGAAAGCTAGTTTTGATTGGCTAGTTGAGTTGGTGGAAATTATCTTCTACTCAGAAACACACCGACATTAAAAATATTCCTAGATTGTCGTACTTATTCTTGTTACGTTACTTATGTAGAAATAAACAAAGAATCTATGACGTTTCACCTACGTCACTTCATGACAAGCTCTTAGTTACTAGTGACAAACTTATGGAACATATCTTATGAACTTATGGCCAACATATCTTATGAACTTATGTTGTGAATGGTTCGTGACTGTCCATAGCGTAAGTCGTCCATTGAAATTACGCTTAGTAGGCTGCTTGGCAGAGTTCTTCCAGAAACTGTTGTTTTAAACTAGAAGCCCCCCCCTTGGAGTCTATATAGCTTCATTATTCCGATAACTCTACTTCTTCCAACCCCCCCCTTTAGAGGCATTCATTCATTTTTAGGTGTGGTGGATGGGGGGGGGGTATGATCGATTGGGCAAACTGCGAATTGACGTTGAAATTGGTTCCCCCGGACACGCCACCGTCAGGATTATAGATTAATTCCAATATTAAACCCATATACCATATTAAAATTTATATCCCCCCCCCCAATTCCGACACTACATACAGGGTGGAAACCTTCTACATCGACCAGAAGTCTTGTTGTTATGAGGGGAAACCTCTACTACACGCCAATAGAGAGAAGAAGTCTTAGTAAAATTCGAAGCTTGTCATCATGGACTCTGGATCTCTGAAGGGACTGGTAAACAGGATAGATTTTTCTCTATAGCACGTTTGGCATTGAGTGTTCCCAAATTCACAGCTCCCATTCCATTTCCCGATTCTATGCCAGAGAGGACTAGGTTTGTACAGTGGAAGGCTGGCGTTTTCCGGTCCCTTTAGAGATCCAGCGTTCATGTTGTCATTATGTGGTTTACGGTGTTCAGTCGACATCGCGCAACAAATAGATTGGTTATGTTAAAGAAGGTGTGATCTCAGACCACCTAAACATGGACAGGCAACTGAACAGGCAACTAGGTTTGCTTAGAGCAACGTCTGACACTAGCGCTGTGGCACCGGATGTAGTAAGTTCATCGCCAAATCATAGTAAAATTCGCTGATAAATTGCTGGCAGTAGAGGCGTGCGACGCATTGCAATTTGTTAATGCGAGTTTAACGCGGCTTTGCCTGTCCATGGTTAGGTAGTCTGAGTTGTGACCAGCTTTCCACGCTAAACAACTTCAACTTTTTCTACTCTTTCCTAAAGCTTGCTACACATAAGCGAGTTTAGATGTGTTACTTTGCGTATGAGCTTGAAATATTGCCCGTTACGACTATAGCGACATCTGGCCCTACCCTACGCAACAGTGTTCAAAACGCGTTACAGTAAGCTTTAGCTATTTGGCCGACAGCAATACAACCGAAAGTTGTTTATGATGGTGTAGGTGTGGTTAGGGTTAGGTTTGGTTAGGTTAGATCTGGTTAGCTTAGGTTAGATCTGGTTAGGTTAGGTTAGGTTTGGTTTGGTTATTTGAACCCAAGTAGAGTTAGGGTCAGTTTAGGTATTGTTTTACCAACCCGAATATTATTAGGTCAGGTAAGGTTAGGTTAGGTTAACGTATGATGATCTTGTACTTAATAGGTAATGTAAACTGAAGGGTCAAGAATGGTTCAAAACTCAAGCCAAAAATGGCTGTCTCAAAACCGCAGAGGCTATTTCTAAAACAGCGGTTCTGAAAAACCCCGATGTTTTTATGGTCGCGGTTTCTTCTTTTCATTTAATTTCTCTACTAGTTCCTATAAATCCTAGAGGCCTACCGGCGAAAGTTTGCACCCTGTACAGAGACTCAGGTTCACGAACTCTGCAACGTTTTCCTTGGGGAATAATATCAAATTCCAAGGTAACTTTGAGTATGGCATAATTAGAAATAAGTATTTTCTTACACGCATCGACATTAAAAGAAAGAAAAAATACATTGTATTTTCCGTTATTTGTATTCACACGAAACGGCGTGAATTCGCCAAACTTAGAATAGAGAGAATCATGAATAAATATTTACTGTCCACGATTTGATTTGAACAATCGTAGGAAATACGATCCGATCATCGAATTGTTTCGACCATTGTATTGAAACAAGGTCGTGTCCTTCGCTAGAATGACCATGCACTAAGACGTGGAAAATTATTGAAGCGGAGCTTGTCTCTACATCCACTCAAATCTGACGTTATCCCAATGTTGCAGTGGCGTTTAAACATCATTACAGTCCCCCAGGCAATGCAATACAAAGAGCTCCATATTCTAGTGGGGTCCCTGGTCCTATGGTCATTGTAATAGATTGGTATTGGTGGTAGGTTGAAAAGAACGTATTAACTATTAAAACAAACGTTATTTATTTATTCACATCGTGACTATACAAAAATGATCTAGTGTGATCCGGGGATCCGACAATACTGATTTCTTAAACTAGTGTTCTTTTGTCTTTGGTATTTTTGGTCTCCAGCGTCGTCTGCTAGATCAACTGCTAGAGGGTTGACATAGTCTTAAAGAAGGCATAATAACTGAGGTGAACACTACAGTCATCAAGGCCCAATGCCCTATTTCACGAATCACGAGTACGGAAAAACTTGACCATACTCGTGATTGGTGGTGTCTAACACTTAAGAGGTTTAAGGGCGCCGCCAAGTGTTCGCTTTCGTCCCAACCTGTAGAAGAACTTTACCAACTCACTCTTAATATTAACTTTCTCTATAGTGTTTTTGATGCCAATATGTAGTTGGTTAGATCAAACTTGGAAAATTTATAGGTGCCGGGAGTGTGGCGCACTCCTGTAAGCCAAGCGTCTGGGCGGCAAAGTTTGAGGGAATAAGACACATGTCGGCGATCCTACTCTAAAGGTGCCGACTGCCCCGTGTCCGCCGGAGGTGACTTGACCCCCACACCCCGTCCGTCACCTCCCAAGAAAACCTCATTTCCTTCCCCTGCTTACACACGTACTGAACGCTGAATAATCGCATCCTTGCCGCGGACGTAAAAGCCCAATTCGCATTGAAACCTCAAAAAAAAAAATTTGTATGTAATATTTAAGATTGTTCCAATTTGAAATGTTCATTATTACACCATAAGTTCATGAGATATGTTCTATAAGTCTGTCACTGGTTACAGAGAGCTTGTCATGAAGTGACGTAGGTCATAGATTCGAGGTAAAGCGACGCCTGGTGAGGCGCTGTCAAGTAATGCAGACTAAATAGGACCTAGATGGAAGTCCTGCATGCAAAATTTACCACCACATAGTGTAGGACTTCAATTCTCACTTGTCGGTCTCGAACTAGCTCTCTTTAATTCATTCTCTAGCATTACGAAAGGTCATACTTATGGGACATTCTAATAAACTTATGTTACATGTTTACAATTCAATAAGAATATGAAAATTTAAGTTCGAACATTTTTTCTAATTCGTTAGGCAAAACATTATTATTTTTTATTGATGACTTGATGTGTTTAAGTGTCTCTTTAATACTTAGTAGAGGCGATTAAAAATCCCCGCCTTGAACATAAACGGATTTTATACCCAAATTAAAATTAAACTACCGCAATAGAGGTATAAGGTGTTTTTATAATGTATGGGATGCATATTCGCAGAAGCTGAAAATGAATTGCAAGGCTATCGGTTATAGCTCCGGGGCGAGATATATTTTGATATCTTGATTATTTTTACCAGAAGATAGATGAAATATTACGATGCGTGCGCCGCGTTATGTCGCCTACAGCCAATCCAGCCTTTACACCGAGGGGCACACCACAAACACCTCGACAAAGATTTTTTACAGCGACTTCAAATACATTCTCTAGAATGGCCCCCTAAATTTTATTAAGAAACTGAAAGACAACGCTAATTCTAAGGGGGCTACTGCTTTCTTAGATAAGACCAAGAAGCGATATCTAGTTTACTAGGGAGAAGGTATAAATTCGCCTCCACATTTCCAGCTCTTTATCTCCAGTCCAAACGTAGGTCCGGATGGAGTTAATCCCCGCTGCCTCTAAATTACAACCAGCAGCATCTCATTGGTTCAAGTTGAAAACTCACGTCAGCGTGACGCGAATGACGAAAATTACAGTCATATTTTCCGACTGAGGAGAGAGTGTAGCGAAATAGCCCGGCGGCCTCCTTTTACGTCCCCCCCTTGTATTTTGAAAGGGGGACTGGGACTATGGCGCGCGCCAATACAAAACATTCTCCCTAGTAAGATAGATATCGCTTCTTGATAAGACTTCATACTGACTTAAGGGTCGTCCGTACAACACTTCAATCTTATGTCATTGAAGAGAACATTTTCGACCCAAAATCGTCCAAAGAACACTCACTTAATTTCTGTCAGAAACACCCTGTACATATTTCAAAAAGCTGTTCGTTGGTTTTCTTTAATTCAAAGTCACAATTCTTTAATTTCATAATTTCAGTGACAAAATTGCACGCTTCATATTAGTAGGGTAATTATCATTAGAAGTGGTTTGGTTGATTTATTTTGTAATGACGTCAGCAACAAAAATTTTTGAAAAGGAAAGTTGATATCTAGACGATTTAGATATCTGCTCCTCGTGCTTTAAAAGCCGATCTAGACAAAAGTCAGTTTTAAATGAAAAAATATTTGATGCTTTGATTTATCGCCGCTAATTTGAATAAAGTTCACATTTTGTTAAAATGGGGTTTAAGACTTCATTGGGACTTTAAATAATATATAGCGTTTCAAAAGGGCGGAGGGTATTTCGTCTGCTTGTTATAAGGGTTAAGCTATGGGGATACAAAGACTTTAATTAAATGTAGAACTTCAAAGTTACCAGTCCAGCATAGTGATTTTGTTTGAAGGCATATCTGACGTCTTTGTATGATCAACATAGCGGATGTTTATCTGTCTTAAGAAAACCTTGGAGGAACCAGCTTGACTGGAGGCGAAAAGCCTATACCCATTACAGAGAGGTCTTGCACCCATGATTGGCAGTTCAAAACACCCAGCATACTTCGCGTTAGCGTGGGCCGACTCCTCAGGTGGCATCTAGTGGACAAAATAGCCAGGTTTTTTTATTGTTCATACATACAAAGTGGCTAAAAACTGGGGTACGCGAAAGATGGCGCTGCAATCTTAGGCCCAAATAAACTAAAGCATAGTGGGTGACTTATGCTGCTGCCTAGCATGTCACACCATCTTTTCACCTCCAGTCAAACTGGTTCCCCCAAGAGAAAATAAGGTGGGCAAAGACCAGACTGTATTTTAAACCCGACTTTTGAACACCTGATTTGACGAGTGGTTCGCTCCTCGTACCTTTAGACAAACTGTTATAGAAGACGCTGAATTATCAGCCAGGAGTAGCAGCCGAGGAGCCGGGGTTCAGCCCACTATCAAAGACGAACCCACGTTATAATTACTCTCTATAGACGCCGGCATCGAGCTAGGCGAACAAATTTGGCCTTAGTCTTAACAGAGGAATCCCGAGCCTTCTCTTAGAGTCTTATGGCAAAGGGATGGTAGCTTATCAATCTTTCATTTAATTTTTAATGGAAGACAAAAAGAGAAAGAGAGTCTATCAGCGCCACCTACCCATAGCGGCCGGCGACTTTGAGAACTACTGTAATGGGCAAGCCAACCACTCCAGATGTCGCTAAAAATCGGGTGACATCACTGACGGGCACTCTCGGCTGGGGTCTGACCAAAAATTAGCCCGCTTTATTTTATCTAAAGCAGCACGCCAAGGCTTAGTGAATAGCGCTACTTTATAAGCTCCAAAAACGACATAAAATAGTTTTTACCTTTAGGTAAGTGTTGGATATCGTCGAGAAAGAAGTTTGGAGCCCGATTTAGTCCTATTTCATAATTTAATTCAAACAATGACGCTGAAATTAACTTCAACAAGCTTTAAGCGGGCTAATTTTTGGTCAGACCCCGGGCCGAGAGTGCCGGTCAGTGACGTCACCAGATTTTAGAGACATCTGGTTGGCTTGCCGATTACAGTAGTTCTCAAAGTCACCGCTATGGGTAGGTGGCGCTGATCAGGAATAAGGATAATTAAAACAAAGCCAGACAGAGACCGAATTCACTACACGCAGGAGGCTAGCTGACTCGCACTGCCTCTAGCGCCGCCTTTTATCGCGATGGAAATAACCCAAGAATTGAATTAGTCTATTTTCACATTTTGATTTGAACTAAGAGCTATCGCTTTAGATCCGCTTACTTTAATTTTCACAATGTTAGGCGTTAAAGACTTGTTAAATCTTTAGGCATGCAGTATCCCTTTGGGGGCGATCCACCTTGACCGTATTCGGTTCTGTCGTTAAATGAAATGTGTTGTTCTAGCACCGCCTTTATTGTTTCTCACGACACGGCATTATCAAAATGAAAATGGTTGTTTTTATAATTTTTATAATTCGGAACCCTTAATTATTTAACCGGGGGCGATACTTACACGCTCAATGCTGCAAAACGGTGATTAATATTATTATTTAAAACCTCTTACCTTAAAACTAGAATTAAAACTTAACAAAACCCTCGGGATATTACCATAAAATGTTTTCCGAGACAAAACCAAATTCAAATCCTCCGAAACTACAAGTTTTTTTATTTTAATTTCTTTGACTTAAAAAGACAAGTTGTAATTTCCTCGCTTACATTCTGTTAATTGCCCACAAAACGCAATTAGGCTAATTTCGCGATGCTCATTAAGAAAACATCGCTTCGCCTAAAGTTATATATTTTTAATTCGAGATGACCTCCACTGACCTCGACGACCTAAATTATTTCCTGACCTTTCCTTTACATGAGCACTAGCTAGTGCTTTCATCCGGCCGAAAAAAGACGAAATTAAACTTGCGTAGCGCCTAAATGTCTGAATTAGTTATAGAAAGTATATCCTAGTTATAAAGAAATCTAAGAAATTATTTTAAGTTTCTTTAATTCATAATTTTACTATATCCATAATTTGCTTCATGAATGGAAATTTTATTTTTCACGGCCACAGAAAAGGAATTTTTATGATATTTTCAGATGTAACAGGATTTTACATGATATTTTCAGATATAACAGGATTTTATATGATTTTCCAGATAAAACAAGGGTTTTATATGATATTTTCAGATATAACAGGATTTTATATGATATTTTCAGATATAACAGGATTTTGTATGACATTTTCAGTTATATTTGAATTTTGTATGACATTTTCAGATATATTTGAATTTTGTATGATATTTTCAGATATAATAAGGATTTTACATGATATTTTCAGATGAAACAGGATTTTATATGATATTTTCAAATGAAACAGGATTTTATATGATATTTTCAGATGTAACAGGATTTTTTATGATATTTTCAGTTGTAACAGGATTTTATATGATATTTTCAGTTGTAACAGGATTTTATATGATATTTACGCATATAACAAGGGTTTTATATATTTTCAGATATAATAGGGATTTTATATTATTTTAAGATATAACAAGGATTATATGATATTTCTCAAATATAACAGTATTTTATTGAACTGTTTTTCTGGCGAACTAATAAAATTTTATGGCATTTTTAGCTAAGTATGTTATTGGTAATAGAGTAGGATCGAGGGGGTAGACACTTAGAACTCAGGTGTACAATATGTCATGAACTCAATGTACTGTCAAAGCTGAACTCTGAGTTCCGAAGGCTTTGAACTCAATGCACTGTCAAAGCTGAACTCTTTTGAACTCTGGTGTACACAGAGATCCAAAGTGTCTACCCCCTCGAGTAGGATTATGCAGATTTGTTTCAGACTTAAAGAGGGCGCACTTGGGTGTAAAATTTGTTAATTTTCTAAAACTGTGGCATATCGAGTACCCTACATAGGCTACATTACGAATATCCCATAATAAAGCCATCTTATTATTATTATTATTATTATTATTATTATTATTATTAATTGAAGTAATTTAATGTGTGCTACGCCTAAACGCCAAAAATAATAAGATCATAGCCAGAGTGATTAGTAATTTAAGCTTTAAAATCATATAGATTATGATTATAGACTAATGAATGAATGAATATTTATTGTCTTTTCACATACAGTTAATCCCTTTTGGAACAGGGAGGAGCAGTTAGGCTGCTCGCAAGTTTAGTTTTGTAATTATTAGAACAGTTTATTAATTAATTTATTAAATGGTATTTCATTACACATGCAGAGAAACCAACACACAGGGAGGGGGCCCGCCATCTAAGGTTATCTTCCTCTGGCCAAGAGGAAACACCAGATGGAGCCCTAGTTCACCACACGCAGGTGGCTAGCCTCTAATGGTGTTTTTTGGTAAGATGGCCTCCTCGCCACTGTATGTTGGTTTCTTTCTATGCAATTAAGACTGTAATCTCTTAAGCCTCGTGAAAGGCTTCCCAAATCACATGTCAATAATGCGAGCATCGTCGGTTCGAAGAAAGGTAAATCTAGGCTAGGTAAAGAGCGTGAAAAATCACGTTTCACATGAATTCCATCATAAACCTTTTGTGTATAGATAGATGGTACGGAGTGTTCCATGCGAGGGGTTGGTCACTTGAATAATCAGGTGTACAAAACCGCAGAATCCGATTACTTGATTTCTAGAATTCTTTGAAAATAATCAGTAATCAAAATCATTAATTGTTGTGGGTAATCAAAGATAATCAGAAATCTCCGATAATCACTGGAAATCACGTGAAATCTTGAGAAAATCAGACATAATCACTTGATCTTTCGCAATCACCTCGGTAATCACGCCTTTCGTGAAATAGTCACGCATAATCAATCGATGAATTCGAAAATTCAAAATGAAAATCGTGATCAGTTGAAATAGAAATAATCACTGCATTCATCGAAATTCACGAAGAATCCAGTGGTAATCACGGCATTCACTAAAAAATCACCGGAATTCATTGGAATTCCAACAGGAATCACGAGTAATCCGCGGCAATAACGGGAAATCAGTGTAAAGATTATGGAAATCAGTGTATAGATTATGGAAATCAGAGTAAAGATTTTGGAAATCAGAGTAAAGATTTTGGAAATCAGAGTAAAGATTTTGGAAATCAGAGTAAAGATTTTGGAAATCAGAGTAAAGATTTTGGAAATCAGAGTAAAGATTTTGGAAATCAGAGTAAAGATTTTGGAAATCAGAGTAAAGATTTTGGAAATCAGCGAAAAGATTTTGGAAATCAGCGAAAAGATTTTGGAAATCACCGAAAAGAATCGTAATCACAGATATCAAGGAATTCATTCAGTAATCATCGGAATTCCCATAAAAATTCAGAAATCAGTAATCAAGTGTACAAAATTTTGGCGAATGACTAGCCCCTCGGTTCCAAGCAGATTCTATCAACAAAGAATCGAGTCAAGAAACCAAAAATGGACTTTGAAAACTATTTGCACGTGCAAACGTTTATAAAACGACGGACGACCAAGCCATAATAAAAAGAATGCGCTTACAATTCTATATTCTAAAGTCAAAGTAAATCTTTGCAAACTTTTTCCCATGATTCTCCTTTGGAATTTTGCAGGTGCGTTCGCTTTTCCGTCTTGGACACCCTGAAGAAGTCCGGACCGTCAACAAACCACGCCTATCAGATGCAAACAACGCTAAAGTGAGTTTTGCGGCTTCTCTGACCATCCCCGTGAAAGGATGGTGTAGGTACAGGTCATGAATTTATTGTACCGAATTCATGAATATTGACGGTCAGTAGCATCTTCATTCTCACAAATATTTGTTCAATATGAATTTAGAAATTTGGTACGTGTTCATAGGACCAGAATACTAATGATTTTAAATGTTATAATTAAACTAATTTCGGTTTTTTATTAGAAATTAAAAAAATGGTATGCAATAAAAAAGACGGACTAAGCCAATTGGCGTTACCTAGGTGTTTGTTTTAAGGGACTATGTGTAGAAACAAACAAACTAAACAGTGTTTAGCCCCGCCCACCATTGCAGTTTTTCCCAACTTTCATTTTCAATAATAATGATTAGGGCATAAGTTCATAAGATATGTTCATTCCATAAGTTTCTCACTGGTAACTTAGAAACTGGAGCTTGTAATTTTGAAGTGAGTGAGTGAGGTAGGTCATAGATTCAGGGAGGTAAAGCGAGGGAGGCCTGGTGCGTAAGGCGCTGCTGTCAAAGGCCTAATTAGAAATGCAGACTAAATAGGACCTAGATGGACTTGGTCCTGCATGCAAAATTAACCACCCACCGAGTGTAGTTATCTCGAGCTGTAAGTCTCTCAGTAGCATTACGAAGTATAGGTAGTGTCGTCATACTTATGGAAGGAACATATCACTTATAAACTTATGTTAGGGGTTATTTATAAAGCTAATAGGCTTAATGGGTTAGGGGTTCGACTTCGCCCCAAGAACTGAAACTTGATTTCCCTGGTGTTGGTGTTACTAATTAATTTTGGTTAATCAAATAAATGAATAAAGATCAAGTCAAACGATTTCCTAAAATACTTCAATTTCGCCTTATAGAAAGTCAAGTCCTTCAACAACATTCATGATGAATTGATTTTATTCACGATTGCTTTCTTGGTTCGCAGAGTAAAGAAAGGTTCTTGCCTTTGTGGTTCATTTTTCAGGTGTTTGACTTCGGGGTATCAATGGCCAAGGTAGATTTTTCTTTCTCAAGGATGGGGTCATGCCCGGGCCATGTAGGACAGAGGTGAGAAGCCACTTTCGTGACCTTTGTGTAGAAAGGCGTCAGTATATGGAGGACAATAGGGGATTGTAAAAAAGATTAGGAGGGGAAACAAATAGGGGGGAAGGCACTAAAAAGTGTTTCGTCACGTGGTGCAGCTGCTTTGAACCTTTGAGCAGACGCTCCTTTAGTTGGACGTTTATTTATAAAAAATGAACATCAATGTAATTCAAACGTACTTCATATTGCACGTAGTAAAAGAAAAACTCACCTTCAGTTTTAAATTAAAACGTTTAATTATCTGCAGCGCCCAAATCCACAAACCCCAAATAAAGTTTTCAGTTAGGCCTTGTCCCACCAAAAAAAAACGATTATGGGCGGGGGAGGGGGTGTAGTAGGACGTTTCAAATATGTCCAGCCTTCTTTTTAAAGTTATCTGGCAGTACTGAAAACACTTTCACGTGACCTCTTTCTTTTTTACAATCCCCTATTTAGGATTGGAATTAGCTACGAGGCAAGAGAGAGGTTTAAGGGTTGGCTGTAAGCTTTATTTACACAGCTGCATGCATTGGAGAGTTTCTTTGTAAACAAGGTAATGAAAAATGTAGGTATTAACAACTGTCAAAATAGACCAGGGTTTTAGAGTTTAAACTCTCGTTTCGCGAACTTGGGTAGCTAAGTGTAACGATGTTTGGAGAAGTTCTACAGATAGAGAGGGGGGGTTGATATTTGCACGAAATTCCATCAGTTTCATGACCAAATTGGAAGAAATCGCAAAATCTTCGAATATATGACAACATCTTCGAATTAATCACAAAATCACTTAATCTTTGAAGAAATAATATGATTGTTGTAGAAATCACCGGAGTTTTGATGAAAGCACTCAATTTTTGATGAAAAAACTGAGTTTTGATGAAAACACTCAATTTTTGATGAAAAAACTCAATTTTTAATGAAAACACTCAATTTTTGATAAAAACACTAAATTTTTTATGAAAACCCTGAATTTTTGATGAAAACACTAAAGTTTTGATGAAAATACTAAATTTTTGATGAAAATACTGAATTTTTGATGAAAATACTGAATTTTTGATGAAAACACAAAATATTTGATGAAGACACTCAATTTTTGATGAAAACACTAAATTTTTGATGAAAATACTGGATTTTTGATGAAAATACTGAATTGTTGTTGAAAACACTCAGTTTTTGATGAAAACACTAAATGTTTGATGAAATCACTAGAACTTTTGATGAAATCACTAGAATCTTTGATGAAAGCACTAGAATTTTTGATGAAAACACTCAAATTTTGATGAAAGAACTCGATTTTTGAAGTAATTACTTCATCTCGGAAGAAATCGCAAAACAATTTCAGTAGACATTAAATGCTTTTTAAATTAGGCCTAACAAACTACAGTTGTTCATTTTTAATATGCTGATTTAATTTATACATAAGTTTAAATATTTTCAAATTAGGCCGAACAATGGTTGTACACACATGAGGACTAGACTTGCTCTAAACCAAATTTAAACTTTTAAAAATCATATGAAGTTATATAGAAATCAGACACAACTAATTTCAAACATGATATAATTCTATAATTTAATTTAAATTCACTAAAGCTAACTCGGATGAATTGAATACACAGTAGCAATGAAAGTAGCACAGACATGTTTCCCACATGAAATAATTATTCCATGCATCTTCCAAAGATTGAAATGATTCAAACCTTACTTACAAAATAATTTAAATTCAAGTTAAAAATCCAAAAGTTTAAAATTTCATAACACAACAAACAAATCATATTCCACGTTTTGAAATAAATAAACCACACACGAACATAGAACGAATACGCAATATAAAGATAAAGAACCTCGCGTCTAAAAATAACACTTATCAAAGTGTTAGCATCTTCCAGCCTGGAGAGAATAACCAGGATATAACAACACTCGAAATTTCATCTTCAAAGTGTCCATACATCGATACTCAAGAGTGTTCACATCACATCACATTCAACTCCAAGAGATTTGATACGAAACCCACAACAAAAGGATTTGGGAAGAAATTACTCGCATCACCGGTATCATAGCAAGGCCCAGGAATAACATCAACCGCTAATATCAGAAGTCTATCAATTGAAGTTATGTTAATAGCATACCCAAGCAACTAAACTTTTGAATTTTTATAACGGCTCAGATCTCGTTGTCAAGTTTTGAGGTGATAAAGGTATAACCTGATTGACTCGAGAAGTGAAGGGGTTACTGGTCCTCGGGACCACTTTATTAATTGAACATCTATAGGAGAACAAAGGTGGGGATCAGTCCGGAGACCAGTTTATTATTTAGGACACTAGGGGTGGTCACTGGTCCCAAGGACTAGTTTAAAAAATATCCTTATTTCCCAGACTGGTCTAGACCCGAAGGGCTACAGACGAACCAATTTCAATTGAGTCCGAGTATTCCTCCCCCATTTTTTGCGTTCCACCCAACCTAAGCCTTTCCACAGTTAGCTTGCCTATTTCTCTCAGATTTAGCAGCTACCCCCATCATCATTGCTTTTATAATTTCTTCGTAAAGTCCGATATGGTTGGTGAATTAGATTATTTCAGATTGCTCTGGATTGCGAGAAATATACCCTTTGCAATAGTCGGGGTTAAATAGAGTCTTGTGTTTAATCACCTTGTTAAAGACTACAGACTGGGCTTATAAGGTCTTTGGTTCCGTATGTTCCGTTTTAACCCAATATCAAGCAGACGATACTGACCCCTCCCTTTTTGAAAGGGTGTATACTGATCTGTCTTTCGATACAGATCTGTAAATGCTAGAGGAACTTAATTGGGTCGACCACAAAATAGATTGAACTTATCTAGATCCAGATCTACAAATTGAACACCCAAAATGCTTCAGAGCACCTCAGCTTTGTCTTCATTGAAGAAAATGCGATGCGTACTTCACTTCAACTTATGGACTTCTGGTGTCAATATTATAAGGGGACCATGGGAGTCAAGGTACTCTCCTGGAGGACAATCGTGACACGCACACACTCACAATAAAAAAACCGGACATTCTTGGCCCGAAATGTAAACCTGATAATAATTCTTCCACTTTCAACACATTGGGTACAACGCCGTCGCGTCCGCGATATCTCTCGGGCCCATTTTCATCATCGATATCATTCAAAGAGAATTTTGCACCGCACATTCTAAACCCCAACCCTCTTATCATCCTCGAGAGCTGCTTTCGTTATAGCATAAGTTTAATAATACTTCTGTAAGTTGATAAACCTTCCCAGGCAATCGAAGCACAGGGTCAGGACCGCCTTCTTGGGTTATAGAGCCTAGAGGGAAGGTCTTGCAGGTTTGGCTCGAGAAAAATCACACGTGTTTTTGAACCCTAAACTTAACTCGAACCAAACCTAGTCCAACCTAAACTAACACGCCTTCCATAGGTACTTTAATAATACCAAACTTTTGAGTGCTTGCCATGAAGTGACGTAGGTGAAACGTCATAGATTCTCGTTGAGGCGCTCTCAAAAGCTTAGTAGAGACTTAATAGGATTAGATGCACTGCAAGTCTTTTAACCCGTATGCTATACATACGGCTATTCGTCTGCTAAATCTGATGAATAGAAACCTAAAATCTCAACAAGGCTGACACAGTTTCTTAGCAACTTATACTAAAATGCAATTCCCGCTTTAACCGTTACACACGGGATGAAGAACTGCCCATACCCTCTCAGTATTGAAGGCGATCGATGCGGAGCGCATTGAGCTTGAATTCTCGCGCCCGATTTTCGAGGTGTTTGTAGTTGTACACTACATTGAGCTCACACATCTGCGCTCCTTTACAAAACGTATCTTTGCATGGCGATGGGATGATAATAATCAGGCCCTCGGACACAATGCCTACCGTGAATTGATAATACCATAATACCAAAGTCAAAGCTCCCGCCAAAGAAACTAGTACAACAACACCTTTTCAAATATATACCCTACGTTCTCGAGTAAAACCTTCACAGGAGGGCAAGCCTCGAATGTGGGGAAGAAATGTATAAAACACAAATGAAATCTGAGAGGCGTAAATTAAAGTCCGTGTTCGCATTACACTGCGCGGAAAAGACCCTTTTAATTTAAATGTCGGTGGTAAAATAGATTCCTATCTAACGTGTTTGGATGCACATACCCATACGTCTTAACCCTATAAAATTCAGCACCGTTTTGAAAAGGGGTCAATTTCGTGAGTTCATTGCAGTTTTTTCCCAAACTCTGTTCGAGTGAGATTTGGAAACTGTATTGATCTAGCGACTTTCAGATCAACTTTTAAAATTCAAGTTAAAATCGTCAATAGACTTAGTTGACATAGTATATTACTGAAAAGGTGTATGCCACTTGGGTTGGGGATTATTAGGTCAATTATTCGCCTACAGATAATTCATATCTAGTTATAGAACAAAACCTAATATAGAGTAGAAATTGTTCAAATAAAAAGTTCTCTCAAATCAGGAATAGATTTAATTTTAGAAGTAGGAATGGAGAACAGAGTAATCTGGGCGCGCGTCAAAGTCCCGGACCCCCTTCCACGGGACAGGGGGTATGAAAGAAGAGGCGGGTCATAACGACAGAGGTAAAAAGGAATAACGTATTTTTTGCCGTCCCAGTTAGCAGCGTCATCAAAACGTAGTTTAAGTGAGCCAATAAGATAATTGAAAATTTTCGTTACGTGTTGGAGGGAGGGGCTCTATACTGGGCTATGAGTTGGACTGATGTAAATACTAACCGTTCCGTTCTCCATTCCTACTTCTAAATTAAATCTATCCCTGCTCAAATCCAAAGATTAAAATTGACACGAAAAATTACAAGAGGTATCATGTATCAATAATCGGCCAAATGATGTGAAATCGCAACTTATTTTTGAATATTACGAAATTTGGCTGTAATTATTTTGTGTAATTGCATTAATTTTAATTAATTAACCAATATGATCTTCGTATAATTACTTTGAATGCAGAAAGAATCAAAAATAATTTTGATTATGATTTTATATGAAACTATATAAAATATCTTGCAATGAAATAATTTTAGTGCAGCGGATCTACAATTATATTACAGAATTTAATTAGAAATATTTTATCATAATTAACCAAATAATAATTTAGCTACGCGACTTACCATTAATGAATATCATTAAAGTTACTTAAACTAAAAATAACTAACGTTCATTCAACGAAAATAAATATATTAAGCAATAAAAACTAATTTGAATAAAAATTCTGAATTAAATTTTATGAATTAAATTTTACGAAATAACCCGGGGAAATTACTCGTAGGTTTATGCAAATGTAATTGGCGTTAGCACAACGAATTTAAAGCGACTTAAACGCAATTAAGAAAATCAAGTTTCCTTATATTAAAATTAATTTAAAATTAGACGCGGTACCTTCAAAAGATTAAATTTCCCAAATTAAATTTTCTGGTGGCAATTATTAAATTAAAGATATTAAAAAAAAAGAATTATTACTCCTTTTCCGGTGAACAACTGTATCTGCACTCAAAGGTCGACCGGAATTGTAATATTTTTTACAAAAACTGAACTACAGCGGGTTCTTCAATTAAAACAATTTGTACAATGAGAAATTAGCTACAAATTAGTATTAGCTGAGTGCTTTTTAAAGAAGACAGTGGGTTAGATAACGCAGGGGAGGTTGGAGTCACAGCTCTTGGGTTATTCAGAATGTTGTAGTTTTACCAGGGATAGATTTAATTTTAGAAGCAGGAATGGAGAACGGCTTTAAGGTATTCAACATCATGATGCACAATTAGTGAAAAGTCTTGGC
This sequence comes from Phalangium opilio, assembly GCA_019434445.1. Lineage (NCBI taxonomy): Eukaryota > Metazoa > Arthropoda > Arachnida > Opiliones > Phalangiidae > Phalangium > Phalangium opilio. The sequence goes on along the minus strand of JAEQBA010003391.1, from coordinate 127,910 downwards.
TATCTATATCTATATAAATCAAAGTCCTGACTGACTGATAATCACCGCCCAACCCAAACCGCTTGCCCTAGAAGGCTGAAAATTTGCAGGAACGTTACTCGGAAGTAGTAGGCGCGTACCAAGAAAGATTTCCGCCCCAATCCGCCGCCATCTTAAAAAATGGCGCCCAGAAATGTAAATGAAATCTTCTCTATGCAACAAAGTCCGCGCGTTTCAATCGATTTCGCAGATATTTAGTACACTGGTTTCCTTTAACCTATGGACGGGCTGAATGGTCTCTCGGGTTCCATTTGTCGCCATATTTTTAAATGGCGGCCAGAAATGGAAAAACCCTTCTTTATGGAAGATAATGTTCGCGTGAAAAGTAATCCAAAAATGCGCGTCCCTAGGGAGGGGCTGACGGGCAACACCGAGTGCCTTCGCTAGTCCTAGGGTACGGCTACAAAAATATTAGTCCAATCAGTAAAATCTACCCATTCTTTATATCATTTTGATGGAAGTTCTTATTACACGCCAGGGACGCTGATGATGAATTTCATAGATGTACTCCGTTTAATTTGTGCAAAACATTGAGCGTGTAGAGGCCGCATTATACGGACCAGGACTATTACAGCGAAAAATCTAATAAGTTGCTAGTCCTATCTCTCTCGTATCCAATAGTCCTAATAGGTGTACGCGTTAACCTTCCCTTTGAAACTGTGCTAACCTTGGTGTGTTTCCGTGTTCCTCATTGATATGCTTGACACTTTTTACTAGTCGCGTTTGTTTCGACATATAGTCGAGGAGCCGATGGGCCAGATGCAATTTAACATTTCAACGTCCCACGTACCTACGGACTCATTAAGACAACGCAAGACGTCGAGCTACAAAAATAGCCCCGAGGAGGCGCTAATTCAACGCCTCGCCTTTTCTTATCGCGTTCCCTGTACACGATAATTATTCCCCATGGTTTTTTGATTTTTACCTCATGCACGTCCGTTCTGCATGTTTTCTTTTAACAAAATATTGGACCTACTAATTGCTGAAGCCACAGAAGAGAGGTGTCCTTCTTAAAGTTGACTTCTTTCGGAAGCCTTTTTGTATCGATTTTAAATTTTGGATCCTTCGTGTTTAAATTGTAACTTTTTAAAGTTACTTGTTAAATTTAAATTAGTGTAGATTAAAATTTGGCTGAAGAATGACCAAGGTCCGAAAGCTATCAAAATAAATAACTTTTTAGTTTGTAAATAAACTTTTAATTTTTAATGAGTTCCATGAAGTAGCTGTTTCTTATTTCAGTGAAAACCAAGAGTCGGAAATTTTGTATTTGCAATATTGTTACAACTAGAGATGTGATATCAATATAATTTTTAAAAATGGTAATTTTATTGAATAAATTACTAATCAATTGCTGATAAACAAAAACGACAGATTCGAACTTTATAAATAACAAGCTATTACCTGCGGCATCGCTCGCTTGTAATAAGAACTTCCAACAAAATGATACAAAGAATGGGTAGATTTTACTGATTCGACTAATATTTTTGAAGCACCCTAGGAGCGGAGGCACTCGGCGTTGCCCGTCAGCCCCTAGGGATGCATTTTTTATTACTTTTCACGCGGACATTATTCCATAAAGAAGGGTTTTTAAATTTCTGGCCGCCATTTAAAAAGATGGCGACAAATCGAACCCAAAAGACCGCATTCAGTCCGTCTATAGGTTAAAGGAAACCAGTACACTAAATATTTGTGAAATTGCGGATGGACTTTGTTGTATAGAGAAGATGATTTTTACATTTCTGGTCGCCATTTTTTAATATGGCGGCGGATTGGGGGGATATCTTTCTTAGTACACGCCTACCACTTATTACTAGTAACGTTCCTGCAAATTTCCAGCCTTCTAGGACAAGCGGTTTGGGCTGGACGTTCATTATCAGTCAGTCAGTCAGTCAGGACTTTGATTTATATAGATATAGATTATATAAAACATTACAGGAATCAATTAATGAAACCGGAAAAACTAATTATTTTGATAATTTTGATTAAAATTTTATTTATAATCAAAGTTAATTAATTATAATTAGATAGCATTAAGAATATTGACGTAAATGTGAAGCTTTATTTGACGAATCCCAAGATTTTACTCGACCTAAGTTGAGCGAGTTTTGATCTTAAAGGCCGGGAAACGGCGAAAAGGGTTCTTGTCAAACTGAAAACCGTGCATCGAACTAACAATGGGCGACCGTGCTTCGAAATTTTTAGGGGTTCTTGTCAAACTGAAAGCCGTGCAAAGCGGTTCTTGTCAAACTGAAGATAAACAATGGACAGTCTCTTAAATGGGGGATGCAAAAAGTCGGGGAAACAAAATTTAAGAGACTGTCCATTGTTTATCTTCAGTTTGACAAGAACCGCTTTGCACGGCTTTCAGTTTGACAAGAACCCCTAAAAATTTTGAAGCACGGTCGCCCATTGTTAGTTCGATGCACGGTTTTCAGTTTGACAAGAACCCTTTTCGCCGTTTCCCGGCCTTTAAGTCAAACTCAACCCTAGTATCGTCTTTTCGAAAGCAAACTGTTTTCATTCTGCCTGATATCACGATGAACAACGCACCATGATGTCAATGGGCGAATAATCAATACTAGGAAAGTTAAGCATGTAGGGTAAGTTTCAGGCGCGAACTAGTCCAACATGGGCGCGCACACCACAAAATAGGTGTGAAAATATAAAAGTGGCATGTTGTAAGGGCGCACTCTTGAACGGGGGCCATACCGACAAATATTTATTATATAAAATATCTAAAAAGGGAACGATAGCCTGCAATATATCGGACGTTTACAAAGCAAATGTTATACTATGGGTAAGAGGGCTTAGGCATCGATGGAGGGGCTGTTGAAGGGGACCCATACATTTGCACAAGTTAGTAAGTAGGGCCCTCCACAATTCGCTATCAATGCAACAATGGCATTAAGGTAACCCCTGCGTAAGGATCGGCTCCCGGACCCATTTTCAAAATGGCCGTTCACGTTTAAATAATAATATCAATTCAATATGATGTGAGAAGAGGTTTAAGCGTCGAGTGGCGCTCATTGCAGGTCCGGAATATTTCGTGGGCCACATACTCATAACTCTTCATCAGCATTTCTTACAACGCGCTTAAAAAATGAGTATATTTGCAAGAGTTGAAGGATATCCCTACAAGCAGAAGTGAGATGAGACTAGAAGTACTGAGCTAACCAAATTCTTCACTGGCGAAAGTGAATATTCTTAATAAGACACCAACGGTTGGCCCTCTAGTGGCGGTTTCAGAATTTTCCCTCCAAAAACGTGAGACGCTTGTGGTGGTAGACGGCCAAACTAGATTCAAGCACCCGCGTCCGTGTTTCGCCGCTTTAGGTTGAGGGGAAAGGGGTAGGAAATATTTTTGGAACTCGACCAATTTTGTTCTCTCTAGTGTAGGCGCGATTGAAGCGGCGTAAAATCCTCAAATTTGTTCACTAATGCCAGGATCTATTACCAATGCTAGAGCCCTTCACTTCTAGTCTCATCTCACTTCTGCTACAAGCATAAATTCATAAGATATGCTCCATTGTCACTGGTTCCTGAGAGCTTGTTATGAAGTCACGTAGATGAAACATCACAGATTCGAGGTAAAGCTACGCCTGGTGAGGCGCTGTCAAAGGCTTAGTAATACAGAATAAATAGGAAAATGGACTGCAACGTTAACCGAGTGTAGTCTGCAATTCTGGCTTCCGTCGTTCTCGAACTAGCTCGAGCTCTAAGTCTCTAGAATTACCATGTGTCATTATTATGGTACTCATGCAACAAGGATCAAATCACAGTTAGCCATGGCTGATTTTTTTCGATTAGACCAATATGAAACTACTTTTGAAATCGTGTTTTCAAAAATTGTGAAAAGCAAGTTGTAAGTGTTTAAAAATTCAATCGAAGTCTTTTGAAGTTCGAAACCTGTATGGGTATCCTTGAGACCTTTTAAGATGGTCCATTTATTTTGTTTTCTCACATGAATAGTGTATCGTAAACAAATGCATACTTGGTTTTTGCTGGAAGTTGGCTAACATTATCACATCCAAGTTATAGAAATGCTACTTAAAGTGTTAGTGCCATAATTTTCGTCATCCACAAACTTAAAATGCGAAAAAAATCCTTGAAAAATCTAGTTTATTATGATATGTTTACTCCTTTGTATTTGGTTTCGTAACAATTTATAAAATTGCAATCAAAGTATTGTACAGTTTGGAAAAGGCCTAGTTAAAATTTTGTGGCTCGTTTGATGATGACGTAGTAAGGAGAAATTTTCTCTCCAGATGTCGCTCACGTAACGAGCCTGTTAGTGTCGCATTAAGCCTATTTTATTCAGATTCGCGCCTCGGCATTAGTAGACTCGGCTTTTCCGCGAGATGCCGTGAGTGACGTATCGAGGAGAAAAACCGGCCAAAAATCAACTCCGCAAATTTGCTTTTGCCCCCAAAATTTATTTTCTGTGTTTTCCCTCATATTTAAATATTGATCAAGCATATTTTTGGAATCAGAAGAGTTTAAACTCAAAAAAGCAAGGTTTTCTCTAGATTTGAGATACGATGTCACTATTCCTTTTAATCTATTTTTAATATTGATGGCAAGGAACCATTAGACCCAACGATGGATTATGGCTCATGGAATTCTCAGAGCCACTATTCAGCGCTTCAGAGTTGAAAATCGAGCCCCCTTGGCGTGTTTCCTGTGTCCGATTTATCGTTCGATGGTTCTTCAATTCAACTCGAGTATTTTTGATTTTGCGATTTTTTTTCGGCTCGCGTGGCGAATCGAACTCAAGTTTTTTATTCCAATTGAAGCAGACGTACGTCCCTTTGCTGTTGTCCTTCTTGTACTCGAACAAAACTGACTCCAGGGCTAAGTGCCAACAAAAAAATAGGGCCGCCGGCTCTTGACGTATAACACCGAACCCCTCTTGACGTAACACTATTGAATAACTATAGGCGATAAAAATGGAAGCCCTCCCCCCAAACCTCACGCAAACTTCTATTTATGATTACAATAGAGATGGTGATTGTACATTTGCTGGCGCAATAGCTGGCCACAGAAGTTGTATTGCATAAGTTTATAAGATATGTTCATTCCATAAGTTTGTTTAATTAATCTCTGGTAACTTAGAAACTGGAGCTTGTAATTTTGAAGTGAGTGAGTGAGGTAGGTCAGATTCTGTTGAGGCACTGCTGTCAAAGGCTTAGTAATGCAGACTAAATAGGACCAAGATGGAAGTCCTGCAAAAATAATTAACCACCGAGTGTAGTCAGGGTAAACGTAATAGTTAGTATAGGGCGCTGTAGGTTAGCTGTGGGGGCATAGGTGCTAGCCCCCTGCACCCCTCTATGCATTGTAAAGGGACCCACCTGTTAACAAGCCGCAGGCTTAGTGTTTAAATCCCGTCCTAGACAAAGCTTAGATTATTATCATAGATTAGTTCTCGCTTGTCGTTCTCGAACTAGCTCTCTGGATTACGAAGTATAGGAAGTGTCATACTTATTTATGGAACATATCTTATAAACTTATGGTGATATATATACGAATAGGGCCTTGTATCCGCCATTTTAGGGTATTTTGAATATACTGTTGCGAATTGAGGTAAGTGAAAAACTGGTTTAGAGTATTTTTATGGAAAAGGTATAAACAGACAACAGATTAATAAGAGTTTTCCATAAATACGTTTTCAAAAACTCTTTATTGTCAATATATTTAAGCGAAAAATAAATAGGCCTAATGACGTAGGATATTTTCCTTGAACGAAGGCTAAACAAACGACAGATCAGTAAAAGTTTTCAATGAATGCCATTGCCAATACTGTTTGTTGTCAACAAAGTTAAATGAAAAACAGATTTGTGATTTGTTCATTATATATTATCTATTTAATGTGTTCTAATTAAGTTTTAGAAAACTATGTTGATACTATTATGGCCCAGCCCTTGGGTCATCTTGTTTAACTTAAAAATCGTGTGGTTCTCTATACCAAAAACATTACGGGCTAATTTACTAATTAGTAGTGTTTATCAAGTTTATGTAATCATAATAAAAAAAATAAATCCACCTACAAGGAAGGCAACAAACCCGAAACTGCATTAAATTATAAAAATTATCAAATATTTTCGTTGCCTCAATGCAATCCATAGACTATAGAGAAATTAATCAAATAAATGGGTAAACTTTCGAGGCGTAAAATCACGTTTCGGTAAACATTTTGAAAACGATAGCATGCAGTAGAAAAAACCCAAAAATTCAAAGGATTTACTTTAATTAGCTCGTCCTACCAATTAAAACAACACACCAAATTAAAAATGCTGTGTAGGCCTACATGATGGAAATACCTAATAAAGCCTAATGCTATCATCGTGCATGGTAAACTGTATTAAGAGCTATATGTATAGTTATTGAGCGGCTTGGTTTGGCTCGAGCTGCGAGATATAGTTCGAATCTTATTCGCAGTTTGTTTACTTGTTTGTCGGTTTTCGTATCGAATTGGTCACTGAGAGCTTGGCATGAAGTGACGTATGTCATAGATTCGTGGTAAAACGACGCCTGGTGAGGCGCTGCTGTCAAAGGCTTAGTACTGAAGAATAGCGCTGGGCTGGAAGAGCTTTTAATGGCTTGGAAATCTACCTACCGGACTGAAACAGTTGGTAGATATTTTGTTTGGACTTGGCGAATTTAAAGGTCTGAAGGACTTGTATTAGTGCAAATGAGGTGGAAACTTTAAGTTATATTTACAAAAAAGATTATTTATTACACTAAACTAAGGAGTTTTAGTGGAGACCCTTTGGTCATGCAGCTAAGGTGAAGAATGGATACATTCCCCCTTTCTCGCCAAGTCTTTATAGAGGGCATCATCGACGTCACCGGGCTTTTGAAGGAAGTCGACGTCATTTTTCGTTAGGTTAATGGGTACTTGCGGGGCGCGGTTCGATAACTTCTGACACCATATTACGGTACGGAGTTAAGTCAAAGGCAACACTTTATAACGACATAGTTTATTGAGTCACTTTAGTCTCGATCTACATACTAATACTAACTAGTGAGATTACACCTACGTCTGTTTATATAACATCTTTAACATGACCTTTGTTCTATCGTGTTCTTATCTAGTCTAGTTGCTTTTTTATGAAGTCAATTATAAGTCTATTATAACAGTCACCGTCTTACGGGGGCTTTTCGCTACGTGGCTTCGCGGGCGAGGTGCAATTTGGAAAGTTTTGGGGTACCGCTTTTTGGCCCATGACGTCAATGATTTTTAAGGAGTCTTGGCGTTTCAGGATAAATTTACTTTTGTTTTCGTACTGGTGTTGGATTGTAAAGGATTGGGAATTTTGTTTTTCTCTTATATTTTTAAGGTTTGAATAGGCGTTTACAAAATATTTCGAATGATTTCAACAATGGAATTTGACATTAAATTTTACATATTTTACAAATTAATTATTTCGCGTGAATTATATACACAAATTCATAACAAGTACAGACTGAATGGGAAGATGGAGTGCAAAAATAACCGAGTGTAGTCTGCAATCCTCGCTTGTCGTTCTAGAACTAGCTTGAGCTGTAAGTCATAGGACAATCACAATACTAATAAACCAAGAAGGGATCGAGGAGACCAAACCGCTGAGACACTATAAAGGCGTCGTAAAATATCACGATAGTGACTAATTATGTTTGCGCGACGAGAAAAATTAATATTTTAATCAAGAAAATGAAGAAAGGAAACAAATTAAGCTTATAAAATGGGAGGGTCTGATTAGAGCCGCGTTGCGCTCAACGGTCGAGAGCAAGCAGTAATGACAGCCCCCACAATTGGCATTATAAAACTTCACGGGGATATAACGTGGGGTGCCATTAGGCTCTAAGAAGGGCCTCTTTCGGGCGTGACCTTTACCAAACGCCGTTCGTTCATCTATAGCATACAGCGGCCGCTTTCAAAAAACACAGGGGGACGTAGAAACGATTACAATAATTAGGTGTACTTGCGGCGGCTAATACAAGAAAAAACAAGTTGGGAAACCAAAATAAATTACCTCTCCCAATCGAGACCAGGGCTATCTACAAACTTAAGAGGTTTTTCTTAAATAATTTTATAAATATAATTGATATTAATTATTTTAATCGTCAATATTTTACCTTAATTATAGTTAAGTCGTTTGGAGAAACTATATTCCTAAAATCATTTTAAACGTAGCTATTGTTGGCTTTTGAATTCAAGCGTATGCCTTTTTATTTCTTGGAAATTTAGGGTACAGTCGCCGCAATTAAAAACTTTCTCTCTCGCGACGTCTTGTTTCAATCATAAGCCGCAAATTATTGATCTGATACAATGGGTATAAAAAACGTATCTTATATTGTTGTTTCAATAAATTTTTTACTAAGCGTTCTTTTTTGCACTCTCCACTTTCCATTTCCAACTGCTAAATAGGGGGTTTTGAATGATTGGGATGATTTTAAAGAGAAGGTGAACAGTTGAGCATAGCTCGTCCGAATTACCGAATGACATTCCAGTAAAGGGAGAGTGATGTTAATTGCAATTGTCTGAATACACGTCCCCCACGGAATCAATGCCTTGAGCCATATTGCACAAAGATATAATCAACAATTGTGGAATGAAACTTAAAATCTTCCTCCGGTGAAGATATGGCCACGGGTGCGACATTCTGTTCCACTATGGTTCGCAAATGCCAGGGGGTGGAGAGAGAATTCTATCTAGATTAGTGGGCGATTCTTGATGTCAGATTCAACATAAGTCTGCACGAACGTTTGGTTGAAAACGGCGCATTTCGGAGAGAACCATCTAGAATTTCAATGGCCAACCAATTCCCTCAATATGTCACCCATTGAAAACCGCTTGATGGAGGAAATAAAGGTTCACTGAAAAGGAGAATACCCACACTCAAAGTATAGCATGGGTCACAAAGTGGTGCCTACATTTGAGAAAGTGGTTGTGTTCATTGTCTTCAACTAATTGGGATTCGCCATAATCAAGATGACAAACCTTTCTCAAGAAACCCTTTATTTACAATGCAAAATTAGTATTATACTAAAGTTACACTAGTCTTAGCAGTGTATCCGATGGCAAATTATGGTCTAATTGACAATCAATGGAATCTGCTGAGCTGCACGAAGTATTAAATACTTGAAGGTTAAGTAAGGACGCAATTAATGCAGAGTGTGTATATATTTTATTGAGAACAACCCAACCAACATAACAAGTTAAATAAAGAATAAAGACACTTTGCTAATTACTATCCAACATTTATTCTTAATTATGAACATGATTAGGATAAATACATTTATACGTTTTCATTTTTAATTTCATTATGCGATTAATATTTGATCATTTTCCCGTTGGCGTTTACAACCTGTTGCATTCTCTGCGGCATTGATGAAAACAGATTGCTTATGTAATCGGGCCGCTCGCCAACCTCTTCCCATGCGGCCTGGATGATGGTGAATAGTTCGTCCTTATCATTGGGAATTATATTGTTCTGGGATACAATCCTTTTCATAATCGCCCAGACGTTTTCGATTGGAGATAAGTCGGGTGAATTTCTTGGCCAGTTCATTACATCTATTTCCGGATGATTCTCATTCAAATACGCCATGGTTGCACGTGACTTGTGTATACTCGAATTATCTTGTTGAAATATAAATTTACCGTCCGGAAAATGATTGTCTACGACATGAGGAAAAAAGGTATGTTCCAATACATCAATATATTTATCGGAATTAAGGTTCCCTTCTATTCGTGCTAAGGTGCCAATTCCATGTTTTGAAATATAACCCCACACTGGCACAGAAAACCGTCCGCTCTTCTGGATTAAATGAATGTTAGCCGCATCATATCGGGTCCCTTTCTCTCTCCACACTCTTACGTGATGGTCCGTAGATGAACAAAATGTTGATTCGTCGCTGATGACAACTTCATTCCATTCGTTCCTCCAGTGAAGGTGAGCGCGCGCAAATGCTAGGCGTTCTTGTTCGTGCTCTGGTTTGAGATATGGCTTCTCCGCGGCGATACGACTGTGTAGCCCAACGTCACGTAATCGGTTTCTAATCGTTGTTTCCGACGCTTCCAATTCCATGATGGATTTTACAGATCGAACAGTGGTGGTAGGATTATTCACAACAAGAGCAGCAATAACGTCGTCTTCTTCTGCAGTGGTAACGCGTGGAGTTCCCGGTCTTGGTTTGTCTGTCAATCGCCCATTTTCACCATAAGCGGCTAGCCATGACCTCACGGTTGGCTTTGAACAGCCCAGTTGCTGCGCAATAAAAGGAACACCCCGACCAGCCTCATGTAACGCAACGAGCCTATTGCGTTCTTCCTGTGATAATCTTGGCATACTGACTGGTGAGAGAGTGAGACAAACTGATAGTCTTTATATAACAATTTAAGGTAAAAAATATATTCTAACACATATTTGTTCTATTTTATTCAGGCAACACATATTTTAAAAATGCCACGAAAAAACCCAATTTGGGTTTTTTCGTGGCATTTTTAAAATAGAACAAATATGTGTTAGAATATATTTTTTACCTTCAATTGTTATATAAAGACTATCAGTTTGTCTCACTCATTCACCAGTCAGTATGCCAAGATTATCACAGGATGAACGCAATGGGCTCGTTGCGTTACATGAGGAACGAATGGAATGAAGTTGTCATCAGCGACGAATCAACATTTTGTTCATCTACGGACCATCACGTAAGAGTGTGGAGAGAGAAAGGGACCCGATATGATGCGGCTAACATTCATTCAATCCAGAAGAGCGGACGGTTTTCTGTGCCAGTGTGGGGTTATATTTCAAAACATGGAATTGGCACCTTAGCGCGAATAGAAGGGAACCTTAATTCCGATAAATATATTGATGTATTGGAACATACCTTTTTTCCTCATGTCGTAGACAATCATTTTCCGGACGGTAAATTTATATTTCAACAAGATAATTCGAGTATACACAAGTCACGTGCAACCATGGCGTATTTGAATGAGAATCATCCGGAAATAGATGTAATGAACTGGCCAAGAAATTCACCCGACTTATCTCCAATCGAAAACGTCTGGGCGATTATGAAAAGGATTGTATCCCAGAACAATATAATTCCCAATGATAAGGACGAACTATTCACCATCATCCAGGCCGCATGGGAAGAGGTTGGCGAGCGGCCCGATTACATAAGCAATCTGTTTTCATCAATGCCGCAGAGAATGCAACAGGTTGTAAACGCCAACGGGAAAATGATCAAATATTAATCGCATAATGAAATTAAAAATGAAAACGTATAAATGTATTTATCCTAATCATGTTCATAATTAAGAATAAATGTTGGATAGTAATTAGCAAAGTGTCTTTATTCTTTATTTAACTTGTTATGTTGGTTGGGTTTTTCTCAATAAAGTATATACACACTCTGCATTAATTGCGTCCTTACTTAACCTTCAAGGATTTAATACTTCGTGCAGCTCAGCAGATTCCATTGATTGTCAATTAGACCATAATTTGCCATCGGATACACTGCTAAGACTAGTGTAACTCTAGTATCCTACTAATTTCGCATTGTAAATAAAGGGTTTCTTGAGAAAGGTTCGTCATCTTGATTATGGCGAATCCCAATTAGTTGAAGACAATGAACACAATCACTTTCTCAAATGTAGGCACCACTTTGTGACCCATGCTATACTTTGAGTGTGGGTATTCTCCTTTTCAGTGAACCTTTATTTCCTCCATCAAGCGGTTTTCAATGGGTGACATATTGAGGGAATTGGTTGGCCATTGAAATTCTAGATGGTTCTCTCCGAAATGCGCCGTTTTCAACCAAACGTTCGTGCAGACTTATGTTGAATCTGACATCAAGAATCGCCCACTAATCTAGATAGAATTCTCTCTCCACCCCCTGGCATTTGCGAACCATAGTGGAACAGAATGTCGCACCCGTGGCCATATCTTCACCGGAGGAAGATTTTAAGTTTCATTCCACAATTGTTGATTATATCTTTGTGCAATATGGCTCAAGGCATTGATTCCGTGGGGGACGTGTATTCAGACAATTGCAATTAACATCACTCTCCCTTTACTGGAATGTCATTCGGTAATTCGGACGAGCTATGCTCAACTGTTCACCTTCTCTTTAAAATCATCCCAATCATTCAAAACCCCCTATTTAGCAGTTGGAAATGGAAAGTGGAGAGTGCAAAAAAGAACGCTTAGTAAAAAATTTATTGAAACAACAATATAAGATACGTTTTTTATACCCATTGTATTAGATCAATAATTTGCGGCTTATGATTGAAACAAGACGTCGCGAGAGAGAAAGTTTTTAATTGCGGCGACTGTACATAATTTGGGCGATTTATTCACAGTAAATGATAAGAAAAGCCGCAATTGCGTGGACCTTTGATGGAAGCCCTAGCTGCCATTGGGAGGGGGCTAGACGTTTCTTGTAACCTATCCGATCGCCACGTACTTCTTAACCCTAACGATGATACTGGAGTAGAAGCCAATTTTGCTTTCCGTGAACCGCGAACGCGGTCCGGATGTTGCGAATACATTTGCTCCGCTTTGCCTACTGCTAACGAGTTAACAGACACGTCCAGTGTAATACCTCTCCGTAACGTCATCGTCATCTCGGAGAGGTAATAATTGTTGATCCTATGCTATTATACCCTAGGGTTTTGTCTAAATGTAATGCGAGTTAAACCCCCTAGGAGGGATTGTAGTGTATAGAGACTTGTTCACACTTGTTATATCAAATTTTAAGAGGTTACTAAAAATTTAGAAAATATTATGACTAAGTGGGAATCAAACTTTGGACACGATATATATTAATATGTTTATCTATGGATGAAACGCGTGTTATTCTTTGAAACTGTGTTTCGTTTTGGTCTTTATCAAATTATATGGTTTCATTTCAATTTTTTTTTGAATAATGTGGTTTTTATGAAAGTTCATTAAATTAAACTTTTTTTTACCAATTTTGTAGTATTTCTTCAGACTAAAGGATCATGTTACTTTTGGTGAAGTTAATTAAGGTATTATATACTATTTTGATCAAATTAATTAATGGATTATATGCTAATTTTGATGAAATTAATTATAGGATTAAATGCTAATTTTGATGAAATTAATTATAGGATTATATGCTAATTTTGATCAAATTAATTATAGGATTATATGCTATTTTTAATCAAATTATTTATAGGATTATATGCTATTTTTGATCAAATTATTTATAGGATTATATGCTATTTTTGATCAAATTAATTGTAGGATTAAACGCTATTTTTGATCAAATTAATTATAGGATTATATGCTATTTTTGATCAAATATATAATTGTGTACCATTTAACAAATTTCAAGTATTTATTAAACCTTGCGATCCGTGACCTGGCAAATCACGTCTCACGCAATATTTAACAATCGCAGACTTTACTCACCTACAACACGTGTATTATTTAAAAGTAGATTAGAGGATTAAGGCATGCAGCTTACAAACGTTTATTTCCAAGAAAACAATATTATCTTGGAGATATTTTGATATTAAAATAAATTTAGAATAAAAAATGCATTATTTCAAATACAATGTCCATATAGCGTCAATGCTATGAGAGTTAATTTATATTTTAACGCGTTTTCAAGCAAAACATGGCGTATTAAAACACCGCCCTTTTGGTGCAAGTTTTTGCCGCGGCCACCAAAAGATCACGAAGCTCAAAATCGTGATGAAAATAGCAATTAAAAATGTGTAAAAACTTTTGTTCTTAATTAATCCTAGGCCCAGATCTAACGCGCGTTTAAAAAAAATTATAAACTTTCATGATCCAATGAAAACATTAAAAAAAAATACCTGGTTTTAAAAATTTTACAGAAATCTCAGGGAAAACTTTTAAATAAAGTTAGAAAAAATATATATGACGTGTTTCTAAAGGCCAAGTTTCAGAGTATTGGTTCCGCTTCAACGAAACTCCAATGCCAAATTTTAAACACACAAAATAACTACATTTTAAGAAAATTTGAAATTAGTTTGCCCATATGACAAAGAGTCATCTTTTTCAATCATAAAACCATAAGTTTATATATAAGATATGTTCCATAAGTATGACCCTTACTATACTTCGTAGTGCTACTGAGAGACTTACAGCTCGAGATAACTAGTTCGAGAACGACGGAAGCGAGAATTGCAGACTATACACTCGGTGGTGGTTAATTTTGCAGTCCATCTAGGTTCTATTTAGTCTGCATTACTAAGCCTTTGACAGCAGCGTCTCACCAGGCGTCGCCTTACTAGAATCTATGATGTTTCTTCAAAGATGATGGGTAATCTGGGGGAAATCGCCACCGCGATAACTGTGGAACGACTTAGGTCTGTTGGGACGGTTAAAATAATGGAATAATACTCGGGAAAATGGCGGGCTGTCTACGTTACACAAATCAATTTTCCCGTGTATTGCTCCCCTATTTTCTAGCGTCCCACCGGACCTGAGATGTTGCACAGTTAATGGACCGATTTCTTTTAGATTACCCATCATCCTTGGTTTCACCTACGCTGCATCACTTCGTCACATGCTCTCAGTAACCAGTGAGAAACTTACAGGACATATCTTATGTACTTGCTATAATACAAACCAGAAGTAAGATAAGGGACTAGAAGTAAAGAGCTCTAGCATTGGTAATAGATCCTGGCACTAGTGAACAAATTTTAGGGGATTTTATGCCACCGCTTCCATCGCGAGTGTCTACACTAGAGAGAGTGAAAAAAATTGGTCGAGTTCCAAAAACATTTCCTTCCCCCGTTCCCCTCATCCTAAAGCCGGGTATGTACACGGACGAAGCGGGTGCTTGAATGTAGTTCGGCCCCGTCTACCGCCACCCGAGAGCGTCTCACGTTTTGGAGGGAAAATTGAGAAACCGCTACCAGAGGGACAACCGTTGCTGCCTTATCAAGAATATTCACTTTCGCTAACCAAGTGAAGAATTTGGTTAACTCAGTACTTCTAGTCTTATCTTACTTCTGTACTAACCAAACTCTGAAACATAACTACGACTTGACAATAACATTTCATTACACTTGCCCTTTAATAAAATTAAAAAATATCCTCCCAAAAAAAAACGAAGATAAAAAGCACTTATATTCAGTTTCAGTGTAAAAGTTTCAAAAAACAATAAAATGCTTTTGCAGCTATATATTTTCTCACGCGATTTCTAAAAAGCACCTTAATGCATTCTCCATTAAAATACACCAAAAAACACAAAAAAATAAAATAGAATAACAGTAATACTTCCCACAACCGGATCGGAACTGAAAATGATAGCACGAATATAAGCTATTAAATTTCATTAAAACGATATATACGAACATAAGCGGATGAACAAATTTAAGTAGCTATGTCTGAATGGAATCTATATAGAACTGTCCACCTGCCACCTTTTCTCCAATCGACCAGGAACTAGATTTTAAGAGACACTTCCGCCTTGTATGAAACACGAAATTTTGTGTAGTCTCCGAGGTAGGGTAGATCTAAATAAACTTCTTCAGTAGTTGTTTCAAAACAATTATTAGCAGACTGATTGTTAACTTCGTGTCATATTACGTACCAACTAGAAAACTTTTGTTTATAGATTGAGAACAGGTTTTCTTATACAGCTGAATAATGTTGCTTAAAGCGATAACTTTTCAACTCGGTGTTTTTGGTAGTTCAGTTCAGATTAGTTTGTTCTAGATCTAACCGGCTATCTCAGCACCTTACTGTATTCAGACTAAACCCCAGATACGTCGATCCAAAGACATAAGAAATAAGGACTTTTTTGCTGTTAACGTAGAAAGGTCAACCAAAAAACCTTGCACAGATGGATACTTATCTCCGTAATCTACTTATGATACAACAGATAGAAAAAAGGTGTTCGCAAACGTAAAAAGGCAATTTAATATTAAAGTGTCAATATTTGGGGGCAGTTTTTACGTTAGTAACAGAATGGCGAGCTATAGCGCTTGATTGCAATGCAAATATCAAATATAATATCCCGGGCGCGGGAGTTTTTAGAACTATAAATAGGTTTGGGGAATTGAAAAATATTTAAGTTGGTAAATATAATAATAATAACGTTTTAAAAGCTTTGCGAAATTAAGATGCGAAAAAATATGTGTATCTTTATGTTTTATGAAAAATATCACGTCCGCTTCGAGTAATCAAGGGAATTTATACATTAAAAAGGCGGAGAATGAATCTATACAGTATATCAAAAAATATTCAATTTTCATATATGTATATATATGTGGAATCGAGGTTTTAAAAAATATATTGTGTGAATGAAACCAAATCGATGAATATTTATGGCACAGAGTGTATTTTAATTGGTAATTTAATAATTACCATATTTGGTAATTTAAGAAATATCGGTTTTAATTACCGTACTATCTGTGGTAATTTGCGCGGTCAGTTAGTTTTTAACAAATTACAAATAATTTTCTTAATGAATCTGAGATTTTCCTGCAGCAAATTACGAATTTGTAGCTGGTAATTTATTCTGAAGAGTTGCAAGTTAAACAATCGATTACGTTGTAATCATTACACTTTATAGTTGAAAATGCTGGATATAATAGTAACCCCAAAAGTGTGTATATTTGAGAGGTTAGTGGGATCAGGATACGCTCATACATGCTCCATAACCTTGGCTAGTTCATTTACTTTGACCTTTAATGCCATAATTATTAAACATCTTTTAATCTATAACTAGTATGTTAATGCCGGCTCTAGTTAACTCCACAAAGGTAACAAATGCTTTGAAAATTCTCGACGATAAATTACCTGTAAATTTATTTTGACTTTTAGATGCTAATTTACCAATAAATTAACTTTGAATTTTAGGCGCTAAATTACCAATAAATTTATTCTGAATTTTAGGCGCTAAATTACCAATACATGTATTTTGAATTTTAGCCACTAAATTACCAATACATGTATTTTGAATTTTAGGCACTAAATTACCAATCATTATTTTGTTAATGATGTGCAGGTTTACGAAGTATATAATAATCACGGTAAATAACAGATACAATTATTCCCCTTTTCCATAAGGCATCTAAAAAGCAGTAATTAACGTTCACCCAATTCATTAAATATTTTACATCATCCCAGTATATTTAATTTAAATTTGGACTTATTAAAATTAACTACAAATTTGGTTTCACCCTCCCTTGGATACATTTAAGTGAACTTAAGAAGCTTGCCGTAAATATTAAGAAGTCGATAAGAACTTGGGCTTAGTTAGTTAGGTGGGTGGAATTAAGGCTCTAGAGGAATGATTAACTGATCTTTTTGGGAAAACAATCGTGGGACAACGAAACTAAGCGAGCGCAATAAGAGGGCGTTCTTTGTTGGAGTCGTGGTCGGCCCCAAAAGTGAACTATACATATCTATTCTATATACGGGCCTTGCAAAGAGCTAGCTTTAAAGCCATATCCTGATGCATGGCTCTAATCAACCCCTGAGATCTGTTTAAGATGAGACGTACGCCTTTAGTTAACCATACACGCAGTCTCCCTCCACATAAGTACCTCCTCCTTGCTTTTATACGAGGGATAAACCACTATGGCTTAGAATTATTTCGAATACTCTATCTAGTGTGAATACGACAGCAATTAACCAAAAAAATTTGCCCGTTACTATAGTGTGTACTGTCTTAACTACCATGGATAAAGAATGCGCGTGAGCTTGAATTTATAGGATCGGCAACTCCCTATCTCGAATTAACGACAGCTTATTCTGTATATACTCTAGCTGTTACAGTATCGGTTGGCAGCACGCGTGAAGCTAGTTCTCTATGTAACCTAGCTTTGTACGTGCTGACAAGAGACGAACGAAGAACTTCAGGAACTTCAGGATGTTAAATATCCGCCAGTTTTTTTATCTCAAGTGCATGCATGGACCTCTAGGCCTTAGTTTCAAATACGTATGAAATTGCCTACAGCCTACTACACATATTTGAAACTAAGGCCTAAAGGTCCGTGCACTCCGGCTAAAAAACCTCGCGGATATTTTAAATCCTGAAGCTTGACAGCACGTACAAAGCTACGTTGCATAGAGACTTAGCTTTACGCGTGCTGACAATCGATGCTGTAACAGCTAGAGTATATACAGAATAAGCTGTCGTCCGAGATAGGGAGTTGCCTATCCTATAACGTGAAAACAAATTTCAAGCTCACGCGCATTCTTTATCCATGGTATTAGCGAAATACTTCCAACTTCATTTTCCCAAAATTTTTATTATATTATTTACCGACTAAAAACACGGTTCTCTCTCTCTCTCCTTGAGAGTGAATGTCCAAGTTACAAGTGACCTTTTGACCTTTTTCCCTGTCATATATTGATACATGTAAACTTGGTAGGCTATTTCTATAGAACCCATAGATAAGCATCATTGAGCTTCATCGGGTAAACGGGGTGTACTGGATTTTTTCGTTAAAAATGTTTAGGGGTGGTCGAGCTAGAACTAGCTGGTAGGATTTTGAAATATAATGGGGCCTAGGCCCAGTTTTTATTTGCTCGAACTTTAACCCGCTTTTTCTTCAAATTCTGTTTTTCTTTGCGATTTGCGTTCCATGGAAAATTTTCAACAGGTACCGTACTACCGTTAGTGAGCTAAGAGTTTGATCGTGGAGAGATACAAGGAAAATTAAGCGGAGCTGTTTGAACATAGCTATACCTAGATCATAAGTTTATAAGATATGCTCACCATAAGTTTGTTTAATTAATCTCTGGTAACTTAGAAACTGGAGCTTGTAATTTTGAAGTGAGTGAGTGACGTACTAGGTCATAGATTCGAGGAGGTGAAGCGGGGGAGGCCTGGTGAGTGAGGCGCTGTTGTCAAAGGCCTAATTAGTAATGCAGACTAAATAGGACCTAGATGGAACTTGGTCCTGCATGCAAAATTAATTAAACACCACCGAGTAGACTTGGGACTTCAATTCTTGCTTCCGTCGTTCTCCTTCTCGAACTAGTTATCTCTGTAAGTCTCTCAGTAGCATTACGAAGTGTTGTAAGCGTCATACTTATTGGGAACATATCACTTATAAACTTATGGTAGTATCTAGGTAGCTAAGGTTTGAGCTTGATTGTGACAGAACCTTAATTGCAATATTGTACTAGAGTTGAAGCACTGTCTAAAAATATGAACCTCTAAGCAAGGTACAGCTGAGTGTTGGGCATCACTAGCTCTTAATACAGAAATCCTAATATATCAAAGCCCTTTTCATTCTGTAGTGCATGGTTAAACCGCTCTAAGTAACCGTTCAATATTCACACAAACTGATAATAACTTAAATTAAATTATACACTGATCTAAAATACTTAAGCCTTGGTCTAAACACGGCGAGGATGCAGTAGTCAGCGTTTTAATTTAAGACATAATAAATGGTAATTACTTCTAAATAACAGATCATTTATGTTAATTTTAATGTTTAACTCTTTTTATATTTTGAAAAAATGCCGTTCTTGTAAGGTATAAATAATATTTTTGCCCTGAACTTTTCCTTTAAGTAAGGTGTAGTTGTACTGCCGACGGAAATATATTCAGTATGAAAAATTTCAGACTTACTTCGCTACTTTTAAATATAGTTAAAACAATAGTAAAATCTGATTTCACTTGTATTACGCATGCAACGAGATTAAATCAAAATGATCTGTTCCATGGGGAGCCCATAAATTGTACCCCAATTAACTTTGAACACACAAGTCTGTCTACTTATTTAATAACATAAACACACCTGTTCCACGGGGAGCCCGTAAATTGTACCCCAAACTTTGAACACACAAGTCTGTCTACGTATTTCATAGCTTAAACAGACCTGTTCCACGGGGAGCCCATAAATTGCACCCCAATTAACTTTGAACACACAAATCTGTCTATTTATTTAATTGCATGAACAAACAAACCATGCAACAAATCTAACTAATTCGATGAAGATTATAACATTAATCTAAATCCAAATTGAATTAACCCGTCTGCGCGTCTTGGTATTTGAGTTAGAATCAACTTATTCTATCAAGAGTGCATGCAACATTGAGTGACTTACCCCTCGATGCTCCCCTTTAAAAAATCTACTTAGTCAAGAAGAAATGGATGGAATTAAAGAACAATATTTAGAAGTGAACTCGGTGTATAGTTAAGGGTCTTAAGGATTCTAATGTATTTGGGGTCTCACCCGCGATAGCCTAACATATCTTTAATGCTGTCAAAACACAAGCAAAACTCCGCCTAAACCCAAAACTGGAACTCTGGTTGGAGGGTGTTATACACGCGGATCCCATGGGCGGGAAAAATCTTTATTGGTTTATGGGCAGAGTTCCGCGATCCAATGGAGAGAAGGACTAAAACGGGGGAACGGAAAAACCGTACACGACTTTTTCCTCTCCGCGAGTATCCCCTCCTAGTTACTCTCCGGAGGTTGGATTCGACAACGCGTACCTGAGATTCAGGATTGCGGTAAAATTCTCCAGTGTTTTTCAGCACGCACGTACAGAGACGTTAACGCGGAACCGTCGAGGTTACCGCCGAAGACCGATTTTACGACCGGCCGGAATCCGTTCGGCTGTAGTCGGCATCGCGTACGATAACGCACGGCAAGTACCCCCTAAGCCTTGTTTAAATATTTACCTTTTTAAATATAACTCAAGAGTCAGAGTCAGAGTCGCGAACGTAATATGTTAAGTAACGTTTGTACAAGCGTGGGTCAACCCAGGCCCGAGTCTTAAATTAAATCAGTACGCGTTTGGCGGAACACGAGGCGTAGCGTATTTCTTGGTGTTCAAACTCGTACCAACCAAACCGCCAGCCTGCCAGTTACGGGATAGTAAATAATTTTGTTTACGGCGTATTTCGCGGGACCAAAAGTAAAAAAAGAAGAAACTTGAAATTGAAATACATTTTGCGTTCTGGTTCTGGGAACTGCGCGACTTTAAAGGGTCTTCTAGGCCATGCCAAGACCAGGCCGTAATACGTACGGCGATCAGAAGCCTCCATACTCTTACATCTCATTAACCTTTATGGCTATTCAAAGTTCCTCCGAAAAAATGTTAACATTATCGGACATCTACAAATTCATTATGGACCGTTTTCCGTATTACCGTAAAAACACTCAAAGGTGGCAGAATTCACTCAGACACAATCTCTCATTTAACGACTGTTTCATCAAGATCCCGAGAAGGCCCGATCGCCCGGGTAAGGGAAGCTACTGGGCGCTACATCCGGGCTGCGGTGATATGTTCGAGAATGGTAGTTTCCTACGACGAAGGAAACGCTTCAAGTTACCCAAACCCATCAAAGACGCCACGGCGGCGGCCCTGGCTGAACTGAAGCAATTAGAAACGGCTAATCAGAACGCCATACAAGAACAAGCCAAAATGAGGCTGAATGCCTTAGCGGCGGCACCGAGTCACCTTCAACCTTTGTCCGAGGGTCGTCCAACGCAACCTTATAAGCAACCGTTCACAATCGAGAACTTAATCGCCCCTGAAAACAACAATAACAACAACAACAGTAATAATATGAACAAGTCGAGTGGCGGTTGTACCAGTCAATTAGGGATGATCCCTCAACCCGTACCCGTAGTTCCTAGGACATTAGCCAACCATTTTGCCAATTCGTTCGTCCCCGTTACCTCGGCTTGCTGGCCGGCGTACGGCTCGACGGCGCTCACCTTCGGACACCCGGCCGCGAGTCTAATGGGTGCCGAACACTTTTTCGCGGCGGCCGCGGCGGCGCACCACCATCATCATAACCATCACCAAAAGGCATCACCGTCTCTAAACGCGGCTTTACAATCCATGGGGATGCCTAACATGCAGGCCTTACACGCGGGACATCCCTTACATCCTGCTGCCATGAAACAAAGTGCGCTCCTACAAGGAACTCATCAGTTTCATCCGGGCATGCAGATGCAATTAGATCATCAACAATTACTCGGACTGGCGGCTTCCGGTGGAAGAATCGCCTGTAATAATTTCTCACCACCTGCCAGGGTAGACAGTGTGTCCAGCGACGTGTCCGCGCAATCCCTCGACGTCGTTTCAGACGATTCAATGTCAAAATAGATCCCCAACGTCCCGGGACGGTAACACTATACGTCTATAACAACACCGGACTTCACCGTGCGTACAACGGTACCGAAAACTGTCTTTGGACACAAATGCGTAGAGTTCATCACCGTACGCATCAAGCAAGGCCTACGCGGAGAGATTTTTTACTCAGGTAGAGCTGGCCATTCAATTATATAATAAATAAGTAATTTCAGCCATTAAAGTTTAATTAAAATCATCATGGGTTTATCCCTAATTATAAATATTTAAAATTCAGAAACCAGAAGACTAAATTTTCTTCGCCATAAATGAGAGAGGGCTATTTATTGATATTTAGGTAATTAAAAATTAACCGATTAATTACGTGACAACCAAACATAATTAACTATCCATATTGAAAAAATAAATAAATAAAATTAATTTTTCCCTTTTTAATCTCAAGTTAATGAGGAGTTCAAGAATTACCCACATTACAAGTTTCAGTTTTGGTTTTCACGTTTTTAAGTCGTTAATTTGGCGAAGAAGTTTAGACATGTGGTCACCTATATAAAGTGTAGAACGTACTTTAACCCCTCCCAAACAGAAATTCAAAATTAAAATTCGAATAATTAAATTAGTTTTTTTTATTTATTTTTAAATCAATGCAGGCTTAAAGTTAATCAGATCGAAATATAAATAATTTTATCAATATTAATATGGAGCATTTTCAAGTTATCACAGAAATTTAAGGATAAAAATTAAAACCTAAATTAAATGAATAAATTAGTATTGATAAAATCAATATGCAAATTAGGTCGAAATGGTAATTCTCAATGGTGCATATCAAAATTAAACAGCTGGATTTTTTTGGTAAAAATTTGAATAATTTTATTAGCTTTTTTATATCAGATTAAATAAATATTAGTAATAAATTCAAGATAAAATCATTTAAATTTCAGAAAAATTAACTCCGTTGGTTTGGTTTTAAAATAAATTAATTTACAAATCTATTATGCAAATCTTTTTTATAAAATTGGATGATTAATTGCAACTCGCATTTCATTTTAATTGGGAGCGAAAGAACTGTAACTAAAAATAACTTGAAAATGCTCTATTAACCACAATTAATTTGGAAATTTTTCTATAATCTCCTGCAGAACTATTTTTAAAGATTCCTTTTATTGGACTCATTCGAAATTTGTTATTCTGTTATTAAGGAATGAAATTTATAATATAATTGAATTAATTTGAAATATTCTCTATAGTTCGATCGAATTAATTTTTGAAAAATTCTCAAAATTCGATCAAATTAATTTCTGAAAAATTCTCTATGATTCGATCAAATTCATTTTTGAAAAATTCTTCATAATTCGATTGAATTAGTATGAAAATTTCTCTATAATTCGATCAAATTCAATTTTGAAAAATTCTCTATAATTCGATCAAAATAATTTCTGAAAATGTTTCCGTAATTCGATCAAATTAATTTCTGAAAAATTCTGTATAGTTTGATCGAATTAATTTGAAAACTTCTCTATAATTAATTTCAAAAAATTCCTAATTTGAAAAATTTTCTAAAACCCGATCGAATTAATTTGATTAATCTTTTATAACCCGATCGAACTAATTTCTAATCCTCTAAATTATCTGATTGAATTATTTTGAAAATTCGCTACAGTTTGATCGAATTAATTGGAAAAATTCTCTTCAATTCAATCGAATTAATTTGAAAAATTCTCTATAATTCTATCAAATTAATTGGAAACATTCTGTATAATTCTATCAAATTAATTGAAAAATTCTCTATAATTCTATAGAATTAATTTGAAAAATTCTCTTCAATTCAATCGAATTAATTTGAAATATTCTCTATTATTCTATGGAATTAATTTGAAAAATTCTCTTCAATTCTATCGAATTAATTTGAAAAAATCCCCTAAAACCAGATCGAACTATTTTTTAATCCTCTGATCGAATTATTTTCAAAATCTTTAATTCCTTTGAATTAATTTTAAAAGTCCCTATTCCGGAAGACAGTATTTTTACACAGTCTGTAGTGTGAGCGCGTTACTGAAAATTAATGAAAACTTTATGCTAATGAGTTTGAACTTCAAACAAACAAAGGCATTAGAGTACAAGTACAGCCGGCAGTTAGTAAAATATCCAAACAGAAAATTAAAATTCGTCTACCGAATTTCCCCATTATTAAAAAGTAAACGTGTTTAATTCTAAAACAAACATTCGAAAATAAAATTATTATTATTAATATTATTATTACATTTGAACTGGCGCACGCGTGCGCAGAACGTACGGGAGAAGTGTAATATAGTGTGCAGAAAATTAATCTCTCCTTAATGTAAATAGCTCGGGGTTAAATTGTATAGATCGAAGATTCAAATAAAAACGAAGTTACACGCTAAAAATAAACCTGACATTTTTAGTCCGTTTCATTTATTACGTAATTTAAGTATTTTAAGTGTGATTTATAAACAGGGTGATCCAAAAGGGTGGTACAGTGGAAGGAGTAAATTTCCCCCTTTTCCAAAATATTACTAAATTGGGTATGTTTTAACCCAAAAATATTGCTACTTTTCCAAATTATTGCTATTTAGTTTGTTTATTGTAACCTTTTCCCACAATATTCGTATTTTACTAAATTTCTACCCTAAATAGGGGCGCACTTTTAGCCACTCGTGAAAATGTAACTTCTATGACAGTTTTAATTTATGATTAAAGTGTAACCCCTAAATTTAATTAGAATTATCAGAAGTATATAATACTTCTCTTCTAAGAGAGAAGTGCACCACAAAGCGGCTTAATTGTAACAGCTAGAGATGTGAGTCGGTAAAATACCGGTAATTTACCAAATACCGCGTAAATTACAGATTTATATCTTAACGTAATTTCAGAATGGTAATTTACCGGTAAATTACAAAATTACCGCGGTAATAAGCCTGTTAAAATATAAAATACCATAAATTACGGTAATTTTTGTAATTTCAAAATACCGGTAATTTACCAAATACCGCGTAAATTACAGATTTATATCTTACCGTAATTTCAGAATGGTAATTTACCGGTAAATTACAAAATTACCGCGGTAATAAGCCTGTTAAAAAAATTACGGTAATTTTTGTAATTTCAAAATTTTAATCGCAAATTTTTCCGTAACTTACCCGGTAAATTACCATTTTTAAAAATTACGGTAATTTCACATCTCTACTAATGTTGTTGCAGATCAGCTTTGCTGATTGTGCTTCATATTATTTAAGTTGCTAGCTTAATTTGGCTACATTTATCGGCGGAACATAATAAAATAGTACACAACATCTTTTAGTTGTTGTTAGCACGGTTAATTACAACATTAATGATGCTATATGCCGGCCGACCACGAGGCCTCTACGCTTAAGTACGAGGTATAGTTTTGTTCTGTCGGGGTCCGACTCTAAACCATTAATCTTACGGATATATATATATATTTATGTGGAAACGCGTGTTTAACGCTACCCTATATGGAGATGCGACATCCCCGTGTTATGACTTTTGACACGATACCGACATTCACATAAAAGGCTCAAGGAATTTCGAGATTACGACAAACATTTCGTCATTTTTTTTTCTAATAATATTCGAGATTTTTCTCATAAAATTCGTGATTTTTGATATTAATTTCTTGATTTTCCAAAAGATTAGATATATTTATAGAGATTTAGTGATTTTTCTTTTTGACCTCGTGATTTATCATAACTTTCGTGATTTTTCTAATAAAATTCGTGATTTTGTGGTTAATTTCATTATTTCGATATAAATTTTGTGATTTTTCTCATAAAACTCGGGATTTTGTAGTAAATTTCATGATTTCGACCTAAATTTTGTTTAGAAACATTTATAAAGATTAGTACATTTCTTTTTCGACTTTGTAGTTTAGTACAAAATTGCGCAATTTCGAAAATGATTTTGTAATTTAGTACAAAATTGCGCAATTTCGAAAATGATTTCGTAATTTAGTACAAAATTGCGCAATTTCGAAAAGGATTCCGTAATTTAGTACAAAATTGCGCAGTTTCGAAAATGATTTCGAAATTTCGCCAAAAAGCTCATAGATTAATCCGTGATTTAACTAACAGATTAATCCGTGATTTCATAGATTAATTAGTGATTTCATAGATTAATTAGTGATTTCATAGATTAATTAGTGATTTCATAGATTAATTAGTGATTTCATAGATTAATTAGTGATTTCATAGATTAATTGGTGATTTCATAGATTAATTGGTAATTTCATCCATGATTTCACGATTTGGTCATATATTTCCATATTGACTGAAAGCTAGGATGATGAAGAATAATTAGAATCTGAATCACACGCAATGATCCGAAGAACAACAAAGCCCTTAATTTACTATAGCAAATTTTGCATTAAAACGTTCATTTAAGTTTGCAAATATTTACCCTTACAATCAAAACTCCCCATCATATTCCGTGTATACAATTTCATTCAGAATGTCACGGTCAGTTCAGAGTGAAGTAATTGAACAGTGTAGTACAAATTAAAGATAAAGATTGTACAAAAGACATCCCCAAATTATGCAGCGTCTGCATGGATAAACAAGCCCCTATAATTAAAAATGAAATATATTTTTGTCGTAATGAGGAAAAACTATTTATAAAACTATTACCGGTAACAGATATTTAAAGTCAAACTTGTAAAGGAGTTGCCGCTCTAAAACTATTAGTGTTATTCAATTCTGAGTGCGAGAAAGTGCTTTTCCCTACGTGATATACTAAGTAACAGGAGTTGATAAATTATGAGTAAATTTTTAGTTCTTTATTAATTAGTGTAACAGAGTTAAAAAGAAATCCGGTTTTTTTTAAAAAAGCCAAGCCCACCGGGTTTTATTGGGTTTTTCTGGGTTTTATTGGGTTTTTTGGGTTTTTTTGGGGTTTTTGGGTTTTATTGGTTTTTTTGGGTTTTTCTGGGTTTTTTGGGTTTTATTGGGTTTTTCTGGGTTTTATTGGGTTTTCTGGGTTTTATTGGGGTTTTCTGGGTTTTATTGGGTTTTATTGGGGTTTTCTGGGTTTTTTCTGGGTTTTATGGGGTTTTTTGGGTTTTATTGGGTACTTGGGTTTTTTATCTTTAGCAGTTGAGTGATGTCATTCAAAGGAAACTGCTTAATAAATTGTTTTTAAAAGGTTTCATTAAAAATGATAAACAATAAAGTACTTTTAAAGTTAAAACAACAAATATTAAACAAATATCTTAAGCAATCTTTCAAATAAAATTATTCTAGCATCAAAATTGAACATCTTAGTGATGGGTTTTTTAAGTGGGTTTTTTTTGTGGTGGGTAAAACCCAATTAAACACGCGGGGTTTTTTGGGTCATTAACTGTAAAAGGGCCCGCTGACTGACTGCTAATGATAATATTTCAATCACTCTTCATTGTGAAGATCTAGAGGGTCCCTCGAGCCAAGGGTTCTTGATCCTTCTTAATTACTCTTATATCGGACTTCATAATTATTTTCGTAATTTGTAATTATTACTCAAATATAATTTTTAAGTTTGTACTAAAACCGTGTCGGTCTTTAATTACCATAATATTTTCATAAATCATTAATGAAACTAAGGCAAAAGCGTCTTTAAATTTAGGCCACGTGGGGCGAGCTTGTTAAATTCGCAAGCGCTGTTAGTTTAAGAAATTATTCGTCAACAGCTATACCTGTAGATTCAAAAATCTACTTTCAATTCATTTTAATATAAAATTTTATAATTTACTTAAAAGTTTATTGCCATTGTTAAATTTAAGTAGTTCTATTCTTCTCAAAATTTCACCTTAAAACGATTGCAATTTCTGTTCTTGAGTCTTGACCTATTAGCTATCTTGAAAGTGGCCGTCATCTATTGTGGTCTTTTAAACATTCCATTCTTACAACTAGAAAGCGCTATCTAACAAAATTTAAAATGAAATTTATTTTAAAATAATTAAGGTTCACCTAAAACCACAACTACCTTCTATAAAATGGAAAACACAGTTAACAAAAATTGTTATTTTTCAGTAAATGCTTCCAGCTTGCGAACATGGGGCTCCCATGAACGAACATAGCTCTCCCATGAACACAAGGGCCTTGAAAACATAGAGCTCCTATTAACATAAGGTCCATACGAACCTAGGGCTCCTATTAACATTAGGTTCTTACGAACATAGCTCTCCCATGAACACAAGGGCCTTGCACACATAGAGCTCCTATTAGCACAAGGTCCTTACGAACATAGGTCTCCAATGAACATTTTCACGTATATTTATTTTACAAATGAGGCCCATTACACCATTGTATTACTCTTAAAATTGCCCTGGTAGTGTCATTATGTGAACGGCCATGAACTAATGTCGTAAGGATAGTAAAAAAAATTATAAATTTAAAACTTAAAAAATTGAGAATGGGTTTTAGTTATTTATACTCTGTTTTATACACTCTCGGTAGGAATTCTGTACAGATGGGGGAAACGAAGAAAGACAGAGTAGGGAGGGAGGGAGGTGGTATCTTTCTGGTTTATTAATCATGCATCAGATTTGAGATTCAAGTTCAATATCAAATTAAGAGGACGGATCATCCGCATCAGAAAAGCTGACAGATCTTTTCATCTCTTTTGAAATTTCCGACCCAATCCTCTCTCAGCATCTGTTTTAATATGCAAATTAATTTTTTTATCTCTGATCTGCATTAGTCAGATAGCTAATTTTACTTAAATATGTATTTAAGTCTGTGTTGTGAGAGGTAGTAGTGACAACACGTACATGTTTTTATAACGGCAGAGACTCGGAGCTGCCATTACTGTGTTCTGTTATTCTTCTTATTATTATTAGGGTTGCTACAGGATTTGAAAAACTTAATTGGAGTGACAGGGATAGATGTCAGGATATGCTTTAATAGGGATTTGTAATATTGTCATTGAAGTCAACTTTATCAGGGAATTTTAAAGTCAGGAAAGTTTGTCAGAGAATTATATTATTATTGTCATTAAATCAGGAGTTTTCTAAGGTAAAATTTAGTAATGTCAATAAAATCAGGAAAATTTCAGTGACTTCAAAATCAAAAATTGTGTCAAAAATCAGAGAATTTCATAATATTTTACTATTTACTAGCGCAAAGTAATTTGTGTTATGTGCTAATGGTGGTAAAAACGTTCTGATTTTTCTACAAACAAAGATGGGTGTTAAAACTGGTCAAAAAATTTACTTTAGACGGTCATGGAAAACCTGGATTAAGTCAGATAATTAAAAAATAAAAGCAGTATTAATCAAGTAATTTGGTAAAGCAAAATTAACCAGCTCTTGTGGTTATAGCAACGAGTTACACGAAATTTTTGTCGAATAGGTCAAATAAATCAGTCAGTCAGCGTTTCTTAATATATTGAACCATAACCCAAATTTCCAATCAAATAGTTTAAAATTTAGGGCAGCGAAAGTTCGAAAAGAACCACAAAATCATTAGGGCAGTTTTTTTACTTTGTCGTCCGCCATTTTCCAAGATAGTGGCAGATTTAAATACATTACAACAGACTGTAATGAACAAGTTTAGAAAATTTTGGTGAAATAGGCTAAAATTTACTATAGTTATAAAAAGTCAAAAACTTTGTTCACTTTCTAGTTAGCCATTTTTTCAATGAAAGTGGATTTACAAAAATATTTTATAAATAATATTCAATTATTACAGAAAAATTTAATCAAATTGCTTAATATTTAGAGCAATGAATTAAAAAAAAACAAATAGGCTGTGGCCACAATAAGGCAGTTTACTTTTTAGTCCGCCATTTTCCTATATGGATTTGAAATACAACCAAATTTTAAACATCCGTTTTGCTCAAATCAGGGATAGATTTAATTTTAGAAGTAGGAATGGAGAAAAAAGTAATCTGGGCGCGCGTCAAAGTCTCGGACCCCTTGCACAGAACGGGAGGGGGTTTAAGATAGAAGAGGCGGGTCATAGCGACAGAGGTAAAAAGGAATTACGTATTTTTCACCGTCCCAGACAGCAACGTCATCAAACCGTAGTTTAAGTGAGCCAATAAGATAATTGGAGGGAGGGGCTCTATACGGGGCTATGAGTCGGACAGAAGTAAATACAAACCGTTCTCAATTCCTACTTCTAAAATTAAACCTATCCCTGCTCAAATTAAGAACCAATACTCAAACTTTCAATCGGTTTATGATTGAAGCAGATAAATGAACACATACCATTTATTTAAAACATGTTTCGAATCGAAAACTTTCATTTTCCAATTAACTATAGCTACTTATATAGAAAGAGTTAACTATAAGAGGTTGAAAGAGACCGCTATGTCCTTATTATCAATCAAAACGGTAATTAGGGGAGTATCCAAATTAATCTGACACAAAATTTACGACTTAAAATGAAGAATTGATTGAGCAAAGAGTCTATACGCGCATGCAAATGAGTATAAACTGAAACTAAAGAAAAATGAAATATGAGGCATAGGGCGTAATCGAAACAACACCCAATATACAAAATATCTTTCGACTTAATAAAATCCCAACCACATCATATTATGGATTCATCCCCTACTCCAAACAATGCCAATACGTAAGAAGTAAATTAACACAAAGATATCAAATGAAATTTTACGTTCCGAGTAAAAAATAAACTCATAAATATTGTTGGTATGCAAAATTTACATAATATTGTAGCGGTCGATAGTGTTTTTATGCCCACAGGCTAACTAATAACTTAGCTACAAAGTATTTACTTAGTTTTTGACTAAGTTTAAATAATAATCAAGCCGGTTGGGGTAAGTTTAAAAATAGTACACTTAATTTCGATTCTCTTGTAGGAGAGCCAAACCAAATCTAAAGAAATATACAAAAGGGGTAGCAAGGGCTTACACGGTAAAGTCCCTTGCTCCCTTGCTCCCGTGTTCATGATAACATCAGTTGTTTTCCATCTCTATGGAAAGCTCTAGTTAACCCCTTGCTCCTCAGGTGTGGGTTATGGAAAATCTCCAAAACTAGCCATCGAGCATGGAAAATAACCAGGTTCAAAAACGGATTTATGGGATAAGAACGTCGGATCGTAGCTTTAGCCTCTAGTACCATCCTCGCATACTTTATTGAGAAACTTCGTCTGCTTATATTTTGACTCCACCCACAAATTCGATCTCTAGAAGTAGCTATATACAGAATTTTTGGGTGGAGTCAAAATATAAGCAGACGAAGTTTCTCAATAAAGTATGCGAGGATGGGGAGTGAATTCGCTAACTCCGACGTTCTTATCCCATAAATCCGTTTTTGCCAGGTTTTAGTAAGGAATCTATATTCCATATATTACTGAAAAACGAATATTTCACGTTCATTAAAAATTTGACAGTCTAGTTCAAGAACGACAAGCGAGAATTGAAGTCCTACACTCGGTATTGCAGAACTTCCATCTAGTTCCTATTTAGCCTGCATTACTAAGCCCTGGACAGCGCCTGACCAGGCTTTGCTTTACCTCGAATCTATGACCTACCTCCCTCAATTCATGACAAGCGCCAGTTTGTGACCAGTGACTAACTTATGGAACATATCTTGTGGAACTATGATCTAACAAACAGTGTAACACTAGGGTAAATTCCGGTTTATAAATTAGAAATAGCCTATAGTTCTTGAGTGTCTTCTCAAGGTTGAGTTGGAGATTCGTCCCTTGCCAATAAGCCTCTTAGGGACGTGATATTTTAGACCCGCCCCCCTCGATAACATTGTAGCTTTATGATTAACCCCTAGTTAAGCATCGTTTACTTAAAGGCCGACTTCCATCGAAAAGGGTTCTTACGAACTGAAAACCGTGCATCGAGAGTAACAATGGAGCGACCGTGCCGATTTTCGAATCCCCGCTGTGAGGGGTTCTTACGAACTGAAAACCTTGATACGGGGGTTCTTACGAACTGAAGATAAACAATAGATATTTTCCTTCAGAGGGTCGTAAAAATCGGGAATAAAATATTTAAGAGACTTTCTATTGTTTATCTTCAGTTCGTAAGAACCCGCATAGCAAGGTTTTCAGTTCGTAAGAACCCCTCCAAATTTTGCCACAGTAGGGACTCGAAAATTGGCACGGTCGCTCTATTGTTAAGAATCGATGCACGGTCTTCAGTTCGTAAGAACCCTTTTCGGTGGAAGTCGGCCTTTAATTTTGAAGTTGTAAAGAAAAGGTAAAGTTTTAAATGAAACATTATCATTCAGGTATTTCATAGGTCTATAGTGTCTTCCCGTTTCGACCCGGTCAACGCTGTTTATCTCAGGTAATAATTATTTCCTAAAAATTAATTAACGAACATAACAGATTGTCCCCTTTGCTGCTGAAGTATGAATCAATCATAGGAGAAAACTAAATCAAATCTTATACCCAACCTATTTTTTCAATTGATTGGTACTATTAATTAGTTTTGATAGCTTCTAGTCAGTAAACTTCGGTGTAAAAAGGCATCCAATACAGAATTGTTATCATCCTCCCGTTTGAGGTTCTTTCGATAATCCTCTTGGCGCGAACTTTAATCCTAACAATCGTGCGTGAAATGCGGGCCAATGGACCATTCCAGTAGAGAACTCGAGCCCCTTCGATAGCTTATGTCTGTTTTTACTTAACACAGCTGCGTGTTGTATTTTAAATTCAAATTAAAATGGTCTATTGAAGTCCAGGGTTGCAGTTCGCTTCCCTTTGATCGCGTGCCATTCCCACGTAACACCTTAAGGATTGAAATAAACATATAGGTTTACATATCAAATCTCGAAGCGTGAACTAAATTTTACTTGGAATTGTGTGCATGCAACTACTTTTTCTCTATGGGGTTTTAACAGTTAATATCATTACGCTGTTGAACAGTACCCGCTGAGTTTCCAAACTCCAAAGTAAAAGAAGCAAATGTTGAAATTTCACTTTGCATTTTTCTGGATTGGAATTTTCTTTCTTCCAATTGAAAACTTATCAAATTTTAATGGCTTGACATAATTTCCAAAAAAGGACCAATATTTTGATAGTGTTAAACACGGTTCATACAACTTTTGGAAAACAAATTTCTCTGAGATTTCCAGGTTTTTTCCCATATATTTCCCTGAATTTTCCAGGTTTTTTCCCGTATATGCAGTATTCTATGGAGCAAATGTTAACGAAGAAGGGGGGGGGGCAAATATGGCTATTACATAATCAAAGGACATCCCCGTATCTCTATTAGAACCACAGTTATGAGCCTCCAAAGTTTAGTGTAATGTTAATTCTATGGAGGGGATGTTTACGAACATTTTGCTTAATTACTCGGCCCCTGTTTGTCGAAAATGTCCCTGATTTCCCTAAATTTTACTAAAAATTCTAAATTTACCTGAATTTTCCCTGAGGTTTTTGTGAACTATTTATTTCCCTGATTTTCCCAGGTTTTCCCGGTTTTCCAGGTGTTTATGAACCCTGGTTAAACATCATTGTGTGTTGTCGAATGAATGGTTATTTTTAACACTCAAGCGGGTTGTTACATTAAACGTTGACCACGATTTGTCAAGAGGTAGCTTTTAACATTTCACTGAAATGTGTAGTGTTTGAGAAAATTATTAATTTTTTTTCAAATTGAAAATTAACATAAACACGAGGATGATTTAGAACAATAGCGTAACGCGTACTCAGCCTACTTCAACACTTAGCGTATAATTCACATTAAAAAAACAAGTGTACACACTGAAAAAAAAAAACGCGACAAGCACGTACATACTTGAAATGACTAACTCACAAATTCATTAAATATTTTGGCAAAACACACGCTACATTGACAATATAGCGAAATTTAAAAAATTCAATAAGTCTTGTTTTTAATTTATTTTGAAATGAACAAATTCATCGAATTCGCAAATTTAACGCTTATTTGAAACGATTTACAATTTATTGAAGTCAGATTTCCGCAAATTTCCAAAAATGTCTAAAAATATGAGAAATGATATAAAGTGAAAAATAGCTTTATAACCGTAACATTTCTTTAAATTTTCAATCTTTTGTTTCTTATTATAACAAAATAATTAATAAACTCTAGTTTTTGGATTTAACTTTAAAAATGTCGATTTATTTTTTAAATAATACAAGATTTTAATATGGGCTTGGTTAAAAATATAAGATTTTAATAGGATAAGTGAAAATATAGGATTTTAATAGGATTGACTTGAAATACAAGATTTTAGTTTAGTATAGGTTAAAAATACAAGATTTTAGTATAGTATATGTTAAAAATAAAAGATTTTAGTGTAGTATATGTTAAAAATCTGCGCCTTACCTATAGTCCTTAAAATTTAAAATAATCAAATCACTAGCCTAAAATTTTGAATCGCCTAATATTGGATTATGCATGCTTTCATTTTGGTGATCGATCAACAATAACTAATTCGATTTTTTTCGATTAATCGAACTTATATAGTTTCTAATACAGAAAAATTCCAATAATATTGGAACCGAAATGTAAAACCACTTAAACCGCACCTCTTAGTCGCCTCATTACGTAACAATGATTTTAAGTTCAAAATGCAATGTTCAACTTCTTTGAGTTTGAAAAGCACTCTCAATTTGTCAATCGAGTATACACAACATAACAGTGAATGTATATCGTATAACTTTATTTGTGTTTGTCCCGGCCCTTCAGATCTAATTTGCTTTGTTTTAGTTGCATTTTAATGTGTGTTTTGTAATAAATACATTGGTACTACCTACATCGTTTGTAAGTTATATATATAGCATAATGTTAGCGTGTAATGTTAGCGTATAACAGCTAGCAGAAGTAAGATGAGACTAGAAGTTAAGAGCTCTAGCATGGGGTAGTAGATCCTGGCACTAGTGAACAAATTTGAGGATTTTATTTGCCGCTTCCATCCCTGCGCCTACACTAGAGAGAAAAAATTGGTCGAGTTCCAAAAACATTTCCTATCCCCGTTCCTCTGAAGCTAAAGCCGGGGCTGCTTGAATCTAGTTCGGCCCCTTCTACCACCACCCGCGAGCGTCTCGCGTTTTGGAGAGGGGAAAATTCAGAAACCGCTACCACCAGAGGGACAACCGTTGCTGCCTTATCAAGAATATTCACTTTCGCTAACCAGGTGAAGAATTTGGTTATCTCAGTACTTCTAGTCTCATCCTACTTCTGATATATGTATAGTATAGCGTGTAATGTTAGAGTATAACAGCTAGTATAATGGTCCCCTATGCGGCTACCGATTACAGGGGGAAATCTTTCCCCAGAGAGAACCCCGTATATTGATTTTAAATAAAAGTATGCAGTATATAACTATAACACACACAGCAGCTTTTACGGGTTAGCCAATATTGCAACAGCAACGGTGAAATTAACTAACGGCGTTTTCATACTAAGATAAGTTTATGAGATACGTTCCATAAGTAGGACGCAAGCTATACTTCGTAATGCTACTGAGAGACTTACAGCTCGAGATAACTAGTCCGAGAAGGAGAAAGACGGAAGCGAGAATTGCAGATTACACTCGGTGGTTAATTTTGCAGGACTTCCACCTAGGTCCTCCTATTTAGTCTGCATTACTAAGCCTTTGACAGCGGCGCCCCACTTACCAGGCCTCCCTCGCTTTACCTTCTCGAATCTATGACCTACCTCACTCACTTAGTGACAATCTCCAGTTTGTAACCAGAGATTAACAAACTTTTGGCGAACATATCTTCTGAACTTATGGTGTTTCCCAAAACTGTTTAATTTCTAAGTTGAGAATGCGTATCTTTTTCCCTGATTATAAATATGGCAATTTTTTTGCGCTCTTTACTCCATTTCACCACTCATCTCAAGGTTTATAGGGAGCTTTCGGTTGGAGGAGAAGCTAAGATTCGTGAGATAATTTCCACGGCCATACTGGTGGGTTGAATACAGAAGGAAAGCTGATACCCACCAATATGGCTACCAGAACCTTGGCAAGACTTAGGAGGGTGTGACGTACTACTCAGAAAACTGAAAGCTCTCTGTATTTGTGGCTTTATAGGAAACGAAATTATGGATAATAATGAAAATAAGAACGTCATGATGCGCTAACATCCTTAATTTGGCATTTTGAATATTAAGTTTTTAATATTGAGTATAAAATGGCCGATAATAAAGAAGTTAAAAGTAAACATGACGTAATAGCATTTTCAACAATGATTCCATATACCTTACTTGTATAGAATTTGATTTAAATCCGTGGCCATTTTGGAAAATGGCCACCTAAACGAAAACCAAATTCCCAAATACTACTATATGTACCGACTCACAAATTTCACGCAGCTACATATCTGCGTCAAATTTGACTGGTTCCATAGCAATTTTATTAAACGCCATCCAATAGATCCTTAGAAGATACTAAAGCTACTATAGAGACCCAAATGAGTCTTCATTTTAAAATAAAAAATAAAATTAAATTTAACGATGCAAACAGTGGATTTTAATTATGTTTTACCCCAAAATTCGTAAGCATAAAATGTACAAGACTCAAAGACGCAACGCAATTACAAGCTGTAAAACCTCCATACGATTAACTAGTCCAAGAAAGACCATTACGTTAGCAATGCCGCGCATGATACGCTCTAATATAAAAGTCTAGAGTCGCGAGTGGCTTTAGATTATTACACACACATCGCCATGTACTTATGAGATTTAACAAAGCCGAGAGGAGATTGAGCTCCGAGTTATTACCAACCAACCACGCTCTGCTACCACCACCTTCCCCCTAGCGGCACCGAGGCTATTAGCACACTTAATAAGTCCGGACTCTAAGGACTCGCTAGCTATTCGAACGGATATGCATACAGACCTGTATTAGAAGTATCAAGCCTCGTCACAAGTGCGCAACATAAATTTATTCATATACTTCAGAAGATGTTTGCTAATTTGTTTGTTCTTTTCTGTTCATTTTTCATTTTTCCATTTTTCCATCCAAGAATGAAACAATAAGAACATAATATAGATTTTTATACTGTTGGGGAGTAATGCAGTGTTCGTATTAAAAAAACCCAGCCCAAAAAAAAACTCAAGGGTTTTATTGGTTTTAACCCACCAAATATAACCCATCACTAATATCTGCAATTTTGATGAATTTGAATTCTAGAATAATTTCACTTTGAAGATAGTTTAAGATATTTATTGTTTCAACTTCAGAAGTATTATTTAATAATATTTATTATTTTTAAGAAACATTTTAGGGCTTCATTTTAGTAAGCAGTGACTTTCGAATGACAATTTCTACAATTCACTCAACAGCTAAAGATAACAAGACGGCCCTAGGGCTCGTAATAGTAGCCATATCGTACGAGTGAATAGCCCCTCTATACCCTACCCTAATGAGTGGATAACCCCTCTATACCTTACCCTAATGAGTGAATAGCGCTATCTTTTTCAATGCTTAAATGATTTACCGTGCATAAAATCAGAGTGAATAGCCCCTCGATTCCCTACTCTAAACAGTGATTAAATTATAACCGTATAAATTTACTTATGCTGTAATTCTAATATTCCGGCGAATCGAAGAACAGATAGTTTTTAGTGATAATCCCCTCGATGAGTTTACAACATAGACTAATTCCGATGCACACTTATCGCATCTTATAAATTTCTAACAAGGACTTATGCCCAGAAACGTTTGAAAGAGAAAGTTTAGTTATAGTGATTACGCATTTTAGTGATTATCCCCTCGAATTACCTTTAGCAATGCTAAAATGATCAAACGCATAACGCTCATTTAACACTATGTTAGCTCTATCTAAACCCACATTTGAATTAACCGCCAAAACGTTCCAGTCAAACATAACATAGATGACGATAGCTTCCGAACGAGAACGAAACACATAAATAAAAATAAATAAACCCACATTTGAATTAACCGCCAAAACGTTCCAGTCAAACATAACATAGATGACGATAGCTACCGAACGAAAACGAAACACATGAGGAGTGTGGTAGGAAACGGGGAAAATCGATATCTATTTAATTAGCATATACATAAAAAGAAAATAAATATAAAAACCCCAAACATACAAATTCATAAGTATCCGACCCCACAGATAAAAATTCAAAAGTTTCCGACCCCACAGATTAAGAGGTACCCCACCCCACATCACCCCGACATTTTAGAGATAAAAATAAATAATAAAAAACTCCGAGTGTCTTTCAAGTCTCTATAGCTCAATGGTTAGAATGGCTGTCTCCTGCGCTATCGACCCGGGTTCGATTCCCGGGTCTGACGTGAAAAAATTTTAATTTTAATTAAATCTCTAACCGAGCCCAGTAACCCCTATGGGTGGGTTGTGGAAATATAAAGTTCCTTTTAAGCTAAAATCTGACGATAACGAAGCGACAACCCCGGCCACTACTACTACGGCTCTGGTCAAACTAAGAGCCTATCGTATACTACGATATGGCTAAAAACCAAATAAAACCCGGTGGGTTGATTATTTTTGTGCCAGTTTTGCAATATAGTTCAGATAATTGGTTGCTTGTTTGGATGTTCTTTATGCACAGTGACATTTCAATTTCTCAATTTGAGCAAACTGCATTATGCTTAATATCAGTAACATCAGACCCCGTAACACTATGGCTTTATGATTAACCCCAAATGTAACATAGTTTTTTTTTTTAAATTGAAAAAAATTTGTTTTTTCTTAAAACATTTTCACGCACATTTTTCAAGGTGTGTGGAGGTACAGATTATTTAGTGTGTTAGTCTTTTTAAGGTTTCCACTCACTTGAAACACTGACCCGAGCAATACACCGGCTAACTTAGCTAGTTATAAATACAAATCAACTCTTAAAGTAAAATTCTAAACTTCATTTATTGTAACATGCCACGCTGGCACGTTCAAAATTGGAATTTTCGTAGACACAAGACAATATTCAAACTAAAACCGCATTCCTTGACTTTCCTCATCTCTGATTTCAAAATGTCATATATGGAATCAGTAAAGCACCTAGCCATTAAGGTCATTACATTTTCCTTTTCAATTCTTTTTAATTGAGTCTTTTGAAAAGGGGAGGGGATGCAGTGTCGTCTGCTGGTTAGGGTTAATACGGATCATTTGTTACGTGACTCCAAAGACGTTAGATGGGGCTCCTAAGTTACTAATCCACTAAAATTCCTTCCTTTTGTTTGAAGCCACATCTAATGATTTCTTTAAAAGTTAAGGTGCTTAAACTACAGACCATTTTAAAAACGGTCTGTTTAAAATGTCTTTATTATTAACTAAATACACTTAAACAAAACCAAAAAAAAAAGTTAAAAAAACCCCACTTATTTTGCTCAAATTATTTTAGTTGATACAGCAAATCTTAATCGAACTAGCTATTAATTCCCATCTCAATAGAAAGAAGCTCTTAAGTTTTTTGTCACTTTCGAACAATAATGTTCCTTATGTCTGATCTGTACACGCGGAGACAGAGGTTGGTTCGCGTTTCCAATTTTGCAATCCACTATTTCGTTTTACACGCTATGTTTACAAAAGAGAGCGGTTAGAAAATTGAGAGCTAAAACTGGGCGCAAAGCTACGTGTTATAACACGCACTCACTGACTCTCGTGCTGCGTTTCAATAACTCTCCAAGAATTTCGTTAAAATCGTGTGTATGTTTTAGGTCCCGGTATTTTCTTGTTAAAGTCGTGAGAAGTTTGTTTTTCCCATTCAGGGAAGGTGATGCGTGCATGGATTTCGGTTTCGAATTTATATTATATTTATCGCCTAGTACTGCGTTTACTTTAACTAATTATATGGGTTGGTTATTTGCATTTGTGCTTGTAATTATGTTAAGGTTTAAAGGTATCTTGATTCAATGTACAGTGCGTTTCAAAGAGACGTATGAAAGCCTGATGATCTAGGTTCAACATCGAGAAATTAAGGTGCTCTTGGTTCAACCTCAGACCACCTAACCATGGACAGGAAACTGAATAGGTAGCAAGGTTTGATAAGAGCAACGCCTGAAAATAGTTATTTTTGTAAGGGTATGGACAAAAAGGGGTAAGTTTGGAAAATTTCCCATGTTATTTCTATGGAGATTTTCCAGTTTTTTGCGTCAAAAGGGCTGATGAATTTTATGGAAATGAAAACCACCCTTAGCAACTTTATTTTTTATAAAATTAACTAATTAATGGATCTCTTTGAAATTTTAACCACATATTGTGGGCCAGAATTGTAGTTCTGTGGAATATTTTCGAACCAATTAGTACAATGCAAAAAAACTACATCCAAACAAAAAACCCTCCTTATACATTAAGAGCAGAACGAAGTCTTATCTAAGAGAGCTACCGCTCTCTCAGAATAGTAAAATTTGGCGATGACTGTGGTGGGTAGGCGCGTGAAAGCGAGTACAACGCATAATACGGCTTTGCATGTCCATGGGACGTTATGTGGTCTGAGGTGCAACACCAAGAAAGGTGCTCTTAGTTCAACACCAAGAAAGGTGCTCTTAGTTCAACACCAAGAAAGGTGCTCTTGGTTCAACACTAGGAAAGATGCTCTTAGTTCAACACCAAATATACCTTACCACAAATCAGGTTATGTTAGGTAAAGCAAATGAGAAATTATCAATCTTATTCATATTTATTTTATACAACGGTTTGTTTGTATTTTTGTTTGATCTAAATGCAAGGTGAAAATTTGTTAAATTTCCCAATTTGATATACCAAACTGCATACGGTGTATATTAGTAACACTGGTTAAAGTTAGAAGTGTTGGGACGTAGCTGAAATCCCTCTTAAGCCACTTATTATTCTAGATCTCTTGTTACATTGTAGCTTCATGATAAACATTATGCAGATCATGGATTGGGCTGAAGACTGTTCAGTGTGTTGTTGTCTACAGAGACAGGAAATTCTTCTCTGTTACCATTCCCGTAAAAACACCCGGGAACCACCGGGTACCTTACCTACAGTTCCGGATAATATAGTTATAGAGAATAAAGCCTGCTTCGACCATCATCCTAATATGACTTATAACAACAAGCAACCATGTTAACCACGCAATTCCCTTTTCACTATTTATTTATGCCCAACTGACGTTAAAAATTCATGGTAATCGTTTTAAACCTCTTTTGTTATTTGATATATAATACTATACAGGGCGTTTCAAAATGAAGTAAGCTCTATGAGTAATTTTGAGTCGAAAATCTATAATTTATATGACCAATTTTTTCCCCCTTAACACAATTAAGCTATGAACATTAGATTATTTTAGGGGTGACCCCTTAATTAAAATGGCATTCCGTGTTTAAGTTTCTTTCTTAAATTTAATGGGTAATCCCTAAAACGATGTCCCTTGTTGCAAAATGTTATGGAAAACTCAAAACTTTTCCCCATAGAATCATTAAACTGTAATAGACCCAACCAACAAATAAACACAAGTAGGCTTGGTCTCGTCTCCATCTAAGGGATAGGATCACGTGACTAACAAAGTTGACTGTAGTACCATCTGTCGTTCAGCGACGAAAATAAATCTCTTATTTTTCTTATTGGGTTGGAGTCTGACTCTTGGGGTAAAACAGGTTCTGCGCATGGCAAAATAAAGCCAATCTGGTTATCCCTTTCAACTCAAAAATTCAAAAGATTTGTTGATTGGGTCTATTTGGTACTGCCATTCTTTTTGGAAGGAACACCCTGTACACATACCTAGAGCTAATGTTTAAAATTTATGTCCTTAACAGTGAGTATAACACGAAGTAGAAAAACATATAAGTTTTAATGTTGGTGTAAAACGCTACGCACGCAGCTTGTAAACACGAGAAACGGACACAAGAGTCAAATCGCGTTTAACCTCAGTATTTACCCTCGAATTATATATTGTCCCTTCAACATTTTCAAATGACAAAATCTCCCCACCCCCTCCCTCTTTTGCTCGACCCGGCATTAGCGCTGCTTGTGCCACCGCCTGGACACACGTGTTAACCATTACAAATTTTCCCATACGGTTTACCTAATGTTATACTTGAGAGGGGATTAAAATCGCTTTTCAAAACACAAACGTTGAATTTGGTTTAACATCATTAAATATGGCAAACTAATGTACAGGGTGCGCCAAAAAGATGGTAGAACAAGTACAGGGGGTTCTATGGGCAATAACATAAGTTTATAAGTGATATGTTCCGTTCCATAAATATGACACTAACTATACAAGTTCGTAATGCTAGAGACTTCTTAGTGAGAGCTAGTTCAAGAACGACAAGCAAGAATTGCAGACTACATTCGGTTAACGTTGCAGTTGATATTCCAATTTAGTCTGCATTACTAAGCCTTTGACAGCAGCGACTCACCAGGCGTCGCTTTACCCTGAATCTATGACCTACGTCACTTCGTGACAAGCCCCAGTTTGTAACCAGTGACAAACTTACGGTGATATTGAATCGAAAACGAACACTCGGTATATACCGCTTGATTGGCTTGGTTTAATCTTTTATATTTAATGCTAATTGAAAAGATTTAATTCATACATAAATCAAAATTTAAATTTTGGACCTTTTTAATTATTAGGGTTGGTAATTTTTAATTGCGCATATATATTTAACTGTATGTGAAATTACCGCAATTAGTATGTACATGTACTTTACTCAAACATTAAATTACCGTTTGGCCCCTAATTACTTCCAAAGATTACAGATATCATTATAAAAATTGCTGGTAATTATCAGGGTAAATTACCATGGTGAAAATACGTTACGCTATAAATCGTTAATAGGTTAATTCTTTTCTGTAAATTTTATGTTTGATTTTAAATAGTAATTATTTAAGAAAGACAAGAACATAAATATGATTTAAGATATTCACGTACAATTTATGCTCTTACAGTCACGAGACTGTAATAGTAACAGTACTACTTTAAAATATGGTTCTTGACACGCCCCTACATACGCCAAGAAGTGATATCTAGTTTATTAGGGAGAAGGTATAAATTCGCCACATTTCCAGCTATATCTCCAGTCCAAACGTAAGTCCGGAGTTAATCCCCGCCGCCTCTAAATTACAACCAGCATCTCATTGGTTCTTGAAAACTCGTGCACGTCAGCGTGGCGACGCCAATGAGTACGAAAATTACTTGTATTTGTCCGACTGAGGAGAGTGTAGCGAAATAGCCTGGCGGTCTCCTTTTACGTCCCCCCTTGTACTTTGAAAGGGGGACTGGGACTATGGCGCGCGCCAATACTTAGGCATCTTATAGAGCTATTTCAGTGGGGGAAAAATTTCGTCTGCTACGAAAATTGGGCCTGCCTTTGAGTGTAGGGCGGACATTTTGTGAGGGTTTTCTCTATGGGCAAATAGCATTGGTGACGTAGCCATTACC
Organism: Phalangium opilio; assembly: GCA_019434445.1. Taxonomy (NCBI): domain Eukaryota; kingdom Metazoa; phylum Arthropoda; class Arachnida; order Opiliones; family Phalangiidae; genus Phalangium; species Phalangium opilio. The sequence continues at coordinate 84,504 of JAEQBA010003391.1, read as the reverse complement.
CCCTCTGAAATAGCTCTATACCTTCACCCTAGTAACACTAGATATCGCTCCTTGATAACGCATAGTACATCCCTTTAAAGACAAAGTGAGTTCAAGTTTTGTGACTTAGATTTCAATATAGTTACTTTTGAAACTTCACCTTTAAAAAACCAAATTTGATGAAATTTTTTTTTTTTTTTTAAAATAGGATAGAGGCGTTGTTGTACTATTAAAGTGTTGTTACCTTTTGCAAATTGCAGCTGTAGTGAGGTAGGGTTGGACGAAGAGAGATATGGCTGATGACTTCATGAAGTCCATTAAAATATTTTTATCGCTTTACACATACAGGTTTATTTTCACTCTATAATGGCACCAGTTGATGGCCTGATATCACACTTTATTTTTTTTTAAAAACAAACTAATTTTCATTATATTGCCCATTGTTTTGTTTTTACTATTAAAACCTGGCCAAGTTTTATGGAAAATCAATTCTGTTTTAGTAACCGAGGTCTCGTTCTAACCAATGAACAACCGTGTAATTTCAAACTTCACGGACGCCAATCTATCCCACAACACCTCGTGTTTATTTCCTAATTAAATTGTAAGGAATCGAAAAACCAAAATAATATTATTATTTTTGTAGAAAATATGTAGCAATATTTGCATAAGTTTAAAAGATATGTTTCAAAAGTATGACACTAAATATACTTCGTAATGCTACTGAGAGACTTGCATCTCGAGATAACTAGTTCGAGGGAGAACGACGGAAGCAAGTCAATTGAAGTTATACACTCGGTGGTTAATTTTACACGCAGGACTTCCATCTAGGTCCTATTTAGTCTGCATTACTAAGCCCCCCTTTGCCCCCCTCACTCACCAGGTGTCGCTTTACCTGAATCTATGACCTACCTCAATCACTTCATGACAAGCTCCAGTTTATAAGTTATCTTATGAACTTTTGAAAATTGTTGCTATAAGGATTAGATAATTTAAAATAGTTTTATATTTTTAAACACGGCCTAAAATAAATTAGATAAATTATCTGTCTACTCAATAGGCGACTTTTGAGTTGAAAATGTTCAATGACATTCTGCCACAGAAAGGTCACCACTGTATACAAGCTAGGATTGGAGTGTTTTAGCATGGAGCCTGTATCTTAAACGGAGAGGCTAACCCCTATATAATATGAACCCCTCACAGTCGCTTTGCGGCCAACTTCGCACTAGTTGGCCGTATCGGAAATTGAGGGCCGTCAAGGTCGTTTATCGTAGGCGGCAGTTGAAAAAGTCGTCTGCTGCCAAATAGATTTGAAATTGAAAATGGCTCGTGTGAACATTAGTAACAATGAAACACTGGGAAATTTGTTCATCTTGTCGAAAAATGAACATTCGTACACGGGAAAGTAAGTATTTTTCAATTAGACCTAATAAAATGTATTATTAATTTGGATTGATGATTTTAAAATTATCCGAGAATATTGTAAACTTGTAAAGATAGTTTTATCATAGGCCTTGGCTAAATCAGCTGTCGTTTTGTAGGAAATCTCTTCAGAAAGAGAGAGAAAAGCATGATGTTAACTACTATGGAATAAGTGATACTGAGGAAACCGAAGTAATGCTTATAGTGGATGAATATATAGACAATGATGTATCGCATATCAATCTTAATGAACCTCATATTTGTGAAGTTCAAAATTCGAAAATATTAACCGCTGCTCCAAAGCCTCCAGTAAAAATAAGAAAAATAATCCCGTGCGTAGCTCTATGTAGTAAGTTGAATACAAATTTTAAAATTGGAGATGTTAATGTACTAATTTAAATTAACTTCTCTTAGATTTTACCCCGAACAAGTTCCGAGAGATAATTAACGAAGGTTTAGAAAAATTGCAGGATTTGGGAAAATCCACAGATACCTACACAAATCTTGTAATGGAAGAATTGATAGCAGTAGGAATTGCTAAAAGGGCGGCTGTGTGGGAGACTGGGCTCGAAAGATTTAATATGGAATTAGATCATTTAAAAATTTCAAAATCTTTTTGGGGCACTGGCTTAGCGATGCTTTCCAATGATGACTTTTTAACTGAAGCTCGTGAATATATTTCTAAGACAGCCCCACCAGTTAGTATCCTAATGGATTTGGTTCCTTTTTAATATAATGCTAATGAATGCCAATTTTTTACAGATATTTACATGTTTACCATTTTTTGGCCAGAAGGCCATTGCTGCAAGATTTTTAAAAAACATCCTAAGCCTTGTACACTGCTATATTGTGAAAAACGAGGTCAACCATGAAAATTTAAATCCTCCCACAGTTAATGAAGAACTTTCAAATTTGCCTGCCAGTACCTTAACAAATGATTTAAAGGCCAAGCAAATTCTCTACTACGTCGCTGGTGCAACGATTAAATCAGTATGCCAGTCTCTGCCATATCAATGGTGTTTAGTGTCCGCCTTCTCAATTAAGGGGACTTTTCAGGAAGTTAAAGAATATTTAAATAATAATTTAAGTGATATCAAAATATCTGCCTGGGTAACGCAAAATAACAGAGGGGGATTACTCTACGTTAATAAGACGACCTTCAATATGTTTGAGATCATAGATGCTGTGGCTTCAGAATTCTACAATGGAAAGAAATTAAAATGTATACTGCAAAACAATGAAGCAAGAAGGGAGAAGTCCCTTAAGAATATGGAGGATAATTGCCAGATTTTGGAAGCATTTCAAGCAGTGATAAAAACTTCAGAAGTTCCAAGCAAGGTTAACGCATCGAGGAAAATCCTTCCCAAAATATTTTCAACCTTCTTAAAATTAAGAGGAAAAGGTCTCCAACTATATTTGAGGGGTATATATTTTTCAAAAGAAAATAAAAAACAAAAATCATGCCCAGCTTTAAGAAAAGGTTTGAAAGAATTAAACAATATATCAACAAAGGTGTAAAAAATACAGGGTGTTTGTGAAAGGTCCATCAATAATGAAAGGGCGTATTTATTGGGCCATTTTGAGTCGAAAATGTTCTATGACATTTTTCCGTTCGGGCCACTGTTTTCAAGTTATGATTGGAGTAATTTACGGATGACCCCTTAAATTTAATTAAGAAATTGAAAGACAGCGCTAATTTAATGAAGGGGTCATCCCTAAAATATTCAAATCATAACTCGAAAACGGTGGCTCGGACGGCAAAATGTCATAGAACATTTTCGACTCAAAATGGCCCAATAAATACGCCCTTTCATTATTGATGGACTTTTCACAAACACCCTGTATAGTCAAGTGTGCCCTAAAATCCTATAGTTTTACAGTCTAAAGGTACTTAGTAATAGTTTTAAATGCCCAAATTGTGATCCTAGTCCCAAAAACACAACTTAAATAATGTTTTGGAATTTTAAGTTTGCCATGTTTTTCAGGTAAAACATTTAATAATAACGCCCCAAATGTGACCAATTTATTACCTCATTTTTATATTTGTAAAGAGTCAGATAAAACCACATTTCTGTGATAGGAAATAAGGAGCAATACCTCATTTTTTATGTTTGTAAAAATTCGGATAAAAACACATTTCTGTGATAGGAAATAAGGAGCAATACCTCATTTTTATGTTTATAAAGAATCAGATAAAAACACATTGTGATTTTTCTTGTTGATACTTTATTGAAACAGCGCTGTGATTTTAAATGTTTATAAAGGATCTTAATTGAAACTAATTATTTTCTGGAATTATTGAAGTATTTCCCTCAAAAGGGGCCAAAATTTCTTTCTCTAAACTAATAAATCTATCAACATTCTGCCCAAAATGTAGCACATCAGGGTTTGTATTTCCTCCGCAGGACGCTCTTTGCTTCCCAAATTCTTGCTCTAGGCAGTCTTGATTTAAGTGGAATGTTAAAACAAAGGAGGCGCCTTTCGATAATAAGAATCTAACAACTCCTGGAACAGATCGAGCTAAGAAAAGAAAGATATGACATGAAAAACAACGATTAGAGCCCATTGCTTTAAATATTTTTATACAAACCAGTCATAATTAACCCTTCCACAGTTTCTCGACTTAGAGTCATTCTTAGACGTTCTGCTGCCTTTAAATTAACTGCCTTCGTTGATACTTCATTTTGCCAATCCTCAAAGTACTTAATAAATGTTTGTTCCAACCACTGTAAAAGTCAATCAATTGCATTAGCCACAATGCCATAAATATTCTAAATATTTACTTACTTCTAATCTTGGATCACTTTGTATCTTAAATGGATTCAAATTAGGATTGCGCTTAAACTTTCCCTCGTCCAAGTTTTTTGTATTCATAAGGTCAAAGAATTGATTCATGATTCTAATGAACTGAACAGTTTCACGGACACCTTCCCCTAGCTCAAACTCCAGGGCATTAGCAACGGTTGCGCTTAGAATTTGAGCTGCCAATCTCACGCGCATTCTCGAGTAGGAATCCAAGAAAAGATGATCCCTCGTTAATTTTGGTACCAGTCTAAGGGGTCGTTGCGAATCCATTTCAAAGAGTTTTAAAACGTGTGTCCACAATATTTCTTGCCCATTTTTAAAAAGTCGTTTGGTTTTGGTGTGGAAATTGCTATTAGCGAACCCGTTCCTCGTAGTTTTTATCAAGTGAGGGGGATCACAAATAAAAAAAACGAATCTCTCTTCATCACTCGCAAAAATATTTTTCCACTTAAATCCATCCTTAACAAAATTTCTAAATGCTTTTCTGTTCGTACTAGCTCCATCAGCAATCACAGCTACCACTTTTATACCATAATATTCCAGACGACTTATCGCTTCTGATACTATGGTAGTAAGGTTATCACTGTCTACATTCTTACATGGAAAATATGCTAATGGGAATTTGAAATTACCAGTTACACTTCTTATCATTAATTGTAACACATGAGTTGCCACTTCCGGCATTTCATCATCACCAGCTTGCCTCAATCTTAGAATTTCATTTCCCACATCATCGAGGTTAGTGAAACCAACCAATTCCCCCGTATTTGCCTTGTAAATGATGTCTTCCTTAATTTTCATTTCGTCCAAAATTAAACTAACGTATCTCTGGTGTTCTTCGGGGCACGACTGATAGAGCTTGTCTTTGGCCTTTTGAAAGGAGAAATTGTTGAAAGCAGGTGTCAGCCCTATATGGCTAGAGTGGTTGTACAAGGTCCTCTTGGATGGTAGTTGCAAGACACCACAAGACGCAATAAGTTTGTAGGATGCTGGAGACTTGCGATAGAAATGGATGCACCATTGTAATATCTTGGGATGCCATCTACGCATGCGCTTGTTTTTGGCTTTGAGGACAGATAATTGTTGCTCAATGAATAAGCGTTGAAAAGAATTCTTTGGTAGCATTTTTTTCTGTTGGTCTAGTATATTTGTAAAAAATTGGGTGTCTTCAGGTTCCAATTTCTCTCCAAATTTTTTAAGGTGACTTTCCATTCTAGTTTTCATAATTTTCATCTTCCTCCTCATTTGTGAATTCGCAATTGCTTGTTGCTTCATCTTTTTTTCAAGTTGGGCTCTTGGCAAGTAGCTATTTCTATTTTCACCATTTTTTTTATTGCAGCGCTCCATGCACTTTTTTAATGACCTCCTGTATTTCAGACAGTTTTGACATAATTCACGCGTATCTAGACTCTTTCCATTATTTTGTAACACTTTTTGTAATACAATTTGGCAGTCATTCGCGTGAATTGCATTTGTAAAAACATTTTTTATCCCTTTCATCTTTACCTTGCTATCAAAAAGATCTACTATTTTGCTGTCGAAAATTCCGCTACACAAATCAAACGAATCTATTACTTCTATCAAGATACGTAATGAAACCACGCTCTGGATATCATGTAGCGAGTCCCTTATGAATGGAATATTAGAGACGTCTTTTCCGTGAATTTTGAGAGTTCCTCTTTTATCTTGGTTTTTTATTGTAAAAGTCTTAATAGCGTAGCGATTTCCTGGATCCAGTTTTACAAATACCACACTATCATCATTTGAACTGGATGAAGCTACCCATCCACTACATATTGGATTCCCTCCGAAAGTTTGTCTTAAATGCTCAGTGTACATGATACCATTATTAATGTTTACTTCGGCTTGATTAGTTTCATTTCCAAAGGTTGCAAGGTTCACCGACAATGATGGTGGTGTCACTGTTTTTGATAGAAGGCTATATAAAATAGTTTTACTGTTTTCATCTGACTGGTTTTCTTGAGAGAATTTTGAGTCTTCTTCCATAACATTCATCTGGGTATCATTCACATGACAAGGTTCAAAATGTGTGAGCTTTGCTTTTTGAGGCACCGGTATGAGATTTGTAGTCGAGTTTTCCAATAATTTTATTGGATTTTCACTCTTAATATTTAAATGATGAACATAATTTAATTAAAATTTACAAAAATAAGTAATAATTTACACACCGAAGACAATATTTTTTGGGTATCATTGGCATCAGGGATTTCTTCTAATATTGTGTACTGAGAATCCTCGGGTTTTTCTATTACGGGTACTTTATCTTGAGGATGTTGGGTGTTAAGACTTAAAGAGTTATTTTCATTTTGATGCTATAATAATTGGACACCATAATTAAAAAGCGACTTAATTTGTAAAACATAGTTTTTAAACATACCATTAACCGAAGTGTTTCTTGAGTTTCTTCAAACTGTATAGGATCAGGATTACTCTCTGTTGGTCCATGACCTCCCACAAAATGATCAGAGCATATATAATATGTTGATTTCTTAATTTTTTCAATTGTAATCCGATTATCAAAACGTCCGCAAGCAGAAATCCATTTTAAACATCTCTCAAAATCAGTTTTTGGTCTCGGGAATGGAAAATACCTTACATGAGCACTATTAGGCCTTGGTTTAAAATAATTTTCCCTATTCCAACACAAAGAATACTCGCATTGTTTTTTAACCATCGTGAAACTAAGAGAACAGGTTATATATTCTTAAATTGACATTCTAAATAAATCAGTTATGAACACTTATTTAGTTTTTTAAGTTCTTTGATATCAAACCGAGATTTCAGTTATAGATTTAGGCGCCATTTTTACCGGAAACAGAAATAGGATCACGTGCTCAGATTCGACCTTCACTGCCGAAATTCACCCTACTCTCCCTTTCCACCCCCACTTTGAGAAGGACTGTGGGTGAGAGAGGGAATTTTATACTATGGAAGCTACGGCTTAGCCTCTCCGTTTAAGATACAGGCTCCATGGTTTTAGGGATGATTCCTTCGTTAAATTTACGTTTCAAGTTCAGTTTCTTGAGCACTTATATTTAAGGGGTCATTCACTCTGAACGAAGTTCATTACATGTTTAGGGGCGTTCCATTTGGAAAAATATGATAGAACATTTTGGACTCAAAATTTTAGTAGTGGCGACTAAAAGCAAACCAAAACTAAAAGTAAACTAAACTTAAGACGGGTGAAATTCCTTCATCCACAATTGTAGACCTCATAGTCAATAATTCGGTTCCGTACTTTTTATCAATAAAAGTTTGTGTATCTTTAAAATACGAATAATAATAATTATTTCACGTTGACACTAATTTTCGTCTACACATATTCCAATGAATCAATTACGCAAAATTTAGTTATTAATTTGTTATAAAAACCTTCAAATAATTTTCCCAGATTAAGCCCCCAAATTTATAGCTACTGTACATTCATGGGACAAGAATTGTTTCAATTTCAATTCTAATGAAGACATTGAAATTCTAGAGATATTTATTTGGCAATCAAAACAAGGAAATCTTGGTGATAAGCGACAAAGTATCCGTGTAAAGTTCTAGAAGACATTAAAAGAGCCGCCGCAAACACGTCTTGCTGTTTCAAACAACGTCGTCAAGACTCAAGCGAGCGTATAATTGCGTGTTCGACTGACTATACACTTGGCGCGTTAAAATACACAACATACACAGTCGCCGCCGCAGTTTGGAGGCTTTTCAGCACCAGCCATTGTAGCGGTACGACACCGTTTGCATACAAATCAGGCCGCAGCTAAACGAGACACCATTAATAAAAACAATCATTTGGCGACAACATTAAACGCCAAGGCTTAATTCATATTAGTTCTCACTGAATTAGCAAAATAAATAACTTTTTATCAGATGGACAATTAAACACCGTTATCGTAAAAAGTTAAAGTGGAGTAAATATATTGGCTGAAGTGACAGATATTAAAATTTTCGGTTTTAATCTGTATCTATATAAATCGAAGTCCTGACTGACTGACTGACTGATAATGAACGCCCAGCCCAAACCGCTTGCCCTAGAAGGCTGAAAATTTGCAGGAACGTTACTCGTAAGTTGTAGGCGCGTACTAAGAAAGATTTCCCCCCCAATCCGCCGCCATCTTAAAAAATGGCGCCCAGAAATGTAAAAAAAAAATCTTCTCTACGCAACAAAGTCCCCGCTTTTCAACCGATTTCGCAAATATTTAGTACACTGGTTTCCTTTAACCTATAGACGGGCTAAACGGTCTTTCGGGTTCGATTTGTTGCCATATTTTTAAATGACGGCCAAACAGACACACAGACACGTCCAGTGTAATACCTCTCCGTAACGCCATCGTCACTCGGAGAGGTAAAAAGGTATTCTAATTGTGGCGTTGAAAACCCACTCTAAAGAAAAATAATAGCCCAAATAGAAAGAGCATATTATCCAGAATAGAATTTTGAGTGCATATTTTAATATCTTGATAATTTCCGACAGCTATTATGTCGTTAAAACGACGAATCATTTTTTTTTATCTTTTACTTTTCAGTGATTTTGAAAACGAAACTTATTTAGTCAAACGCTTCACGGCAGGGTGGCTTTAAAAATGTTTCACTCCGATGCCGTAATATAAAAGAGATTAAATTCAATATGTAATTCAATAGATTTGAAAGCAGAGGCAGGGATAGGTTTAATTTTAGAAGTAGGAATGGAGAACAGATCTAGTAATCTGGGCGCGCGTGAAAGTCCCGGACCCCCTTCCACGGGACGGAGAGGGGGGGTTATGAAAGAAGAGGCGGGAGCGGGGTCATAGCGACAGAGGTACAAAAGGAATTACGTCACTATTTTTCGCCACCAGCAACGTCATCAAAACGTAGTTTAAAACTGAGCCAATAAAATAATTTAAACTTTTCGTCACGTGTTGGATGGAGGGGCTCTATAGACCTAAAAATAAAATAAACAAGCTGGCCATATATATACGCCCGTTAAGGGGCAGATTGAAAATGGAGCAAGCGCCATCTAGTGAACAGAAATACAAACTCAAAGGTGACATTTTTTCATTGGCTGAAAACATTCTGACACTAAAATTCTGCCTCTGCGCATTTCTAAGCGAACCAATAAGATCACCCCTCATTCGTGAAAGCCCGGCTTAGAAACTCGTATGGCCGTTGTAAATTTTGAAAGAATTTATTTTTAGGTGTATACTGGGTGGTCTATGAGTCGGACTGAAGTAAATACTAACCGTTCTCCTTTCCTACTTCTAAAATTAAATCTATCCCTGGTTGAGGTTTATGTACAATATAGCCTGCTACCCGGCGTTGCCCGGTGTTTTAAAAAAGTAGAGTCTACATGGTACTTAGTACTTACCTACAAGTCTGAAAATTTGCAGGAACGTTACTCTTAAGTATTAGGCACACAGCAATAAAGATTTGTCCAATTGAAATAATGGTGGTCGGTCAGAAATGTAAAAACCTGTTCCTATAGACGGGTCTTATGGTTTTTGGGCTTCGATTTACAGCTCTCTTTCAAAATGGCGGCCCAGAAACTAATAAGGATTTCCCAATGGGCAGAGAGGCCTTTGCTTTTAGTAAAATAATAAATACAATATATTAAAATTTCCAATTTATAGTTCCTTCCTTAAACGAAACAGATGGACTTTCCCCGTAAAGTTAAACTGGGTTTTGACATATTGTTTTCCTTTTCATTTTCGAGGCATGATGTAGGCGTCGGGTGGACTTTTAATAAATGATAATGAAGCATGTGATCTCGTAATTTTCTCCGAGCCGCCCGCAATCCCGCTCAAACACACTGCATGCAATATAATAATATCTAATAACTATTAGACTTTCACTCTCGCCTCAAACCAACCAAGGCCCACAATGCAATGTAAAGAAAGACCGAAGTCCGTTAATACATTTATAGAAACAAAGAGAATATTCCGAGGGAAGTGGAAGTTTTAGTCATAGTCAAGGCTTAAAAAAAGTGCCAAAATGTTTAAGGGAATTACATCTCATTGGTTGGTTTCTGGTGTTGGGCTTATTCGCTACACCTCTTATTGATTGGAATATGTCGTCTGCTTAAAGACTGGAATCATTTTAGATCCGGGTATTAGCGTTACCAGAGCAAAAGTGTCTTAGAGAAAAATCAAAAAATTAAAAATGAAGTGACGAAAATGTTTTGCTCAGATTATTATATTGAATCTCTATTACAATTAAAGCTTCCGAAAATAATAAATGAATATAAATAGTTTTAATTCCCAGTGCTGCCAGGCAGTTTGTGAGCCAAATCAAATGCAGAGAGAATTAAAAGGTTAGCAGTTCTGTTTGAATCAGTACTTGATCAACTTGGATTAGTAAATTTAAAAGAGGTAAAATACCGCAGTCTGCTTAAGCAGACTACTAAACAGACGACGCGAATCGAGTTACTCAATGGCAGTCTGGGAAATACGGATATTTTTTAAACTAGTCCTTGGGACCAGTGACCCTCTAGAGTCCGAAATAATAAACTGGTCTCCGGACAGACTGGTCCCAGCCTTTGTTCTCCTATAGATTTGCAATTAATAAACTGGTCCCGAGGACCAGTAAGCCCATGCACTTCTCGAATTAAAAAACTAGTCCAAGCAATTAATAAACTGGTTTTGGACCAGATGAAGTGTGCTGCTATTTCTCAGACTGCTCACCGGAACTAGATACAAGAACCCTAAAGCTTTGGGCGTGTGACAGCGTCACTTTATAATACCAGAAGAAAATAGGGGAAGTACGTATTCGTACCTTTAGCTAGTACAAGTCGTCCTTCTCTCCCAGAAACAAGCTATGGCTTTAAATTGGCCAATCAGAGATAGGCAGAGAACCGATATAAATTTTTGAAGGTGCGCCACCATACCGTGAGAAACCGAACTACAGAGTATAGACGACGATTTCCGTCCTTCTTTCGCCCGGGTAGATTGACATTGAAAGTTATCGTTCAATTAAGAGTTAAAAATGGATAGTTCTGTCCAGTGTAATTTAGTATATCGTGAAACTAGTGACAAGAAAAGCCAGACAAGTTTTAAAGGCAAAACTAAAGGTATTCAAGTAGAATTTTCGCCAAATTCGAGTGACTCGTTAAGCCTCGGCCATAGTAAATTCAAGAAGTCAGGTACCATAACAAAATCAGCATTCAGCTGGATAGCAGACGAACCTTCGAAGAAAATAGTTTCTTGTATTCATCCGCGGTTTCCCGCCAAAAAAAGCGGATATTCAGTGGCGCGAAAAAACCGATAAAGTGACGTCTCGCGAAATAGCTAAGAATACGTACTTCCCCTATTTTCTTCTGATAATACTTAACGTTCTACTCCTCTTTGTACATTCTCTTTGATGTAACTTTGCGAGCGGAGTTTGGGTTCGCGAATTTCAGAAAACACATGCACGCGATCTCGTTTCTTTTCAATCGGGTTCTCACCTTTCCCTCTAAGAAAATGGAAACGGCGTGTTTGGACGAAGTAGCCTCCCCATACATTTAAACATACTTATACTCCAAGTGTTCTATTTGAACTCAAGAGTAACATCGTAAGATTAAGTATGACACGTCTTTGTAGACAAAGACGCGAAAAAGTGCAAAAGATAATTGTATAAAATTAACTGCCTGAAGTCACAGATATTAAAATTTTCAGTTTTAAAGACATGATTATAAAACATCAATTATTTAAAAAAGAATACGAATCCCAGTTTCTCACTAAAACCCCTTCAGTAAAAATTGTAGAAAATTGGTTCCCTGGAGTAACAGATATTAGAATTTTCTGTTTTTAAAACATGATTATAAAACATAAATTATCTTTAAAAAATACGAATCCCAGTTTTTTCACCAATACTCACTCCTTCAGAAAAAATTGTAGAAAATTGGTTCCCTGATGTAACAGATACTGAAATTTTCAGTTTAAAAGACATGATTATAAAACGTTAATTATTTGAAAAAATTTTCTTTTTCAACAAAATTTCTTCAGTAAAAATTTTTTAATTTATGAAATTTTTGCATAATTTTGAAAACAGTACGTCTAGCTAAATAACCATGATTTCCTCTGGATTATTAGTGCATTTCTTTGAGCACATATCATACTTATTTATGTTATGCCACTTATACTCTACTAACCAAAAAGTAACTAACTAACTAAAAATCAACAAGTTATTAAATCAAATAAAATGTTGTAAAATGAAAATCTATATTTTTCCTGATCGGGCTCCCTTTGGTGAATATTTTTTTTTCGTTCCTTATAATTAAGGGAGATTCGCCGCGCGATCCCTCTCTCTATCTCTCTCTAGAAATTAATTAGCTAATTCCACATACATCTTTGAAGCTTTTTCAAATTTTGAAGAATTACCCAGAAGGACGTAACATTGTTAGTCCCAAGATGTGAGTACGGAGCTTTTCAAAGAGGAACCGGTTAGCAAAAATCAACGCCCTTACAACGCCAGACTAGCCGTAACATTCCAACAGACAAGGGGTAACCCACTAACAAATGTATAAGATTATCTCTTTTACTCCCATTAAAGGATAAATTAGAGCTAAAAATTCTCAAATTTGCATGGGTAAGTTAGTTAACATACCTGCAAGATCAAATCACTGTTATGGCTGCGAGTTTGGTACAGATCGGTTATGTATGTACATTTTTTTCCATTATTCTGCCTTCACACAGTTGCCACCGATTTGTAAAAATGACTAGTCCCATGCTAATGGATCATTTCATTAATTCCTGAAGATAAGCAAACACACAGGTGCGTCTTAGGTTATTTAACTAAGGTCAAGTAGCCCCCTAATAAATAAATGAGTTTTGGCTGATATTTTTCACACATTTTCCAAATTTTCCCGACTTTCCCAGATATTCACTCTCATTTTCCAAAATTATCTGACTTTCCCGAATATTTCACACCCATTTTTCTAAATTCCCTGAATTTTTCCAGACATTCACACCCATTTTCCAAAATTCCCTGACCTTTCCCAGATATTTCACACCCATTTTCCAAAGTCCCCGACTTTCCTCAGATATTTCACACCAATTTTCCAAAACTCTCTGACGTTTCCCAAATACTTCACAGCCATTTTCCAAAACTCCCTAACCTACCAAGATATTTACACCCATTTTCCAAAACTCCCTAACCTACCAAGATATTTACACCCATTTTCCAAAAACCCCGACTTTACCCAGACATTTCACACCCATTTTCCAAATTCCCTAACCTTCCCAGATACTTCACACCCATTTCCAATACTTCGACTTTTCCCTGATATTCACACCCATTTTCCAAAAACCCCGACTTTTCCCAGACATGCACACCCATCTTCCAAAAACCCCGACTTTTCCCAGACATGCACACCCATTTTCCAAAAACCCCGACTTTTCCCAGACATGCACACCCATTTTCCAAAAACCCCGACTTTTCCCAGACATGCACACACATTTTCCAAAATTTCCTAACCTTCCCAGATATTTCACACCCATTATCCAAATTCCCTGGCTTTCCCAGATATTCCCACCCATTTTCCAAAATTGCCTAACCTTCCCACATATTTCACACCCATTTTCCAAAATCCCCTGCCTTTTCCCAGTCATTTCACACCCATTTTCTAAATCCCCTGACTTTTCCAAATATTCACACTCATTTTCCAAAAACCCCGACTTCCCTTCAAGATACTAGAAAAATAGAAATACTACGAATTAAATGAAATAAAAAACACCTAATCTTCATATAACTTTCATAACAGAGTATCGTACACCTTGGTCTTTTTTCGTCCCCTTCGTTTCGACGTCCCCGTCCCCCGGGAACCATTACGTTTATTAAATAGGCATCGTTTAACGTTAAACCCGAAAAGAAAGTCCATGAAGATATTAGAGGTACGCTTAAAGTATATAATGATGTTTATTTAAATCCCGTTCACAAATCTCATTCCAATTTAAACGACGTATGCGTAAATTGATTTTTTTCCAACATGACGATTGATGTTTTACAAATATGATTTATGGCTTTTCCAAATCTTACAAACTGAAATTCACTTCAGTAACTAAAATTTCAGTATATGCTGACTTTATTGGAAATATAGACAACTTATAATGATAAACAGAAGTGTATCCAAACTTAAACAATATCTTTTATATTTCTTTAACTTATGTTCATTTCAGAATTATTTTTTTTTACTTTTTCGCTTTTTAGGGCAGGAAAACTATTGTTCAGACCATATCTGGCTGGTTTTTGGTGTTATAAAAAAGGTCCCCATATTTCAAATTTCAAAAGCTTTTTTTTTCACTCAAATTTCTTCTCCATTTCACATAATAGCTCATGGGTGGCATAACGAATTTTATATTTATTAAAGGAAAAGTTCAGGTAACATAACATTATGCCTTAAAAAACGGCTTTTTTCTAAATATGAAAGGAAAAATATTAAAAAATAAATAAATAAATGATTTCTTATTACAAAATAATTAGCATTAAATTACTCTTAAAAATTAATCAAGGACTACTGCGCCACCTTTTGATTTAGCGACATCTGCTATTCAGAACCTCTTACTCTCGTGATCAAGTGGCCTATGCCCTACCTTACCCTTACCTCTCTCAGCATGTGAGAATTCAACTAATCCCTTCAGGGATAAGTGGTTCTATTTAGCAGACGGCACTAAAAATGGTGGATGGCGCAGTAGTCCATAACTATTTTTAAGAGTAATTAAAGCTAATTAATTTTGTAATAAAACATCTTTTATTTATTTTAATTTTAATATTTAATTCCTTTCATATTTAGAAAAAGGTCCTTCTTTTAAGGTATAATGATAATCAGTTATTTTACCTGGCCTTTACCTTCAATCCTTTACGACCGGTAATCGAACAGTTGCGGCGGATACAGTTTGCTTAATCAAATTGAAAAACTGACGAATTGTGACTTAATTTTGCATAAAGAACAAAACGCAACTTTCTCAAATATAGGACTATACATAAGATTGAAATTGGACGTTATGTT
This sequence comes from Phalangium opilio, assembly GCA_019434445.1. Classification (NCBI taxonomy): domain Eukaryota; kingdom Metazoa; phylum Arthropoda; class Arachnida; order Opiliones; family Phalangiidae; genus Phalangium; species Phalangium opilio. The sequence goes on along the minus strand of JAEQBA010003391.1, from coordinate 69,323 downwards.
TTGGGTCATTTTGTTGAGTCATTTTTGCACGCTTGATTTAATTGCGACTTCAGGCCATCGAAAAGACATTAAATATATATCCTAAAGCTTTCTATTTGAAAAATAAGTATTTTACTATAAGAGAATATGCAAATTTTAAAAATGTAATGTTATAGACCTAGGAAGTAACGTTGCCGTTTCAATCCATCGAGTCACGATATAAAATCACTAAAAAGAATATTAACGTCGTGGTCCGAGAGAAAAAAAAAACGATAATAGCTAATGATTTGATTTTGTCCATCTTAATGGTCAAATAGAAATTTGTTTCCGAAGCGGAGATCACATCCACTAAAGTTAAGCGATTCCATACACCACCTCCATAGACTAAAGAAATTATGGACGCAGATACAATATAGCAACTGTTTTTAAAAATAACTAATTTGATTTACAGTTCTGGAGCGCTCTGAGAAATGTTTACCTCTCCTACAGAGAGGAATTACACTGGACGTGTCTGTGTGTCTGTCACCGATTTCGCAATTGCCTTGCAAATAGAGTATTTCATTTACTGGTTTGGTGCCTCTGTGAAAAGTTTACCTCTCCGAGTGAGATGTATTACACTGGACGTTTCTGTGTGTCTGTCACCGATTTCGCAGTTGTCTTTACAAATAGCGTATTTCATTTACTGGTCTGTGGCGCTCTGAGAAATGTTTACCTCTCCGAGTAAGAGGTATTGCACTGGACGTGTCTGTGTGTCTGTTACCGATTTCGCAGTTGTCTTTACAAATAGCGTATTTCATTTACTGGTCTGTGGCGCTCTGAGAAATGTTTACCTCTCCGAGTAAGAGGTATTGCACTGGACGAGTCTGTGTGTCTGTTACCGATTTCGCAGTTGGCAAATCGGAGCAAACGTATTCGCGATATCCGGGCCGCCTTCGCCGTTCACAGAAAGCAATGTTGGTTTCTCTACTCCATTATTATCGTTAGGGTTAAGATGTACGTGGTGATTGGCTAAGGTTATGGGAAACGTCTAGCTCCCTCCCAATGGCAAGGCTCACGCAATTGCGGCTTTTCTTATCATTTACTTATATACCCTAAATTTACAAATATTGTTAAAGAGGCATTGGCTAGAATTCAAACGTCAACAATAGCTATGTTTAAAATAATTTTAGGAATTAAGTTTCTTAAAACGACTTAACTAGGATTAATGCAAACTACTGCTGATTAAAATAACTAATATCAATTATATTTATTTAATTATTTAAGAAAAACGTCTTAATTGGGTAGATAACCCTCGTCTCGAATCGGAGAGGTTTATTTTGGTTTACCAACTTGTTCCTCTTCATTTTTAGATCTAGATCAGCTCGAGCCGTTGGCGACACCAGGGGGCAGGCTCAGTAGGTTATAGCCTTCATGTAAAAGTCCAGACCACCAAAAGGGGCCCCCAAATTTTATCCAAAGGAGTCCCTTACTTTTATGTATTAAGAGCCGAGTCCAGGGGACAGTTTTCGAATAGTGGTCATCGTTGTCCGCGTTATTATTTTATCTATGATTAAATTTTTCCAGGTAGAAATAATAGCCTTTTGGGTAGATAACCAGTGGTCAAATATTATTTTCGCCAGTCAGGCATAACGCTTTACTTTCTCATATATATTATGTTGACTGAAGGATCGTCATTGGCTGTATCTATATATATCTTAACTGACCACATCATTAAAAGCGTAGGAAACCATTTTCATGCGCACATATTTGCCCTTGACCACTATACTAATTTAAACATTTTTTCACCCAAGGTCCGCGTAGCAATTTTGTGAACGTAAACATTTAATCTTATCGTAAATTAAAATCAAACATAATTTTATATCCTAAAAAGTTTTGTTTATCAATGATTTTAGGAGGAATTTTCGATTAAAAAGTAATTTTGTTTCGCCTCTAGGGTCTTTAGTTTAATACTCAATAGCCATGGAACGCGAGTTGGTCATGCCATGGATAGATTAAATTTTAGAAGTAGGAATGGAGAACAGCGTCAAAGTCCCGGACCCCCTTCCACGAAGAGGAGGGGGGGGGTTATGAAAGAAGAGGCGGGAGCGGGGTCATAGCGACAGAGGTACAAAAGGAATTACGTCACTATTTTTCGCCACCGTCCCCGTCAGCAACGTCATCAGAACGTAGCTGTTTAAGTGAGCAGCCAATAAGATAATTTGAACTTTTCGTTACGTGTTGGTTGGAGGGAGCTAGGGGCTCTATACTGCAGGGCTATGAGTAGGAATAACTGAAGTAAATAGTAACCGTTCCGTTCTCCATTCCTACATCTAAAATTAAATCTATCCCAGGTCAGGCCTTATTTTGAAAATGTTTCAATTGAGATTTAGCAAAGTTTTGGACATCAAGACAGCTGAATCAGCAGCTGTAACTACATAACAGTCCAGTTAATTAGTATAAATTATCTTTGAAGTGTTCATTAATTAATATTTTTTTAATTAAATTCGTAAAGAACTTAATAATAGCAAATGTGGATGAGAGGGAAAGGGCCTGTCTTAAAAAACATGGACATCAAAGTTTCGCCAATAACTATTTAGTTTACTAGTGACTGGTGGACTTGCAAACTCGCGACTGAAAGTAGTTCAGACATTTATGCTCCTTGGTTTAACCATAACCCACTCGATCACGCGAATCACGATGCAAGCTGCTCGCGCTATAGCTAAATTACCGAGATTTGTTTTAAACGTATCTAGTTTTATGTGCTCTTCTATTGCTTCGATAACCTTATACTTAAATTCATATTATACCTTCAAATACCTTTTAAAACATTACCAGCTACTCTGTCCTGACTACAAACACAAATCGAGGAAATTCTAGCATACAAAATAGCAGACGACGGTAACCGTGTAACCGCGAATTAACACAAGACCTATTTTAAGGGAGTGAACAGGCCCAGCAGTATAGCTACGCCAATAAAACGGTCAACTACGGCGAAACTCTGATGACTCGCGACTTTTGGCCATTTTCATACTTTTCCTCTCATCCACTTTTGATAATAGTTAAATTCAAAAATACTAAATATTTGATCAATTATATTCAAGAATTAGTTAATATTAAATTAATTCATAAATTACATAATTAACATAATTAATATTGTTAAGTTATTAAACATTATGATATTTAAACTTTACCAGGCTAAAAATTTCTTCACCCTCCTTCCAAATTATTAAAATTAACAACAGCAAGATCAAGTTAAGGTCCTGTTGGGGAAAGCTACTGCCATTATTACTGATTATACTAATCGAAAAATAAATACACTGGGAGAATGAATAAAGATACAATCCTAAACTCGCCCTATTATTTGTCGATATTGTCGTGAGAGCACCGGGGTTTCATTCGAAATTGGCAAATGTCGAAGACTCATCGATTTAAAAGGGCAATTTCTTCACGGGTCAGGAACCAGTACACATTGGCGGAGGCGCCCGCCGTCACCGCCGAAGAAATACGCCAGCGTTCTCGACGAGCCGATGGACGCTATCGACTAAGAGACTTAATCTTTCAATATTATCTTAAAATTATTTTAAAAGCGCATTTTTCTAATTTTAGCATAAACTTAAAAGGGAGAATAAAGTAGAAAATCAAGTGATTTTTATCGATTTTTTTACCAATTTTAAGACCAGTCTGCATAGTGAAACATTCAGGAAATACCAGCTCCGAATGATTTTAAAATTCAAATTAGGTTCAGATTTTAAGGATAATTTGAAATAAGCCTCTCCGACCAATCGCGTAACGCCCTGCCTTTCTGTTAACAAAATTCTCGTGGCAAGTTCCATGTCTCGCGTCACGATTGTCACATCGCGAGCAACTTTTATCAAATCTCGCTCTGAATTTCATTCGGCATGGAGCGTGCCACGAGAATTTTGTTAACAAAAAGGCAGGGCGTTACGCGATTGGTCGGAGGTCCTTATTTCAAATTATCCATAAAATCTGAATTTGAATTTTAAAATTATTCGGAGGTATATCCTGGATGCTTCACTATGCTGAATGGTCTTATAATTAGTAGAAGAATCGATGAAAAAATCAGTTAATTTTCCACTTCACCCTCCCTTTAAGATCACCTAAACTAGAGGTTATCAAATTTTATTAAAATCTAAGCATTAGGATCAGATGGTAAATACAACCTGAATCTCAATTTCAGTATGCCCAAACTCAGTTAAACAACAGTTCAACCTTTCAGGATGTTATAGCCTATCCAGTGCTCTGCTAATTTCTTGGTCCTTCATGTACTAGGGCAAGATATAATAAGCTTTGAATAAAAACCTGTAGGCCTACATCATGTTCAACAGGAGTAACTCCAACTTTAAGATTTTGTAACTCCAGTTTGACAAAGGAAATCCTTTCCGCACAAAATAACCCTTACTCTTCTCTATCCAACAATACTTAATAAATGCTCCTAGATCCATTATTATGATGGATAATCAGCAATAAGTACAAACATATGTGTTATGTTTTCCCTGAGTAATGACTTAAAGTCTATTTTTAAGACAACTTATAAGTTAACAACAGTTCCTGACTAATTCTTTTGAGGTACAATAGCCATAAATGTTCTGTATCGAACGATACAAAAAACACGATCCTACATCAAACAAAACTCGAGATAAGTAACTTCAGAAGTGAGATGAGACCAGAAGTACTGAGCTAACCAAATTCTTCACTCGGCGAAAGTGAATATTCTTGATAACACAAGAACGGTTGGCCCTCTAGTAGCGGTTTCTGAATTTTCCCTCCAAAACGTGAGACGCTCGCGGTGGTAGACGGCCGAACTAGATTCAAGCACCCGCGTCCGTGTTACGCGGCTTTAGGTTGAGGGGAAGGGGTAAGAAAATGTTTTTGGGACTCGACCAATTTTTTTCTCAGTTGTGTAGCCGCGTGGGAAGCGGTGGCATAAAATCCTCAAATTTGTTCACAAGTGCCAGGATCTACTATCAATGCTAGAGCTCTTTACTTCTAGTCTCATCTCACTTCTGGTAACTTTGAAATAAATAAAGAAATAAATTGAATTCCACGTATCCACAACAACCGTGCCGTGAAAAATCAAAGGATGTACAGTACGCAAACCAAATCGTAATGGGAGTAACCAATTCCCAAAATTTAATAGTTTCCATGAACGACCGCGAATAATTCGAAAGATAACAAATCAAATGTGTTAAAAATAATTCGATTTAAAAGATTGGTAACCACCCAGCGGTAGAAAAATTAAAATTAGACGGACGAATCGGAAATTGAATAAAGTATAATATAATGTTCATAGGAAAAAAAATGGTGATAAAATTGAGACTCGGAAAGTTTATATTGCAAAGAAACGAAAAAGAAAGTTTACAAAATGTTTTTGTAATCGCATGGTCGCTCATTCGTCCAAAACAGACATAACGTCTCCGTTCAAACAAAATTTTTCTCAACTTTCAAATTTCATTTTCGACAATTTCCAAGAAAACTTTTAAAGAAGAAAATTTACAAATATTTTCCCATCGACGTATCTGCACCTTCTGAATGTATACACGATCAATTTTTTTGCGATATGTTTCAGTTTATATTACGTAACTCCGTGTACTTGCATTAGTAACGCGACGACAGTAAGTGTGATATGATGGATTTTTCAGACTTCAAACTTTAAAAGCACTTTGAATAGTTTTGGAAAAGCTTTATGCATTTTTCTAAATATAAATTGCGTTTTTCTAAATATAAATTGCCTTTTTATAAATATAAATTGCCTTTTTATAAATATAAATTGCGTTTTTATAAATATAAATTGCGTTTTTATAAATATAAATTGCGTTTTTCTAAATATAAATTGCGTTTTTCTAAATATAAATTGCGTTTTTATAAATATAAATTGCGTTTTTATAAATATAAATTGCGTTTTTCTAAATATAAATTGCGTTTTTCTAAATATAAATTGCGTTTTTCTAAATATAAATTGCGTTTTTCTAAATATAAATTGCGTTTTTCTAAATATAAATTGCGTTTTTCTAAACATAAATGGCGTTTTTCTAAATATAAATGGCGTTTTTCTAAATATAAATGGCGTTTTTCTAAATATAAATTGCATTTTTCTAAATATAAATTGCGTTTTTCTAAATATAAATTGCCTTTTTATAAATATAAATTGCCTTTTTATAAATATAAATTGCGTTTTTATAAATATAAATTGCGTTTTTATAAATATAAATTGCGTTTTTCTAAATATAAATTGCGTTTTTCTAAATATAAATTGCGTTTTTATAAATATAAATTGCGTTTTTATAAATATAAATTGCGTTTTTCTAAATATAAATTGCGTTTTTCTAAATATAAATTGCGTTTTTCTAAATATAAATTGCGTTTTTCTAAATATAAATTGCGTTTTTCTAAATATAAATTGCGTTTTTCTAAACATAAATGGCGTTTTTCTAAATATAAATGGCGTTTTTCTAAATATAAATGGCGTTTTTCTAAATATAAATTGCGTTTTTCTAAATATAAATTGCGTTTTTCTAAATATGAATGGCGTTTTTCTAAATATAAATTGCATTTTTAAAAATATCAATTGCATTTTTTCATGATTAACAGCAACATTTCACATTTTGATCTTTGAAAAACGGTTGTAAACTGTTCCAAAGGGTCTATTGTCAACGTGGCATCATGGAAATGCTTAAGAGAGCTGTGATTTTACCCAACTTGCAAAAATAATTTATAACAAATAACTATACATCATACTTATTATTATATTGTTACTTATGGATGGTATTGACTTAATGAAAGAAATCGAAATGAAAATAATTGAAAAAGATACATTTTTGTAGAATTTCCCACGAAATTGTAAATAGCAATTTCACGCGTGAGAAATAAATTATTGAATGGTTTATTTTGCGATTGCGAAGAAAAAACTTCTAGATAGTGAAGAAAATTTTCAATAAAGATGTTGAAAATTTTCACATTGAAATGTCTAGCGACTACGTTTCTTTTGATGAAAATTTGTCGGTTTGTGTCTAAAATTTAAAGTTAATTTTTCTCTAAAAAATATGCACGAAAAAGTTTTAGGGGTTTATCTATGTTTGTCAATTTAAGTTATTTTTTAATAGAAAGAGATTAGTCTTTTTCTCTCTAATTGTAACAATTTTATACTGAAGGTCAAGGGTCATTGGTTAAAAAACATAGTAACAGAAATTATTTCACTCTCGAATTTTACGCGGACCCAAATGGTCACAAGTTGTAAGCTCTCTCAAAGTTAGAGAACATGTAACGTGGATAGATCCAAAAGAGCTTCAAGTAAAGGCTACAAATTAGACAAGTTAATGTAATTTGCCTTAAACCAGATTTAAAATTAAATCTGTTATTCGTAATCTTTAATTTTCGTTGAGGTATTTGCACAGTATGCAAAGTGAACTTTGTCCAGACATCAATAGACGAATATTTGATCGAATATAAGTGAAATTAGGTAAATTGTCTTTTGCAATTTCCGGAATGCCAAATAACTATGAACCCCACCGTCTTAAGGGTGTAAGTTGAGTCGAAGATGCACAGCTTGCCTTCAAGTTCAACTATCAGACTATCCCGTTTAAGTTACTTCGAATTTGGGAATAGTACTTGGGTATTACCGAAGGTGTGTTTCCGTAATAATTCAGGCAAATACTCTCAAAGTATTTCCCGAATCATAGACTTTTATTGCTAGAATTCAAACTACTCGGGATATACAAATAGTCCTTAAAGGTAGCCGAAGATGTGTGATGGCCTGGTTTCGGTAAAATAGTTGCTCGCGATTTCCCGAATACCGAGTATATAGAACCTCCTGTCTTCAGTCTTGAATCTAATCAAAGACTCGTATCACATTCCTTCAAACACACGATAAGGTTACCAAATGTCCCATGGTTAGATATGCAGTACATCCCTTGAAGATTACCAACGATATGTGCTCGCCTTGCAATAGTTGCTCGGGACTCCCCAAATATGAAATATATAGATCCCATTATCTTAAAGATTAAATTGAGTCATATCACTCGCCTTCAAACACAGGCTAACCCTTCCCAACTACTCGGCATTCCCCGAACAACGAATAAGCCCATTACCCACAAAGTTAAGTGTTAAGTCCAGTCGTATCTTTCGTCTGAAGACACGGGCTAACAACCCGAAACTACTCGGCATTTGGCGAATAGCACTTAGCGTTCACCCACCTACCCCATGCACCAGCAGCTTGTGGAATACGGCAATGTGCCTCTTCACAGTGGAAGGTATTAAATTTCTCACCTGTGATTTTGAACGGTGAGATAATCAATGTAATAGCTAGTGGGGAATTAAAGAGCTACATATAGGGTATCCCAATGAGGGGAGATTTGATACACGCGATTATAACTCTTACATAATACAAAGATTCAAATTTCGCTGGGAGGCAAGAAGCCCAAAAATTAAACCATCGATAAATTGTCACTTATTACGTATACAGTTATATACACATTCCCACAAATGCCGACCTCCTCTTCAAGGGATACTCAAGTACTCGCTTGTATCATGTCTTAATTTCATCCACGTGGAAGTTATATACATTGTCCGCTCAAAATTACCCATTGTTCTTCGGTCCTACCGCCATTTTGGGGGTATTATTTGCTTGTTTTGTTTACTCTTTATGCACAATTATGTAGGGAGTCTGCAAAGGGGTGAAAATCTCCATTACTAAGCGTCAGACCCTCACTTACCCAATTTCCAAATCACCCATTGTTCTTCGATCCTACCGCCATTTTGGGGGTATGGTTTGTTTCCTCTTTATGCAAGCTGGGTGAAAATCTTCCCTACTAAGCGTCAGACCCTCACTTAGCCAATCAGGAGCCTTTCCCGTTATATACATTGTCCGCTCAAAATCACCCATTGTTCTTCTGTTCTACCACCATTTTGGGGGTATGGTTTGCTTGTGTTCATTACTCTTTATGCACAATTATATAAGGGGTGTGCAAAAGGGTGAAAATCTCCTATACTAAGCGTCAGACCCTCACTTAGCCAATCAGGAGCCTTCCCCGTTCAAAACCACCCATTGTTCTTCGATCCTACCGCCATTTTGGGGGTATGGTTTGCTTGCTTGTTTGTTTGCTCTTAATGCGCAATTATACAGAGAGTCTGCAAAGGGGTGATAATCTCCCCTACTAAGCGTCAGACCCTCCCATAGCCAATCAGGAGCCTTCCCACACTAGCCTTTCACTCTGTGAAGATTGCCGCCATTTTGGTTGAAAGGGGAGGAGTCATTTTAAACCACACCTCTCTGGCAGTGAAATTACGGTAATTTTTTAAAATAGTAATTTAGCGATTAAAATTTTTGGGAAAAATAAAATTAAAGTTTCCTCGGTAGTTTATGTTAATTTATTTTAACATATATTTAGTCTATTGAACCACGTTGAATTATGATCACTTTAAACCTAGTTAAGAGTGAACTAATGAGAAATTGAGGAAAAACTGGACTCTGTGAAGTAATAAGGGCTAGTTTTTACAATATCTACTGATTCTACTCTGAGCTCCAGAATTTGGAAACTGTTTGGTAATGAACAGCGGTAAATTACCATTGTAAAATTACGGTGTAATATAAATTGGTAAATTATGGCAGTGTTTGGTAAGTTAAGGGCGGTTGAAGTTATTTGGTTCAATAACTTCACTTGAGCGCGGATCACAAGTCTGTTAAGAACATTTCATCCTGGACCCGTAACACTTCATAATTAACACCTAATGAAGTATCGTTTTATTTAAATTGAAATTTTGAAAAAACGGCTATAGTTTCTGAAAAAAACCAAAAAAACTTCAAGCAGATAAATCATACTGCTGATATTATTTGAAATACGTCAGAGACACGTGACTGGGGAGAGGCGTGGTTCAAAGTAACTTAGATTTTAGTTTTATTTTGAGAACTAGCCCATGGGGAATTAGCCTTATTCCTGATCAGCGCCACCTACCCATAGCGGCGGCGACTTTGAGAACTACTGTAATCATCAAGCCAACCAGATGTCGGTAAAATCTGGTGACGTTATTTTGGTAAAACCCCGAGAGTGCCCGTCAGTGACGTCACAGATTTTAGCGACATCTGATTGGCTTGCCGATTACAGTAGTTCTCAAAGTCACCGCTATGGCTAGGTGGCGCTGATCAGGAATAAGGCTAATTGGTGCTCAGTCTCGCAAAAAACAAGGACTCCCAATCCTTGTGGAGTCTTTGAATCTTGGAGTCACGTGGTATCTGTGACGTATTTCAAATAATTTTTACTTACACACTGATTCCTGCTTTACAGAGCCTTAATTAAGGCCGGGTAGTTTAGTATAAATAGAGCCATTAGTCGACTTAGGTACGGTCGTGTACTTATGACTAAGCCAATTAAATTAGCCGTAAAAATTGAAGAAGAAAAATGAAAGCTTAATTATTACGGCGTTGAGTAGCTCTTTAAATAAAATATTGCGTCGGCTTTCGGCTTTAAATTTGAACACTAGGCCTAGCTTCCTTTGGTGCGTTCAGCTTATTTTCACGGAATTCTTTTTTTTGGCTAGCTGATAGGCCGATGATGCATCCGTGATTTGCGTGCTTCCCATTTTTCCCACTTCGCCATTCTCAGATGCCAAAATTCACTCGCAATTTGCTTCAAATGTCACCTGTTTCGCAACTAAATCTAAGGGTAAATTACGACTGACTTGCCAATAACACGATGGCAAACACTGCTGTCTTTCTTCAAGTAGAAATGCAACACCAATATTTTGATTTGAACACTCCGTTCCATAAATGGGGGTAGGAAAACCGTAACAGTTGACAAAGACTAAAGGCTCTTTCAGACGATCCAACTTTTGGACTCAGCTCGATGGGTCAAAAAGTTGTATCAACTTGCCCAACCTTTGAAGGTGAAAGTGTAGTAAATCCTTCCTATTCACACGACTAAACTTTTACCGCCAAATGTAACTTTTTAAGCGCCACCTACCTTGGCTCTTACGAAATAACCCGAGAAAAAGGCCCTTCTTTTGAAATTCATTTTGATTGGCTGGAGAAATGAACTTAAAAAGTTGAGTCAGCAAAAATTGGATCACTGATCCAATTATTCCTAGCCAATTTTTTGGTGACTCAACTCATCCAGCGTCTATTGACACGATCCAAATAGTTCATTCAACTCGAGTTGACCATCAAGCTGAGTCAAATGTTGGATCGTCTGAAAGAGCCTTTTGTATATTTATCTTACGTGGACAAGCAACAGTTCACTATTTTGTGGTTTTTGAAAATGCGTAGATTGGCAACACTGTAAATTGCACCGCGTTTGTCCTCTATCGGCTTTGCGGCTAGGGCCTTCTCCTTCTCCTTCGGCTTTCGGCTAGTCGGCACCAGGGTGGGAAATAAGGATTTTTTAAAACTGGACATTGGACCACTGACCCCCTCCGATTTAATTTTTAAACTGGTCATTTGCCCTGTGCCACCGCCTTATTTCGCACGCTGGCGCTGCGTTGGGTCTATTGGTTGCAATTCCACTTGAAGATTGGATCGCGCCGTTTAACAACTGTTTTCTGGCGTCTGTTGTTTAATTCTGGTGGAAATTTACCTTTTCCATCATTCGTTGTAGATCAAACAAGACCGACGGCGTGGAAATCACCATCGATAAGATAATCATTTCCTTCCCAATCAAACCCCCCTTCCCCTTCCTCTGATACCAATCTTTATCCATCCATTTATATCTCGGAGTCTGAACGTCTCTATCTACTTCGGCTAAATTTCAGTTATTCTTTAAAATTATTTTAAAATAAAACTTGATCAAGCCTCCAGCTGTCCCGGAGGTGAAGGTGATCGGCTTATTTTTATAACGCGCGGAGTGATACATCCCTATTTTGCGGAGACTTATTTTACAGTAAGGGTAAGTTAAAAATATTTTAGTATTATTTTATGTAATACATACAGAGGTTGATTCTAAAGGGGTGGTACAGTGGGAAGGTGCTATGGACAGTTTGAAGTCTAAATTACTCTGACATTTTGTCACAGGGGAAACAAGTTTTGAATTGATTGGAGTATTTTACGTATGACCGCTTCATTTCAGTAAGATATTGAAAGATAATGCTAATTTAATTAACAATTTAAACAGCTTTTTTAGGAGTACTCCCTTGGGGGGGGGGGAAATAGACCATCGACTGAAAATCCCTCACCTGGAATCCACTGTTCTTCTGTTGTGGAATATGCTATAATAACAAGTTGGGACGCAACCAAAATAAACCTCTCCAAGTCGAGACGCAATTGAGGGGTTTTTCTTAAATAATTAAATTTATAAATAAATAAGTATAATTGATATTGATTATTTTAATCACCAGTAATTTAGCTTAATTCTCGTTAAATCGTTTTAAGAAACTTTATTCCCAAAATCATTTTAAACATAGCTATTGTTGACGTTTCAATTCTAACGTATGCCTCTTTAACAATTTTTCGAATATTTAGGGTATATAAGGCGATTGATTCACAATAAATGATAAGAAAAGCCGCAATTGCGCGAATCTTTGGTGGAAGCCCTGACATTGCGAGGGGCTAAACGTTTCTCTTTACCCTAGCCGATCGCCGCGTACTTCTAACGATGGAAGTAGAAGCCAAAAATTGCTTTCTGCGAACACGTTTACTCCGATTTATCAACGCGGTGACAGACACACACAGATACGTCCAGTGTAATACCTCTCCATGACGTCATCGTCACTCGGAGAGGTAAAAGTATGAATGCAATTCACAAATGCTAAGCTTCTTAAGGTTTTTCACTACCAGAGATGGCTTCCACCATAGCAAATTTCAAAATTTTAAAGTTCATATCTTTTACCTTATTATAAATTTTTCAAAACTGTAAACATAATACGAAAAAAGTTACATTCAATCAGTAAACCTTCCTTATACATTAGAGGCAGTATCAAGCTTTATCTTAGGGAGCACACATTAATTTCAATGTAATTTTTTAATTTGAAAGAACATAAATTTGAATAACTTCAATATTTGGCATGATCTAAATTTGGTTCTGAAAATATGATTGCAATGTGACCTGTATTTTACACAAGGAAAAGGTCACTAGAATCCTATCCTAGACTATCAGCCATTAATTTCAATGTTATTTTTTAATTTGAAAGAACAAAAATTTGAATAACTTCTATATTTGGCATGATCAAAATTTGGTGGTGAAAATATGATTGTAATGTGACCCGTGTTTTACACAAGAAAAAAATTCACTAGAATCATGTACTAGACAATCAGCCATAAATTAATTTTAGACCAATAATAGACTTACTCACGTGAAATACCCATTTTTCAGTAATATATTTTGTCAATCTTGAATAATATTTAAGAATTTTTTACTCGAAATGTGAGAGTTTATCCCAAAAGCAAGTTTCGTTTTCAAGTCTCGGTAACATGCACAGCCTTTGTTGAACAATGAATTATAATATGAAAAACAGTATAAATCACTGTTGTAAACCGCCCCGTGAACGCTTCTTAAATCATTCATGATAAACATGTTTTTAAATCTCATCACAGCGTCTCTTTACGATTACACACAATTTTTGGGGGCAGAGACAACCTTGAATGAAATTAAAATTGATTTATTATACCGGAAATGTTGACGTTAGTCGTGTCTGGGTTCACATAATTGTGTGGGGCGACGTCGGCACCGTAAATTGCATACTTCTATGAATTTTAAATCAAATATTTGCATTGTCTATCAGTTTGTTATGTTAAATTTAAGCTGCTGGCCCATTGGACCGAATAGAGCCAAAATGTTCGATTTTATGATCAAACAAGACGGCCCAAGGGCTCGTAGTAGTAGCCACATCGTACGAGTGAATAGCCCCTCTATACCCTACCCTAATGAGTGGAGAACCCCTCTATACCTTACCCTAGTGAGTGAATAGCGCTATCTTTTTCAATGCTTAAATGATGTACCGTGCATAGAATCAGAGTTAATAGCCCCTCGATGCCCTTCTAAACAATGATAAAATTATAAGCGTATAAATATAGTTATGCTGTAATTCAAATATTCCGGCGAATCGAAGAACAGATAGTTTTAGTGATAATCCCCTCGATAGACTTATGCCGATGCACACTTATCGCTTCTTATAAATTTCAAACAAGGACTTATGCCCAGATACTTTTGAATGAGGAGTTTAATTATAGTTATTACCCCCTCGAATTACCTTTAGCAATGCTAAAATGATCAAACGCATAACGCTCATTTAACACCATGTTAGCTCTATCTAAACCTACATTTGAATTAACCGCCAAATCGTATTCTACGATGTGGCTAAAAACCGAACATTTTGGCTAGCGTCCATCAATACCAGAGTCCTGCACGGGCCGACCTTTCCACATTTGAAAATATTATCGGGCCGGGTTGGGTCGGACTTTTCAAATTTGGAAATTAACGGACTGGGTCGGGCTTTTCAAATTTGGAAATTAACGGACTGGGCCGGGCTTTTTTTTAATTTTTCAAAATTTTCAGAACTTAATTCTCCTTAAATTCAAATGAAAGATAACTTAAATGAATATAAGCTTCTAAGAACAAATTTGACGAACAATTATCAAAAGAAAGAATAATACACGACGCTAAAGCAAATATCAATTCAATTCATTGATTTTATGTAAAAAAATATGAAAATTACAACTGCACTACGTGTAACAGGCCGGGCCTGTTCAATTCATGCAATGTGTCGGGCCGGGCCGGGCTTGGTTAATGCATGTAACGGCCCGGACCGGAAAACCAACTATATATATTCGACCCGGGCCGGGTTTCGGACATTCTCAAATCGGGCCTGAAAGACTCGGCCCTGCAGGTCTCTGATCAATACACTAACCATGGTCAAATCACAAGTTTAATAGCAAGCCTCTATTGTAATGTAACCAAATCAAACCTTTTCAGATAAATTTGGTTGAATGGGGAGCAAATTGCTGGGGTCATCCGTAAAACCCTCCAATCATAACTTGTAAACGGTGGTACTTGCTGCAAAATGTCATAAAAGTTACATTTTCGGTTCAAGATTTATTTATCACGGGAAAGTAGGCAATGTGTTCCAGAGAGACCCAGCCTGGGACTGGGAAACTTGTACTCAACATCGGGATTTTTAAGCCTCTATGAACAAAAAAACACTTAGTCACCACGTGTTGCTTTAACTATGTTAGATATTAACCGGGGTCAAGATATCTCCGTTAGGCTTTATTGAATTGATGTTGAAACTTGGTATATTATTCGCCTTATGTCTGATTAAATCGCGATGAACCATCTCTGGCGAGAGGGCGCTTTGTTTGGGCGGTCTCCTTGGATATGACGTACCAGCAGTAGAACGTGCGTGGTTTTAGCAAGAGCCGTTGTCTCAGGTTTATAGAGTTGTCAAGTTTTTCACTGTTCCCCTACCCAATAGAATGACAGATCGCTTTATAATGAGTAGAAATGTCCTTTGAAACAGAGGGGGTAGACACTCACGCTTAGGAACCCAAAAATATATATTGCAATCCTTTTTTGAAACAGCCAATTATTGTGATTCAAAAAACAATTTACAATTGTAAACTCTTGAAACTAGAAGAAAATGTGCTTCATAGTTCTAACAAATTGGCATAAGT
Source organism: Phalangium opilio (assembly GCA_019434445.1). NCBI lineage: Eukaryota > Metazoa > Arthropoda > Arachnida > Opiliones > Phalangiidae > Phalangium > Phalangium opilio. Next base: position 53,755 of record JAEQBA010003391.1, on the reverse strand, counting down.
AAGTCGGTGATAATAGAACATACTTTTATAGACAAAGCTAAGACGACAAAAAATTATCACAATTTGTCCTTAACGAGGCCTATATTTGGAAATGAAAACGAAAGACAAAAAGTAATCGTTTTTCAAAAGTGTCTAGCCCCTCGTTAACAGGAACAAGGTTGTCTCAATTGAGTTATCAACGTACTTTTTAAGCACAAACCAAATTCAGCGTCGCCAAATAACACAGTACAATACAATTTCGCGCATTGCAAACCCATTAATCTTAACCACTAGCCGAGCCAGGAGTGTGATTCGCATTTAAATTTAGGAAAAAGTCAATAAAATACCATTGATTAAGAACAAACTCGTAAATTCAAAGCCCCAAAAATACTTAGAAGAAAAAATTAGAAAAGCAGTTTAAGAATAGACCCGAGGTATACTTTCTCTGTGTCTTGGGCAAAAATACAAGGTGATCTTAAAGGTTAAGTGGTAGGATTGGTTCTATCGTAAGTTTATAAGATATGTTGGCCATAAGTTTGGTACTGGTTACAAACTGTAGCTTGTCATGAAGTGAATGAGGTAGGTCATAGATTCAGGGTAAAGCGACTCCTGGTGAGGCGCTGGCAAAGGCTTAGTAATGTAGACTAAATTGGACTAGATGGAAGCGCTGCAAAAATAACTGAGTGTAGTCTATTCTTCTCGAACTAGTTCGAGCTGCAAGTCTCTAGCATTACGAAGTGTAGGTATTGTTATAATTCTGGAACATATCTTATAAACTTATGGCTCCACCAAGAAGTGATATCTAGTTTACTAGGGAGAAGGTATAAATTCGTCGCCACAGCTCTTTATCTCCAGTCCAAACGAAGGTCCAAAATTAATCCCCGCCTCTAAATTACAACCAGCATCTCATTGGTTCTCGAAAACTCACGTCAGCACGACGCGAATGACGAAAATTACGTATTTTCCGACTGAGGAGAGGCGAAAAAGCCCGGTTGCCTCCTTTTACGTCCCCCCTTGTATTTTGAAAGGGGGACAGGGACTATGGCGGGCGAATACTCTTATACCTTCTCCCTAATAAACTAGATATCACTTCTTGGTTCTATATATGGCCGATTTTGTGTGTAAGTTTCTATGAAATGTTTTCGCAATGAACTCTCTAATCAAAAATTTATCTTTGGAGGGTTTTAGGAATGACCCCTTAAATTGAAGTAAGAAATTTAAAGAAACTGAGTTTTATTAGGGGGTCATGAATAAAAGAGTTATGTTCATAACTGAGAAACGATAGCCCTTAATTGTTGAAAAATGAGATAGATAATTTCTAATTCAAAATCACTAATAGGCACCAACTGTAGTTCGATCCAAGCACATTTTTTTGAAAACCCTACATAGCAACCATCATTAGGCTTATGTTAAAAATTACGCGGGTATAAAAAAATATATTATCATCGTAAATTAGCGCATAACCGAACAATGGTGTTATGGCTCTATAATTTATCCTACCTAGACTAATTCGATCCAGCTTCTTACCCAAACCAAAAAAGGTGTTAAAAAGACGCTTAACGTTAAATTTACGAGTTCTGGTGAAATCTCACGCGCAAAATGTTGCTGTACATCACGAACGGATCATATATGGACCCCGTCGAAATTACCTTCATTTAAAAGTGAACAGAAGCCGAGTTTAAAGTCCACACGCCACCACAAAGCGGGGTTGTTTTTCTTGTGGTTGTGTATTTTATGTTAACCATTAATGACACGGTCATTACTAAACGAGATATTTATTACACTTGAAATTAGGTAGTCATTTAACGTGTAGTTTGTTATGTCCCGAGAGAGACTGCCACCTAGCGGTCATGAACCTTAGGGTAGATGGCGCTCCGTTAGAACTGGTAGTCTGATATGCGCGTTGTCTGCTACAGTTATAGTTTTGCAATCATATATTTAACAAAGAAAAATTAAATATTAACGTCTTTCGAAATAACTAAAAACTTTAATGTAAATTAGTTATATTATTTAAATATGTTAAAATATTAAAATGCTTATAATGATCTTAATTATGTTACGAAATGTTTTTAAATTAACTGTGTGATCTTACTCGGCGTGTGCAAAGAACACACCTGCAATTTGCTACTTTGTGAAAAATTGTTTAATTTGTGGAATTACATCGAAAGATAGATTGATGTACAGTAGCTAGCAAAGGGAAACTGGTAATTCACCTTGATCTTTCGCTTAGTTTGAACTGCGCGTTTGATATCTTACTTAACAAGACAAAGTTAAAAAATAATTGAAAGATAATTTTCCAAGTACATAAAATTCATATAGTGTACTTATCATGAGGTAACTAGAGTATACCTATCAGGCAAAATTCGGGTTAAGCCTCGGAAAATTCGGGTTAGGTCTTGCAAAATTCGGGTTATGCCTTGAAAAATTCGGGTTGGGTCTTGCAAAACTCGACTTATGCCTTGCAAAATTCGGGTTGGGTCTTGCAAAAGTCGGGTTAAACCTTGCAAAAGTCGGGTTAAATGTTGCAAAATTCGGGTTGGGTCTTGCAAAAGTCGGGTTAAACCTTGCAAAAGTCGGGTTAAATGTTGCAAAAGTCGGGTTAAACCTTACAAAAGTCGGGTTAAACCTTGAAAACGTCGGGTTAAACCTTGCAAAAATCGGATTAAACCTTGCAAAAACCATGGCTGAAAACATCCAGTGCTAGAAGCGAGAACACCCCAACATTCTAGTTGGCGGGTGAACTTTAGCCATGGCGTAAATATGACGAAAAATTTGAAGATTGAAAATGCTCTCGAAACTTCACTTAAGAATGATCATAAAAATAAAAGTAATAATTATTATTGGTAAACTATAGACGCTGCAGCGCGTGAAGGCGAGAAAAAAGGGTATTTAGAGTTGAATGGGCAAATCGTTTCGACCATTATCTAATACAGTTTGAAGACCATCAAGCGAACCCGCGCGTATACGTGCATGTTGAATTGAACTTGTTCTGTTATTAGCGGCAAAAGCGCCGACAACACGGTTTAGCCTTCTTATCACAATGGAAAAGGGGTTGAACACCGACCACTATACAATATAATAAGATCACAAAACAGAACCCCGATCTGTTTATACAAATTATATTCTACACATCGCCATCGAGCTATATAACTAAACTATGGCTCTAATAAAAATTCGTGAAAGAAGAAAAGGGATAATATTACTTTAAAGGGATAGGACAGTAGCATTTTTATTAACGAAGGGTTTTAACAATCTTGTTTGTACGATTGCTGTTTATGCACAGTTACAATTTGTTAATTTCTAAATTTTGGCCAAACTGCATAAAGGTAATTTGAAATCAGATCAGCGAGAACCTAATTTCATATGGTATGTTCCATAAGTTTGTCCTGTGAAACGTCATGAAGTTGACGTAGGTGAAATGTCGTGAAGTTGACGTAGGTGAAACGTCGTGAAGTTGGCGTAGTTGAAACGTCGTGAAGTTGACGACGTAGTTGAAACGTCGTGAAGTTGACGACGTATGGTGAAACGTCGTGAAGTGACGTAGGTGAAACGTCGTGACGTTGACGTAGGTGAAATGTCATAGATTCTCGTAAAGCGATGTCTGGTGAGACGTTGTCAAAGGCTTAGAAATGCAGACTAAGTAGGAAGATGGACTGCAATTCCGCGTGTAGTCCATTCTCGCTTCCGTCGTTCTTGAACTTGCTCTCAGTAAGTCTTTAGATAGCATTACGATGCTTAGGAAGTGTTCACTTATGGAACATTGCTTATAAACTTATGGTAACACTAAAGGGAAGTGGTTTGTTGTTGAGTATGAACGCGACAAACAACTTTTAATATTAACTCAAGGTAGGGTCCGCGAACCCTTAGCCTATATTAACCCTGTAAGGAATGACCTATTCTAGAGACTAGATTCTAGCTTCCTGATTCAACCATAATTAAGCGCCGTTTTTTTTAATTTGATATTGTACGACTATTTACCGTTTCGCAGTGAAAAAGAAATCCAAACGCGGGCAAATAACGAATTAAGTTGAAGTGATTAAGTTGCCTTTTGACATAAACTGTTAGATAGTTTTAAGTGATTGCAACTCCCGTGAAAATTGAGCAGGTAAAAGGTGAGTTAAATTGGTATTTGAAAATCGGAATGTTCTTTCCAATAAAAGTAAAAAAAAATAAAAATAAATGAATAAATAAATAAATTTGGAAGTTGGTTTTAACAGGAATAGATTTAATTTTAGAAGTAGGAATGGAGAACGTTTAATATTTACTTCAGTCCGACTCATAGCCCCCAGTATAGAGCCCCTCCCTCCAACACGTAACGAAAAGTTTAAACTTTCTTATTGGCTCACTTAAACTACGTTTCGATGACGTTGCTGACGGGGACGGTGAAAAATAGTGACGTAATTCCTTTTTACCTCTGTCGCTATGACCCTCCCGCCTCTTCTTTCATACCCCCCCCCCCGTCCCGGGGAAGTGGTCCGGAACTTTGACGCGCGCCCACATTACTCTGTTTTCCATTCCCACTTCTAAAATTAAATCTATCCCTGGTTTTAAGAAATTACTCGTGTTCTTTTACCCTGAAAAACGTTATGAATTAACACTAATTGCCATTAAATTAAAATCGAAGTATTTGACAGGCTAATTTAAAATTGAATGGATCAGATCACGTGTTTAGCTTATTGCACAAACTTGAATTTAAATCCTACCTCTTCCGAGTAAAATTAAAAAAAAATAAACTAGGTTGAAATTAATTTTTAGAGGTGTGCGGTTAACCGTTTCAATCGAATAATTCGATCGAATACCGAACCGAATAATTCGATCGAATACCGAACCGAATAATTCGATCCGGTACTCGATAAGCCCATTTTCACTATTCGATTCGAATATCGAATACAGAACTGACTATTCGGTTAAAGTTCGACTACCATAAATTTAGGTCCTTGGCACTAGAGAGACCACCTTTTTTTAAAAATATCATCCCGATTTTATTTTTCCTCCATCAAAAACAACCAGCAAGTGCCTAGGAATATTATAAGAAACACTTGGCCACCAATGAGGAGAGGTATTTTGAAATTTTGGAGCTTCTAAATTTTTTTCTCCTTGTTTTGTATTAACTATTCGCGAATATAGGGTATAACTTCAACACTAGATGGTACCCGATTAATCGCGAATAGTTAAGCCTAGAATTCGCGATATTAGGGTTAACTGTTCGCGAATACTAGGCTTAGCTATTCGCGATAAATCGGTTAGTTAAAAATTTACCAAGGCCTAACTATTCGGTATTCGATTGGAATAAACTATTCGATTCGGTATTTGATAAGGAAAAATTTTTGGTATTCGATAACCGGTTCGATACCCAAAAAGTGGTATTCGCACACCCCTATTAATTTTTCTTGAAACGGGATTTGAGCAGCTCATCCCTTTGACGCATAAAACGATTTCGTTTTCAGTCGGTTTTATAAAGAAAAAGTGTTTTAACGCTGATTATTACGTCGAGGGACGAACTTTCTCCGTCGCGTGAGAAATCAAGAATAAAAAAAGCCCCCATTTTGTGGCGGCATTTAATATACCTTGTATCTTTTAAAAAGCACCGCGCGAAAATCACGTCGGAAAAAAGGGCCATCCGATTACGTATTATCATAGCCCAAGGCTTAAATCATACAGTATACTTTGATAAAATACGAAATGGTTCAAATCACTCAAGAATATTTTTCCGAAAGGGTTTTTTTTTAAAAAAACGCCCAAGTATAATGGCTCTACCCAGTGGAAATGTTTGAAGCAGACTTTGGGTTTCACCATTGATAAAAAAAAATTAATAAAAGTTCGAGAATTCGAATTAGACTCAGAGGTAATTAAAATGTAGCAATTCTTCATATGTGGCTTGAAAATACAGATGAATTTGAATGATAAGCAGAAACCCCCGTTCTTTTAATGGCATCGATTGTCGTCGCCCCTAGCGGAAGAGTCCCGAAACTTTTCGACTCATAGATAATGTTATGGCTATGGTTTGAGTCGAAAAAGTTTCAAAACTGGTCGCTGCGTGGCGCTGCCTTAAAAATACCACTCGACTTCCATCTGTGTTCAGAGCCGTCTTCTATGGTAGCTTATAGTCGGGGAACTCATTAAAAATCCCAGAATGCATTTTATGGTTAGGTATCAGTCAGTGCTGCCACCTCTAGGTTAATTTTTTTGCTGAATTTTCGTTTGAATTTTTAAATTGCGATAGTTACGTTTTTAATAGAAATTATTGTTGCTCTTTCTAGGTGGCATCTAAAGCCTGTGCCCAACTTAAAACAGCGATACCATGTATTGCGCAATAACCAAAAAATTCTAATCTCATTTAATTTTTTAATAGTTTAAATCCTAGAAAAATTAGAAGAGACACTAGGAATCTGTATTTCCCTGTCTTCATTATCATACTTCGAGAAATGGGCGGATACTCTGCTGAAGTTCCGACGCTAGGTTCATAGTGAGCTCAATAGACCAATACGAATATTACCTACAGAGAAACAAACTTCCAGGGGCACGCCTATATACTGGATAATTTCCCTGTCGCCACAAGACAGCACTAGAGGCAGCCCAAGCTCACTGCATCTGAGAGGCTAGCCAACTCGGTCATGCCTCTAGCGGTGTCTCCTGACATTAATGAAATTATCCATTATGGAGGCGTGCCTCTGGAAGTTTGTTTCTCTGCATGTAATATTCGTATTGGTCTATATATCTCAAAGTATCATGAAAAATTTCTTTAATAATAATAATTTCAATTGAATATTTTTAATAAATTTGAGATGAGCTTAAATAATTATAATTAATAAAAATTAATTAATTATTAAATAATAACTAGTCAATTCAAAATGCCTCATCAACCAGAAGATCACTTTAGTGTAAATAAATTGCTCTAAAAGCTTCATTTTCTACGCTTTCTCGTTTAAATTAAGGTAAATTTACTTTTCGCACATTCATGATCGAATTAAATGCATTCACTGGAGTATAACATTATCAAAATTGTTCGATTGGCGTCGGCTAACATCAAGAAAAAACGGGGCAAACATTTTTTGGCGAAAATTCTACCTCTCTACCTCTTGGTGTAGCGATTCGCGAGGTGTGACCGAATGTCACGACCAGCCCTAGAGCCAGATTGGCTTAAGACGAATATATATTTTTCCGAATTTTTTTTACTTCACCGTGTTCAAAATGTATGGCTCCCGTGTCTAAAAACCTATAATATTGACACCATTCGCATATTTTTTTAACACGGATAGTGTTAGCTGAAGTTGCCAATGCGGGGATAGAATTTGTTTTCCGTTTCTATGATTACTAGTGTGTGTTTAAGAACGAGTGACTGACTGTGAAATTCAAATTCAAATTTTGCCCGTTCAACAAATATTAATATTTATTCGCGTGACGTGTTATTTTATGCATGCATAATGGAACAATTTTTTTTCAGTGGCGACATCTAACCATAAGTTTATAAGTGATATGTTCCTTCCATAAGTATGACCAAGAAGTGATATCTAGTGTTATTAGGGAGAAGGTATGGGATGCCTAAGTATTCGCCGGGCGCCATAGTCCCAGTCCCCCTTTCAAAATACAAGGGGGGACGTAAAAGGAGGCCCAGGGCTATTTCGTCGCCTCTCCTTAGTCGGACAAATATGACTGTAATTTTCGTACTCATTCGCGTGGCGCTGACGTGAGTTTCCAAGAACCAATGAGATGATGCTGGTTGTAATTTAGAGGCGGGGATTAACTCCGGACCTACGTTTGGACTGGAGATAAAGAGTTGGAAATGTGGAGGCGAATTTATACCTTCTCCCTAATAAACTAGATATCACCTCTTGGTATGACACAACGTTTACTTCGTAATGCTATAGCATAGAGACTTACAGCTCGAGATAACTAGTTCGAGAACGACTGAAGCGAGTCCTAACTACACTCGGTGGTGGTTAATTAATTTTGCAGCTAGGACCAAGTTCCATCTAGGTCCTCCTATTTAGTCCGTGCATTACTAATTAGGCTTTTGACAGCAGCGCCTGACCAGGCCTCCCTCGCTTTACCTCCTCGAATCTATGACCTACACCACTCACTCACTTCGAAATGACAAGCTCCAGTTTCTAAGTTACCAGAGATTAACAAACTTATCGTATGAACTTATGATCTAACTAAACCAACCGATACCTTTTACAGTGTGCGTGTTTTTGGATGACTGACTGTGATGAAATTTTATCTATGAAATATTAATGTTTGTTTACAGAAGGTATTTTGTTTGAATATAAAGTATTAATAAAAGGCGCTTCTCAGGTATAATGGAACGAGTTCCATAGTGAAAATTGTTATACATGAAGAAATGCTAATTTTTATTTGAACGTCGTCTTAATTTGAATATTTTGAATATGAAGCATTTCTAAAATTTACATAAAGATAGGTTTTGGCTGTATTTGAAATTTAAAAACAGCAAATACTTACTCGAAATTAAGGTAATTAAGAGCAGAAAATAATAATTATAGTTGCAACTACGTATTGCAATTTTACTTATCTTAATTCATTTGTTTTTAACCAATATGCAAATGAAGATTAAGTGATTAAGACAGTATTTTTAATCATCCAAATATCTCTCCGTTTATATGTGGGTTTTCAATTAAACCTTTAAGTAAGACTATTTTAATTAAATTTTAATTTTAAAGAATCTGTATAGCCATTTTTGCCCCCAAATGCTTTTGCCTAGTTTCAGCTGCAATTTTCTTAGCTGCATCGATGCATTTATTAATTTGAACCGTGATGAGGGTCCTGGGTTCGAATCCGGCTGGTGTAACCGGTTGAAAAAACCCATGAACCAATCATTCCATTCTGCTGGTTAGAGTTTGCAAAAGTTCGGCTTAGATTAACGGTAATAGTTAGTGATAGGACTTTGTCAGTCAGCTGTGGCATAGAGTTAAGTCACCAACCCTCTATGCATTGTAAAAGGACCCATGGTGGGCTTCGTAAATATAACCAACATTATCCGTTGAGTTTTTATTAGTAATAGCTTTGCGTTGATGTTTAAACGATAAATGTTTCAAGTCAAACCATAAAATATAAAAACGTCTTGGTTTGGACCAAGGCCGAAAAAACAAACGATATGTGTGAGGTTTATCAATTGACTGAAGTTCCAGATATTGAAATTTTTTTCTAGTTATTTTTATCCACTCAATCCTTAATCAATATTTAATTCAATCAACTGATTTTACTGTTAATCGATCTAGTCCCTCTAAATTAATTGAAAAAATTACATATCTACGTTTTTTCAAGAACAATTAATTTCATGATAAAATGTTTTCGGAAAATGTAATTGTTCTTGAAAAAGCGTAGATATGTAATTTTTTCAATTAATTTAGAGGGACTAGATCGATTAACAGTAAAATCAGTTGATTGAATTAAATATTGATTAAGGATTGAGTGGATAAAAATAACTAGAAAAAAATTTCAATATCTGAAACTTCAGTCAATTGATAAACCTCACACATATCGTTTGTTTTTTCGGCCTTGGTCCAAACCAAGACGTTTTTATATAATATCTGTCACTTCAGTCTTAATGTAATTAAATTTTGAATAATTATGTTTGCTTTACCGTCATACATTTGCACTCTAAAATATAATGGTGCATTCAAACACCATATACATATATGCTGTTTTTTCCAGTGCCAAAAAAAGACATCATTTAGGGTGTACTTTAACCCCATTTCTATGATCAATTCACGCCATTTACTAATATTATTTGGAAGTATTAAGGAAGAATTTAAGCACCATTTACAGTGGCTTTTAACATCTTTTTTTGACAATCTGTTGAACTTCTAATATTACTTAGTTTAATGGTTTTAAAAGTAGGGAAAAAGTATGCTACCTATGTCACATTATTAAACCAAGTGAAGTGAAATAATTGTTAAATATTTATTATAACCACTACACCACAGACACGTGGTAAGTCTAAGTTTTCCAAGAGATCTAACTAATTATTATGTCCAATCACGATGGTTAAAACATGTATCTACCTGGGACTTTCCGTGTGTGAAGCGGACGTGATAACCACTACACCATAGATACGTGGTAGCACTGAGTTTTCCAAGAGATCTAGCTAATTCTTATGTCCAATCACGATGGTCAAAACATGTATCTACCAGGGCTTGAACCTGGGACCTTCCGCGTGTGAAGCGGACGTGATAACCACTGCATCATAGATGCGTGGTAGCACTGAGTTTTCCAAGAGATCTAGCTAATTCTTATGTCCAATCACGATGGTCAAAGCCGTACTTCTGTAATTAACTAAAATTAACATACTTAGACTTAATTGTTTGGATCAAACTGGCTGATAGCACACCCTGAATACTTAATTGTTAATTTAAGATAATTCCGAAAAGTATCTTCGCTGTAGTTTTTAAGTTATCAGTGGGGAAAAATCACGAAAAACCCATGTTAATCTCCATAGGAAATAAGCAAAAGCGGGTGAATATTACTTTAACGTTACAAAACGGTATCAAGTCATATCTACAAGGGCCTACCGGCCCTGTAGAATATTGTACATCAGATTTCAAATGAATTCATGATTCATTGAACATGCAATTAAGGTTATGAACTCGGCTAAGATAAGATCATATGACGGTTAATGAGAGCTTGTCATGAAGTGAGTGAAGTAGGTCATAGATTCAGGGTAAAGCGACATACGCCTGGTGAGGCGCACCCTCAAAGGCTTAGTAATGCAGAGTGACTAAATAGTAAGATGGACTAAAAAACCGTATGCAGTCTATTCTTCTCTAACTAGCTCTAAGTAAATCTCTAGCATTACGAAGTACAGTTAGTGTCATACCTATGGAACATATTTTATTTCAAACTTTCACATAAAAATCACTTTCGAAGCGTGCTTATACAGATAGGTTTCTAACAATAACATTATTTGAAATGCACCTATGCCTATAATGTAAAATGGCGCGAACAAACTTTGTTACAAAATTTCCCGCCGTGTTCATACAAAACATCCTGCATGCGAAGAGGTAGCCGGGGAATAAACCGTGCATATCGAAGCAAGCAAATGTAGTTCTCGCGTTACCAATGATCGTAAAAATAGAAAAGAATGTGACGTCATTGTATTAGTTTAAAAGTAAAATATCATCCTTGATGGTTTTAGGACGTTAACTAAATTAATACGTTGTTACACTGCACTCCTCGCGCATTCTTTCGTCTCCCACCAATCACCGACGAGCACGGAACAAAATACAAATCCATTAAGACGTACGCTGAAACTTGTGTCTTGTGTGTTGATAGAGCCCGTACGATAAGAGTGTTCAGATTAACGCCGAAGTTTTCAGATGATTTAACGTAACTTCGACCAAGAATGCATTTTATCCAAATTCGCAGTCTTTTCTGTATTAGTTCTTGCCTACATTTACGACGAGACAAAGCTAACCTAACCTAATCTAAGAAGTTAATTATTAAAGTGTTCAATGACAATTAATATGAAGATAGTTTTAATTGATTTGAAGCGTGTGAAATAATAAGATTTGGGCGTGCAGTAGGTTTTTATGGACATGTGAAATTATTTTATTTGGTAATTTACCGATTCATATATTTGTGAAATCATGAATTACCGCTTTGTCAGTAATATTTGGTAATTTGGTTTTGAGCGCCAAAAGCGCAAGAGTCCTTCATAAAAACTAGGGTTCAAAAATTACCCTGATAAAATTACGGTATGTTATAGATCAATAACATAAGAGTCGTATTTCTTAAATTACCGCTAATTTATGGTCAATACATAAATTATAGATTTTTTTTAATTCTTAACTGGGATATGTATTACCACCTATTGAAAATTTCTAGTTATTATGCTAAATTTAAAAATTGCATTTGATAAAAAACTATTTGTATGGTTAATTTTGTAGATGATGTTTAAAAAACTATATATTAAGTGTAAAAATTTTAAAATTTGTAAAGCGAAGTTTTTCGTTGACCTTGTTGGAAATTTGTCTCTTCATTTGTCAAAAAATTAAAAAACTATACGAAAAAACTCAAGTTTTAGAGGCTTATCAATGATTATGTCAATTTAAGCAAAATTTTTTAATAGAAAAGGATTTTTTCTCTCTATTTGTAACCATTTTATACTGAAGGTCAAGGGTCATTGGTTAAAAAACATAGTACTAGAAAATGTGTCACTCTTGAATCGTACGCGGACCCAAATGGTCACAAGATTTTAGCTCTCTACAAATTAGAGAGCATAGCTCCCAAAAGAACCAAGTATAGGCTATTAATTAGCCAAGTTTATGTAATTTGTCTTAAACCAGACTTAAAATTGTAGTCTTTATTTAATTTCAACTGTAATTAGGGAAGTTTTCAGTCGTTCACTATGCTAGTTGTCCCACTGTGCGCGACGGGCTTTTCGAGATAAATAGTAGGTCGCCAGGGACCTAGAAAATCAGAATTGTGTAGTAGGCGGACCGAAATGGTGATGAGCTGTTATGGTCTAAAAAATGTAGGTAAGAAAATTAAAATTCCGAGTAGTTCAACTCGTGCTCGGATTTCCCTTGTCATTCATTAGATTTATATCCTCTCCTATTTACTGATCACTGTTAAAAACAGTGACTGATAATTTCTCGCTAGATATTTAGACATTTTGAGGGGTACAAAATTAATCACGAGAAACTTGAAATTAAAGACCTCAGCACTCAATCTGCAATTCTGCATATCCCATTTTATGACAGAATTGTTTTTAAAGGAATAGCGACCTGATTTAAAAATTATCTCAAATCTAAAGAAAACCTTACTTTTTTGACAGTTCAACCTCTTCTGATTCCAAAAATACGCAACTTGATAAATATATAAATATGAGGGAAAACACAGAAGAAACACTTTGAAAATTTGAAATTTTGGGGCAAAAGCAAATTTGCGGAGAAGGTTTTTAGCGGGTTTTTCTCCTTGCTACGTCACTCACGGCATCTCGCGGAAAAGCCAAGGGCGAGCGCCTGAGACTCCCGAGTCTACTAATGCCGCGCGAATCTGAATAAAATAGGCTTAACGCGGCGCGGAGACACTAACAGGCGACACGTGAGCGACATCTAGAGTGAAAATTTCTCCTTACTACGTCATCAAACGAAACAAAATTTTAACTAGGCCTTTTCCAAACATAAAACTTCGATTGCAAATTTATAAATTGCTACGAAACCAAATTCAATGGAGTAAACATATCATAATAAACTAAATTTTTCAATGATTTTAATCCCCATTTCAAGTTTGTGGATGACGAAATTATGGCACTAACACTTTAAGCAAATCGTGCGACCTCATAAATGAGTCGCAAGATGTGTTCTGTTCCGCCCAATACGATAACTTCAAGTTAATCTACTCGTGAATTGGTAGTAGTTGTGGACTAAAAAGAAAGAACAATGAGTAATTTGGTAGATACATAAGGGATATATAATAATAATAATGTACATGCATAATAGTATACGGAGTACCGCCCACTGGGGTTTAATCGAGAGGGATGGTCATCAACGTTTCCGGTTTACCCAAGCCCTGCGCTGCGCTGCTGCATCTCGCTCGCACTCAAGCAACTGCATGCTAATAAATATTAGATTTACAAGGGGCTCCCCAACACTGTTTTATTTGTCTTGCTTTGTGGCTTCTGCGTGGTGAATTAATTCTTTCTGAAGTGTATAATAAATTCTCTTATGGGGGAAGTTTATTGTTAGAGTCGTCAAGCGTCTTGTTATTAGCACATGTAATGAAGTCGAGACTCGAGTGCCGATGCATTAGCAACTCTCATGACGGAAGTATCGTCTTGTACCAGAAAAAAGAGTTCAGCTCTGTTCACTAAACGCTGGGTTTCTATACAGTCGGTACATTAGGAAGGAAAAGTTAAAATGGCATATCAAAAACCCTTTATATATCAAGGCATTTTCAAATGAAAGATGTAAGAAATATGTATGTGAAAAACCACAGTTTCCACCAAAGTTTCAAGAAATTGCACTAATTCTTATCATTTATTGCGAATCAATCGCCTTATATACCCTAAATTTCCAAAAATTGTTAAAGAGGCATACGCTTGAATTCAAACGTCAACAATAGCTATGTTTAAAATGATTTTAGGAATAAAGTTTCTAAAAGCGATATAACTATAATTAAGGTAAATTACTGACGATAAAAATAATTAATATCAATTATATTTTTTTAATTATTTAAGAAAAACCTCTTTATTGGGTAGATAGCCATCGTATCGAGTCGGAGAGGCCTTGATTTTGCTTTCCCAACTTGTTAAGCTTGTTGGGTGGGAACTTCCTCTTGAAGGTAGTTTATCATAGACTTCAGATCGTACATGTATATATTTTAAGAGTTCTTTGAATGTTTCTTTGGATTTGTATTCATATGATTTAATTATACATCATATACACATTTCTTAAAAATGTAGGATTAAGTATGAAACAGAAAACAGGGATTTGTAAACATTCTAGATGTTTACAAATCCCCAGAATAAACGCAAACACTGTAAACATAATCTTTAGTCGGAAATTTATAGTCAAATATTTAGTCAGATCAATGAATACGAATTTAAACGGTTTAACGAAAAGCCGTTTGTGAGTGAAACGAATGTCAAACGTTCCCACGTCGTGGGCGAATCTATATAGCTTATTTTTACACGAGAAAAATAAAAGAAATCCAATAAGCATACAGCTTGTCTGTTTGCAAACTTTGCTGAAATATTGCTGTCAAAACTCGACAATTACAAAGCTGCATGGTAAGAAAAACCAAGAAAGGATATATAAGTACAAAGGAAAGTAACGTGGCTACGATAAGTCTGAAAGGTACCAAATGAGTTAAGTTATCGAAGATGCGTTTACCACGCTTAAACTATAATGGAAAAGGACAGTTAAAGCCTTTTCAGACGATTAAACTTTTGACTAAACTAGCTTGGCCAAAAAATTGAGTCAGTGATCAATTTTTAATTAGGTGACTCTGATTCTACTTGTCCAACTTCTGTTCACACACGACCCAACTAGTTTACTCAACTCAAGATGACTCATATAAATGAGTCAAAAAGTTGTATTGTCTCAAAAGGCCTTTGTTAGTTTTAAAAATGTCGACTACTGTGCCACCATGGTTTAGTGGCGTCTGCTAAATCGAACCACTTACCGCTACGAGATTGGTTGAAGTCTCACAGGCTGAGAGAGGCAAGTGACAAGAGATTCGATTTAGCAGACGCCACTAAACCAATGGCGGTACAGTAGGCTCGGTTTTTAAGAATAATTACATGCGAATTAATTTGTAATAAGATATCATTCATTTATTTATTTGTTTAATATTTTTCGTTTATATTTAGAAAAAGGACGTTCTTTTAAGGTGTAATGTTATGTTACCTGAACTTTACCTGCAAACTATTGTGATTTGATTGATTAGACCTATTTTGTATCGTGACTAACATAAGAATAAGAATTTTCATAAGAACTCAATGAGATGCGTTACAGAAAGTGTGTTAGTTTACGAACCGAACTTGTTGTACAATTTTATTGCCAATTAAAACTGGCAAAAGAACCAATAGGTGTAAACACCACACCATAAATGGACAATATTTAATACATTACGGTGATCACGCAATTGCGGCTTTTCTTGCCATGCCATTTACTGTGAATAAGTCGCCTTATATACCCTAAATATTCAAGAATGAAAGAGGCATACGCTGGAATTCAAACGTCAACAATAGCTAAGTTTAAAACGATTTTATTAATAGCATTTCTTAAAACGGCTTAACTAGAATTAAGGTAAATTACTGACGATTAAAATAAATAACATCAATTATATTTATTTAATTATTTAGAAAAAACCTCTTAAGTAGATAGCCCTCGTCTCTTCTCGACTCGGAGAGGTCTTAATTTTGATATCCCAACATGTTACAGTTGCACCTCAATCCCTATCATGGGATAAAGCCTCAATTTATCAAGAAATTGTATTACATCAATAGGAAGTAAATATCATACTTATGGTTATAACGTTTCTTATTATGGTACAAATGAAAATCGATCGAGCTCCGATACATATATATATATATATATATACATAAATAAAATCGAATGTTAATGGGCGTCCCCATTATGGGAGAAATGCCAACGTGCCACACACTAGACCGACTTCAACAATGAACCCCCGGCGCTAGCAAGGGATAAACCACTATACCCAAATATGTACATTTTCTGAGGATTAGCGACAAATATTTCAATATATTTATATCTAAAAGGCGCAAAACCCTTCAAAAATTGTTATACTTCGATGGATTGTGTTTGCTATGAGAATTATAATCAAGGGGTATGCATATAAGAGGAGACTCCTTCAAAGGGTGAGGTAAAAAAACCCAGGCAGGTACCACATACAGTGGTGCGCATCTACGACGCGCAGGCCGTTGCTAAACATGGATATTCAAAATTATGAACAAGCTCGTGAGGTTAGAGCAAGGAGGCTTGAACAAACGCATGCGCGAGAATGTACGCTCGCTCTCTTGCCTTGAGGGGGGGTAGCGGTAACCATGGTAACCGGGGGACGGCACAGTCCCGTTTTAGGAACGGGGAACTACCTCGTGCATTTGGTCTGACTCGTCTCCGAGTCTCCCCTCTTTTACTTTCTCCTTGGAATTAGCAACCTTCAATGATCTTCTTTTAAAGAACGATATCAGACTAGTACAATTAAATGGGTAGGAGTGTCCGTGCTAAGCTAACTACTCTACATGTGTGGCCAATCAATGTTGGTAGCCCATCTCTTCGTAGACCCCAACAATCTCTTACACTTTCCGCTCAGGGAACCCAAAGGAAGCTGTAGCACCCCTAAAATTGCAACAGATGTAACTCTATACTCTGTATAGACTGGTTGTTGGAAATGAATGTTTCCAGTGTTCCACCCTGCATGGAAGCAGTTGACACATACAAGGCTTCTTTCTCCCCCTCGAGGCTTAGTTCTCCAATAATATCAATATTTACCTTTTTAAGGGGGCGACTTAGAAAGAAAGAACGAAAATTCCTGCAAGCCGCTACTCTACTAATAAAAATGAGGGCTTCGACAAATAGGTGTGTTCACGATGGAAATTCTATCCAAAGTAGTCGGTCGGTTTTAACGAAACGTGACAAGCTTACTGACGATAAAACTCGATAAAATTCGATATCGGTTCCGTGTTCGTTCTACAATGTACAAGGAGAATAAACCAAGTGGAGTGGATAGTTAAGCCTTTGTCAATGTGCCTTCCAGCGGATGGTTTCTGGTTAACATTTTATTCGGTACACACAGGGATAGATTTAATTTTAGAAGTAGGAATGGATGACAGAGTAATGTCGGCGTGCGTCAAAGTCCCTGACCCCCTTCCACGGGACGGGACGGAGAGGGGGGGTGTTATGAAAGAAGTTAGGCGGAAGGGTCATAGCAACAGAGGTAAAAAAGGAATGAAGTATTTTTCGCCGTCCCCGTCAGCAACGTCATCAAAACGTAGCTGTTTAAGTGAGCAGCCAATAAGATAATTTAAACTTTTCGTTACGTGTTGCATGGAGGGAGGGGCTCTATACTGGGTGGGGTATAAGTCTGACTGAAGTAAATATTAACCGTTCTCCATTCCTGCTTCTTAAATTAAATGTATCCCTGTTATAATTCAAAGGTCAAGCTGAATATCATAAAGACGTTGCAAATCACTTGATTCCAGCCTGGGAAATAAGGCGGTGGCACAGTGAAAATGACCAGTTTAAAAGTTGCCTGGTCCAGTTTAAAAATTAAATCGGAGACCACCAAGAAAATTTTTCAAATATTTTCTTGATTCTTGAATTTTTGGAACTTGACATTTAGAAGTACGAATTAGTAACCGTATTCCAGATATCAACTTAAAATATTTTAATTATCCACTTATTTAGCTTAGCAGACGACGTGCATTGGTCAATGGTCATGGACCAGTTTATTTATCCAAGCCCGAGGGGTCGCAGTTCAAAAAATTCTTATTTACCCAGCTTTATTAACCGACAGTAACACAGGGAAAATAAATAGCGTTTAATCTGCTACTCCTCATGATAAGTTCTCTTTGGTATTGTGATTGACGTAGGGCATACAACGATCGCTATTGAGCTACAATCGAGAGTAACTATAGCGTGTATTGATTGGGTATACTGTACATACATTGGAAAGCTGCTGGGTTATATTTGTGTGTACTGTTGCAATGGTATGCCTAGGTATATGAACGGGAAACGGTAAAGGAACTCCTATACGAACACTTGTTTCAATGATACGAATATAAACGGGGTTCGTGACCTAGCTGCGATTACATTATCGTTTCATTTGATTAAAATTGGGCAGCGTTATTAAAATTTAGGCTGAATATTAAAACGTTAATTCAATATGATTCGATTACTAAACCATACTAAGCTTAAATCTATGAAGGGGTGTTGACACTAAGCCAAATGTTTTAAGAAATTTTACTTACTGCAGAAGTAGGATAAGGGACTAGAAGCATTGAGGTAACCAAATTCTTCACTTGGCGAAAGTGAATATTCTTGATAAGACACCAACGGTTGGCCCTCTGGTAGCGGTCTCTGAATTTACCCTCCAAAACGTGAGACGCTCTCGGGTGGCGGTAGACGGGGGCCGAACTAGTTTCAAGCAGCACCCGCTTCGTCTGTGTACACCCCCGGCTAAGGTTGAGGGGAAGGGGGTAGGAAATATTTTTGGAACTCGACCAATTTTTCTCTCTCTAGTGTAGACACTCGCGATTGAAGCGGCGAATAAAATCCTCAAATTTGTTCACTAGTGCCAGGATCTAGTACCAATGCTAGAGCACTTTACTTCTAGTCTCATCTTACTTCTGCCTAAATATAAAACCCATAAAAATAAATAGAAATACAAATAATGTTTCTCAATGAGTTTATTGTACTTTTCGACCTATGAATCCAGATTATCAGGAGTAAAACGTCTAGCTCATTAGCCTGAGACTATAAAAAATATTCCCCATTTGTAGTCCTACCTACATTAGCTCAATTTAACTTACTATAAACTTCTTAATAACCGTTTTTGAAAACTACGCTAATTCTACATCAACGTTTAATTATTTGTTTTCAAGGATACTAATACTAAAAAAATGTAAATATATCATAAGTATTCGCCGCTCGTCAAATAATGGTATCCCCCCTTGTATTTCAAAGCGATTCCCTCGCTGTGATTATTGGCAGTTACTCATAGATTGAGTTATCGATTAACAAGAATACGGAGTACAATAGCGAATGTATTTTGTCGCTTTTGTGTAGTAGATATCTTCTTTGGTAAGGCGTTACGGACGGTGTCCATGAAGAAACCGCAGGAAAACCATTCAATTCTTTCGTTTACAATTGTGTGTTTCATTTCTTCCCTTTGCGTATTTCGACAAATTATATTTCATTGCCGAAGACAACAAAATGCAACTGAGGACCATTTATAATTTTTACTTAGTTATAAATAACTACATTTATACTATGATGAGTTTGAAATGTAGTTAACATTTTTTTAATCTTAAGTTTTGGGAGAATCTATTCAAAACGCCAGAATTAGTGCTTTTACCTAGCTTTAGATGGACTTCTTTTCCATCAAAAAATACTTGCGTTGGACATGACGTATATTAGATCAAAGGTTTGTATTATACTAGAAAAAGCACTTTAAAGCCAAATTTTAATTAACATTTGATATGCAACTATAATTTCAATTCAAAAGTAGCATGCAGCTGCATTGTTTTTATACCATTTTTCCACGCTGATTTCCCATTTCAGCTCTTTTCCCGAATACTCAATATCTATATACAATATCATAAATTAATAATCTACCATTAAGTTTATATGTCTGAAAGAAACTATTCTGTCCCCCTGCATGCAGGCTAAAATCAGTCTCACCCCAATCTGGTATTAAATTGAATGAGACACTAGCGCCGTGAAAGCCTTCCCTTTAGTGCACTTTTAGTGTGGTAAAAAACCTCTTTGATTGCCGGCGAGGTTTTCATTCAGTAATTTTCTCCCCAAAAATTACTACACAAAAGCGTGGTCGCTTAGAAAACCATGGTCAATTTTTGGCTCTAGTTTTCATTTTCTTTTCAAATCGTAAAAACATCAGTGGCGTAAAGGGTGTAAAAGAAACACTTGATTCGTTTGGAGCTAGCTGGAGAAAGAGCCATGAAAAAAAAGAGAGACCTTAAACTTAAAATTCCACTCAAGAGAGTCACTTCATCCTCGTATATACTTTTCTTAGCCACGAGCGGCACTACCAGGGAAAGAAAATCTCTCTTGTATTTTTGACTGAAGACCTTCCACCGATGTACACTTAAAGAGGATTATTCGTTTATGGCGATATCTATAGTGCAATAATGAAATATCCCAATGAGAGTTTATTTGTCGATTTGCCTGGATAAGAAAAATTGCACGAGTTTCCAGCAATATAGGGAGTGAGGGAGGGAGTGATATCACAATGAACAGGAAGCTACGC
This sequence comes from Phalangium opilio, assembly GCA_019434445.1. Taxonomy (NCBI): domain Eukaryota; kingdom Metazoa; phylum Arthropoda; class Arachnida; order Opiliones; family Phalangiidae; genus Phalangium; species Phalangium opilio. The sequence goes on along the minus strand of JAEQBA010003391.1, from coordinate 33,304 downwards.
AAGGCAGAAATAGTCTATAAAAATGTCAGAAGCTAGGCGGAGTAGCCGACCGTGAAGGGGAACCGATCATGTTATAGGCGCGTAGGAAGGCGGGCTTAATATCAGACTAAAAGTTATCACCATAATGTATCCGTTCAATTCACCCTGTGGTCACGCTTTCGCTGCATGGCCCTCTCACAAATTGCATTACGGACAACCGTGCCCTAATCGTACTCATTCAACAACAGAACGTGCCAGTAATCAAGGTTTCTGATTTCAAATAAGCTGTAAAATATTGTTATAAAAAATAGATTAAAATTAGGTCAAAAAATAACTAGAATTGTTAGACTTTAATGCTTTAAACGTTATCTAAATCACGTGACTAAATTTATTTTTTGTTATCATTCAGAGTTGTAATCTAGGCATGTATTCGCGAAGGAGAATCAGCAGTAGTTGTTTGTTTTGTTTAGTAAATTCAACCTCATATTTTAAAACGCACTGTAAAGGAATGTCAATTTACAATAAATTAATCTGAACGTTTTTAAACTCTGACAATTAATTTCGTGAAATATTACATGGTGCCGAAACCCGGGACGTTTATCAGAAGGCTAGTCGCGTACAATTAACGGTCTAGTATTACGAATTTCTCGAAATTTATCAGATTGTAGTGTTTAAAATGGCGGAATCTGTTATCGCGGATTTAGAAAAAATTAAGAAGAAGCGGGCAGTGCAAAGGCGAATGGTGACAAAGTTGGTGAACAAAATAAATAAGTACATCGAAGACGAAAACGACTCATCGGATACCCTTGAGGATTTATCAGAACAACTTACGGCTAAAAGGTCCACGTTAAAGACAATGGATGACGAAATAGAAGACAAACTGTCTGATGACGAAGAATTACAAACAGAAATGGAGGCTTCCGAAGAATACACAGAAGGCATTATCAGCTGTATGACGAAAATTAAACGAACGCTAACACGGACAAGAAGGGGTAGATCAAGTCGAAGATTGAACAGCACGGCGAATGAAGAATCTATGCCAGAAGTCAACACTCGAAGGGAACCTAGTAGGGCGACTAGACTGCCACAGCTAGAACTTAAGAAATTTTATGGGGAAATGAACGATTGGATGAATTTTTGGCCTCAATTTGAAGTAGCTGTACATAGAGACAAGTCCTTAACACCAGTGGACAAGTTCGTATATCTAAAATCGTATCTGGGAGGTACAGCCTACAGTTCCGTGGCGGGTTTAAGCCTAAGCGATGAAAACTACGAAGAAGCCATTACTACACTTACTAACCGGTTTGGTTGTAAAGAAGATATCCGGAATGCGCATACGAATCGCCTCCTCGAGATGACACCAGTGAGAAGATCATCTGACATAAAGGCTCTCAGACAATTATACGACAAATGCGAAATCGAAGTGAAAAGCTTACTTAATCTAGGAGAAGCCGAAGGGAAGTTTGGTGGAGTTATAGGAACTATTGTCTTGAAACTTATACCTCCAGATATCTCGCTGGAATATTGCCGACTTCGAAAAGACGCAGACGCTGATAGTGATGTAACTCGAATTTTGGACTTCATACGTCATGAAGTAGAAAGTAGAGAAAGATGTCTCACTTACATCAAGCAAGAATACGAAGAACCACGGAAGCAATTTAAAGTGTCAGATGAAAGGCCAGTTAAAGCGAGATACAAGTCACAGCCAAATCATTCAGCTGCAGCTCTTAACTCGATATCACACCCTACTGATTCCTGCGTATTTTGCGACAAGGATTCCCATAAATCCGAAAAATGTAACAAGGTTGAAGACGTGGAGGCTCGAAAAACCATTCTGAAGAAGAAAGGCAGATGTTACGTCTGCGTCACTGGGCGTCATTTGGCGAGAAATTGTTATGTGAAACCAACATGCACGAAATGTCAAAGGAAACATCATCCTGCTGTTTGCGACACTGGTTCCAAAACCGAAGGTCAGAATAAAGAAACGTCAATAGTATCAGCTACAACGTTGACCGGAAGAAAGACAAGTACCATTCTTCTTCAAACAGCAGTCGCGAGACTCGAATACGGAAACGAAGAAAGGCTAGTACGAATACTGTTAGACGGAGGTAGCCAGAGAACGTTTATCAAAAGAAAGACTTCAGAAGAATTCGGATTTCCGGTCGTTGGAGAAGAACTGTTACAAATATACGCATTTGGAGGTGGAGCTCCTAAATCAATGAGATGTCGCAGAGTGAAGATTTCAATCACAAGCTTATTTAACGGCAAAACCATTAACATCGAAGCAGTAGAGTCAGATGAAATAACATCGGCGATGGTTGAAATTCCCGGCGAAAACGTAAGAAAAATTCTCGGATCCAAGTACTTGACACTCGCTGATCAAGTACCAAAAGACCAGATCTATCCGGGTGAAGTGGAAATCTTAATAGGATCGGAATACTATTGGCAAATTGTGACCGGAGACATCAAGCGGCTCGATGAAAATTTGGTGGCTCTTGAAAGCGAATTGGGATGGCTTATTCATGGTCCAACCTCGGTCTTGAGCCTTCAAGCCAGTTCAGAACGCTCGTCTACCTTAATCTCCAAGGTCCTTGTAGAAGATGAAGAAGTTTCAAAGATTCTCCAGGCTCATTGGGAAATCGAATCATTGGGGATTCTAAACACTGGAACTCAACCAACCATTCACAATAATGAAGCATTACGGAAATTAGAGGAAGGCATTCGATTTGTTGACGGACGGTATGAAGTTCCGTGGCCTTGGAAAGATGAGCATGAAGAACTCACGAATAATTTCAACGGTGCAAAAAAGCGATTTCTGAGTTTGATAAGAAGATTTAAACAAGATCCGTTACTTCTGTCACACTACCAGGCCATAATGAAGGACTACCAGCTAAAAGGAATAATAGAACGAATTTCTCAAGAAGACAACGAACCGTCAAGAATGTTCTACTTACCTCACCAACCTGTAATCAAAGAAGATCGATTAACAACGAAGGTTAGAATTGTCTTCGATGGATCCGCTCATGACCTTGGAAGTCCATCCCTAAACGACTGCCTTCTGTCGGGACCGAACCTCAATCCTGACATATTGGATGTCCTTGTACGATTCAGAACCTACAAAGTAGCAATTATTTCCGACGTTGCGCAAGCCTTTTTACAAATATCGTTGAAGAAAGAAGACAGAAATTCAGTTCGCTTCCTGTGGTCAGATAACCCGACAGCGTCGACGGAAAATCTCAAGATAGACACGTATCGGTTCACAAGAATCGTATTTGGTACCACATCAAGCCCATTTGTACTTGCTGGAACAGTCCGAATCCACTTGAAGAAATATAAGGAACGATATGGCGAGACGTGTGAAAAGCTGAACAAAGATCTATATGTTGACGATCTGATATCCGGCGCTCACTGTGACGACGATGCATTTCGACACTCCAAGGAGGCAAAGGAGATAATGTCGGAAGCTGGAATGTCTCTTAGAAAATGGCACACTAACTCCAGAATACTTGAAGATAAATGGAACGAACAAGGTTGGCATGAATCTAAGGAAGAACAAGTCTTATTCTCATCGCCTTGTGCACTTAAAGTACTGGGATTATCTTGGGACAAGATTAGCGACCATTTTATCTTTAACATTGAAGGACTTCTGGGATACTTATCATCGCTTCAAAACACGAAGAGATGTGTCCTTAGCGCTTCAGCTAGAATATTCGATCCATTGGGACTCATTACGCCATTTACCGTGACAATCAAGATTATTTTTCAATCCATCTGGGAGAAACAATGCACATGGGATGAAGAATTACCCGAAGAACTGACTCAACAATGGAAATCTTGGTGTAAAGAATTGTCAAAATTAAGCGAATTAAGAATACCACGAAACTACCTGCCATCAGAAATCCAATATCTTGAATCTTCGCTGCAATTACATTGTTTTACGGATGCGAGCACAAGGGCATACGGAGCTTGCATATATCTAAGAAGCATATCTAAGGATGGTCAAATATATGTCAGGCTTATAGGCTCTAAATCTAGAGTGGCGCCAATCAAACCAGTAACAATCCCAAGGCTAGAGTTACTGGGTGCCCTAATTGGAGCAAGACTTTCCAACCGACTGAAACTAAACTTCAATGACAAGAATCCTACGATGTACCTTTGGAGCGACTCTGCCATAACCATACATTGGATCAAAGGTCAAGCTACCCGTTGGAAACCTTTCGTCAGTAACAGAGTAATTGAAATACAAAAGTTGACCGACAAATCGTCCTGGAATCATTGCAAGGGAGTGGATAATCCTGCAGATTATCTTAGCAGAGGACAAAGCGCTGAAGTCTTAATATTAAATGAAATTTGGTGGAATGGTCCTATTTGGCTGAAACAACCGGAAGCTCAATGGCCGAAGAATAAACCCTCAGAAGATGAAAACGAAGTACTTCATGAGCTGCGAGTCAATCAAGACGCCCTTTCACTAAATGTTTGCAAGGTCGAAACTCGCGAGCCGTTGCTAAAATTGGACAAGTACAGTTCAATAAGGAAAATCAATAGAATAACTGCATGGATTCTTCGTTACATCTCTAACTTAAGAAGTCACAAAGAAGCTAGAAATCTCGAAGTTTTGAACGCCGAAGAACTTAAGCAAGCCGAAATTTACTGGATTAGACAGATTCAACGAGAAAGTTTCCCAGATGTTGTAAAATGCTTAAAGCTTAACGAAGTCTTGCCTAAAAATTCTTCATTGGTGAAATACAATCCATTTCTCGACGACGATCAAGTTATACGTATTGGCGGTCGATTACAACATTCCGAATTTTCATTTGGCCAAAAGCACCCCATTATTTTACCGGCGGGAAACCGATTTTCTGAACTGCAAATTGACCTGGCTCATGAACAAGTGATGCATCTAGGAACGACTTCAACATTAGCTCAAATTCGAGAACGATTCTGGATCATAAAAGCAAGACAACAGATCAAGAAACGACTTGGCCAATGCCTAATTTGTAAGAAACTTCGTGTAAAACCGGTCATAGAAGATACTGCGCCCTTACCAGCGGACAGAATACGGCAAGCTGAGCCATTTGAGGTCACCGGTCTCGATTTTGCCGGACCAATCTACACCAAGGATTCGAAGGAAAAGAGCAAATCTTACATAGCACTCTTTACTTGCGGTGTAACGAGAGCGCTCCATTTAGAATTGGTTTCTGACATGTCGACTAAATCGTTTCTTCTGTCATTCCGAAGATTCATTTCGAGGCGAGGCATGGTCAAGGTCATATACAGCGATAACGCAAAATCATTTAAAAGAGCGGATCGGGAGTTGGGATTGCTTTGGAAGCGAATAAAGAACGACGAGATCAAGGAATTCTTTGGCCAACAAGGAATCGTATGGAAATACATTATAGAGCGTGCTGCCTGGTGGGGCGGTTTTTACGAACGTTTAGTCCGTTCAACGAAATTCTGTCTTAAGAAGATTTTGGGTCGATCTTACTTAAATTTCGAAGAAATAACCACTGTACTAACGGAAGTTGAAGCTATCTTGAACTCTCGTCCCATAACCTATATCAGTGAAGACACTAGTGAAGAACCTTTAACGCCTGCACATTTTCTAATTGGTCGTCGAATACTATCACTACCTCCGGATAATAAGACAAATCTGACTATTGGGGAAAGCAAGGATGAATTACGACGCAGATGGAGACACCAAGAAAAATTACTGTCTCAATTTTGGACGAGATGGCGAAAGGAGTACCTTCTCGAGTTAAAGTCAGCACACGAAATATCCAGACGAACATCAACTCATGTCATTCAACCTGGCGAGATGGCGTTGCTTAAAGAAGATAGTCTTCCCCGTCACATCTGGAAGTTGGTCAGAGTCGAAGAGGTGTACGAGGGCAGAGACGGGAAAATCCGATCTTGTTCAATCCGGCTGCCAAGCAGTGTTATCGTCAAACGTCCAATTAACCTAATATGTCCCCTCGAAATTGGTTAGAACTCAAGAAGATGGACTCGGAATTTCGCCATCGGTGGGGAGTGTAAAATATTGTTATAAAAAATAGATTAAAATTAGGTCAAAAAATAACTAGAATTGTTAGACTTTAATGCTTTAAACGTTATCTAAATCACGTGACTAAATTTATTTTTTGTTATCATTCAGAGTTGTAATCTAGGCATGTATTCGCGAAGGAGAATCAGCAGTAGTTGTTTGTTTTGTTTAGTAAATTCAACCTCATATTTTAAAACGCACTGTAAAGGAATGTCAATTTACAATAAATTAATCTGAACGTTTTTAAACTCTGACAATTAATTTCGTGAAATATTACATAAGCTTCTGTATGATTTCTGGAAGGTGCAACATGGAGTTTCGTTCATTTCTTTACAAATATTTGGCAATAGTTTAATATTATTGCCATCATAGTACGAGTCAATTTAGGATTTCCAACTCATTTAATAGTATAGTTTTTGGGAGAATTAGACGCAATTGAATGGTAATTTAAATAAAACTTCAACGAAATTTGTTCATAATTTCGAAAACGATCAGTAAATATTTTAATATTTATTTCCAGAAAAAATTATAAAAAAATTGCTTCTTAATTTCAAAAACGTTTGAAAGAAACTTTCAAAAAATTGCAGAGAAATTTCACTATACTTATTTCAAATACAGATGTGGGAGCCATCTATTATTAAATCATATTTTAAAACAGCTCCATGAAGTAGTGGTGCTTCAAAATTCTAAACATTTAAATTTAAACGCAAACTTTTGTTGAATTTGTGAAAAAATTACTATTAGACCACTGACTACCCTTTACATACAAATTATCCCTGCATAACTCCTTGACGCCCTTGAACAAGTTCCTAAATTTGTCACCAGAAAAGGACTCCAAAGATGGCAGTGGCAGGTTTGTGAAAATTATTTTAAATACGTCACAGGCACCACGTGACACCTAGCCCCAAAGACTCCTCCGTATGCAGTAGTCCTTGTTTTCACGAGATTGCAGCGTTAATTCCTTGTAGTGTTTTTCGAAATAAAACGAACTGCAAGTTTCTTTGAACCACGCCTCTCCTCGGTCACGTGTCTCTTACGTATTTACAATAACTTTAACCTACACGGCGCTCCCTTCTTTGGAGTCAATTTAAGATTTCCACCCTGTACAACTAACAACTGTAGGCATACTTTCATTAATCTACACCACTAAGGGGAAAGCGAATAAAAAATCCATAATATATCAGTATCGACCAATATTCAATTCAGTTCGAGAGCGTGTTATTTGTTTATGGAAAATGGGAAAACCCTAACATGGGCGAAAGAGGGGAGGAGTCTAACATGAATATTTTAACAGCCCTATACCGTACAAGTCTATTTCAGCTACCCTGCACCCTGCAGGTATGGTCATACCTGGGAGTACTTATTATACAGGAGACGTACGTTTTAAGAAAGTTTTGAATTTTCTCTTGGGTTCACGGGTCATACACAAGAACAGTCTACCAGGTTTAACGCGCATGCGCATTGCTTCGTGTGGTGTTTGCCACTGTTCTCATACTCAGGCTAGGGTTGCCTCAACTCTCCAGTACGCGAGGAAATTAGTCACAGCACAGGACAGTGGACATTGTCCATTAAAATTTAATTTAAAAATGTCCCATAACATAACGTTTTTAATATCTATGGGGAGGGGGGGGGATTACTGGACATTTTGACCAATAAATTTTCAAATAAGTTTTGATATTTTGATTATGGAGATGTGATACTATTTTTGGACACACTCCAATGGACAACGTCCTATAAATTTTCCAGTCAAACCGGGGGTACCACTGGACACATGTCCTATTAGAATTTTATCTTATTTCTGGCCCTGGTCACAGCCAAGGAGGATTCATACCATTTGCACAAGGAGACCACGACGCAACTTAGAGCTTAAAATAGCAGACGATTTTACGCCTGGTCTCCTTATGTTAATGGTAGGAATTCTCCATGCCTGTAAACTATGTGTAGGATTCGAAAAAAACAAAGTTTAAAATGTTAAATTTTCTTTAAAATATTGCTGATAGCTGAAGAGAGTATTTTTGTCCAGTTACACAGCTTTAGTTATAGGTACCCCAAGTTTCGAGAAGAGACCATTTCGATGTAACTAAGAGGGAAGGACACGGGGTCAAAAACGCTGCCTTCTATATCGCTTTATTGGCGCCTGCGCTGTAGTAATTTTTTATCATGAGAATACGCAGAGAAGGCCATGTGTTAGCCCCCTTGTATGTCCCTACCCTCTTTTTTGCTCTGAAAAGGTTTGAGTTCCTTGCGTCTTACATGTGTCAGAGGTCAAGTACAATGGTAACTTCTAACCCTTACCAAGACTAATTCCATTGGCAACTAGCACGGTGCGCCGCCAAGATGCGCAGTAGAGATTTTACTAGTACACCTCAAATTCTTCAATAGGTCCTAAAATTGTTAATCCTCAACATACTGATTGCGACTCCTACTGTAGTTTCTCCCAGGTCATTCTGAGTAGGCATAAACAGTCTTATAGAAACAATGTAAATACAGTATAAAGAAACCGCCGCGTTTGCGTAAGAAGCAACTTTCCAGAAGAGTAGTATTGTGTACAAATGTACTTGATATAATGGGGGAACGCTAAGGCGTAGTAATACACAGTGCTGCAGACACATTAGTAAGAAAGTAGTATACAATTGATGAAGTGTTCTGTTTAGTTTGTAGAAATAAGGCGTGCATATTGAAGCGAAACCCCGTAGTGAGCTCTCTCGAGGTGCTCATAAAATATTAACAACAACCAAATAGAGTATTCTCAATTTGGAATTACTGCATTTTTATGAATTAAAAACAAATTTTTGGGAAAAATAAATTAATGTTTTGTTAATAATAAAATGTTGTTTGCTTTGTTCTGACGAAGGACAGGTCACTATTGCTTAGGGTGCAATATAAATAAAAAGTTATTGAATTAATAGACAATTTAATCCCAATTTAATCAGTTTAAACTAGATTCAAAAATCCAATGAAGTTCTGATTTATTCAGTTTAAATTAATAAAGTCAAGGTTTAAGATATAAACAGTCAAAACGAGTTTCAATCAATCTAATCGGAATTTTATCAATTTAATTGAGATTTAATCAATTTAATCGAGATTTTAATCATCTATTCAGTATCTAATCGATTTAATCGAGATTTTAATCATCAAAACAGCATCTAATCAAATTAATCGAGATTTTTTATCATCTAAACAGCATCTAATCAAATTAATCGAGATTTATTTATCATCTAAACAGCATCTAATCAATTTAATCGAGATTTATTTATCATCTAAACAGCATCTAATCAATTTAATCGAGATTTTAATCATCAAAACAGCGTCTAATCAAATTAATCGAGATTTTTTTATCATCTAAACAGCATCTAATCAAATTAATCGAGATTTATTTATCATCTAAACAGCATCTAATCAATTTAATCGAGATTTATTTATCATCTAAACAGCATCTAATCAATTTAATCGAGATTTATTTATCATCTAAACAGCATCTAATCAATTTAATCGAGATTTATTTATCATCTAAACAGCATCTAATCAATTTAATCGAGATTTTAATCATCTAAACAGCATCTAATCAATTTAATCGAGATTTTAATCATCTTAACAGCATCTAATCAATTTAATCGAGATTTTAATCATCTAAACAGTATCTAATCGATTTAATCGAGATTTTATTCATCTAAACAGCATCTAATCGATTTAATCGAGATTTTAATCATCTAAACAGCATCTAATCGATTTAATCGAGATTTTATTCATCTAATCAGCATCTAATCGATTTAATCGAGATTTTAATCATCTAAACAGCGTCTAATCGATTTAATCGAGATTACAATCATCTAAAGGGCATCTAATCAATTGCAATACAAACAAAACAATCTTAACATTGCAAACAGTCTATCCAAAACTAAAAAATGCAAACAAACAATCTAACCGAAACCAAACCGGCAATTCTAAACTAAGCAAAATTATCAAATTGCCTGAACAAACGTTAACCAATTTTGCAAACATTCTAAACATTCTAAATATTGTAAATAATCTAATCCGGTTAACCGAATCGAAGCAAAATCTGAACTTCTCAAAGGTGATTTAATGCATCTAATCATGATTTATTCAATCATATTTCGATTAAATTAGCTGAGATAATTGAGAAAAATTACCTACCCTACGGGTTCAGTGCTTCAAAAACTAAAATCACTGATCAAAATTATTGATTGGTGATACATAAATTGGTAAATTATATACTATGGTATTTTTACATTATGCTAATTAATGCGTTAATTACCTCTAGTGCACATCAGAGCAGCTTATCAATTTCCTTTCAATCACAACACCCTGTATACATAATTAATGCAAAGGCATTTAATCCGATTCTCTGATATCGATATTTGAAAGAATAGCTTGTGCACCTGCGCCATCAGGAACTTCATATAAAAATATGAAATTGATACATTAGCACTTGGGGGGTGAGGAAGTAGGAGTGTTTTACAATAACGTCTTAATAAGGCAGTGAATAAATATTAGTGCGCATCGCACTAGGACTAGATCAACACTACTTTCTTTCTTACGAGGTTTAATACTAGGTATCAATACGCCATACATCATTTTTTGATTATAGGCGAGGTTAAGGTAGATATAAAATTACGGAAAAATTAAAAACACCGGTGCTTAGTCGTTGGTTCGCCTTGTCAAATCTTAATTAAGAAATTTTGAGAATTAAAAACATACATTAATCAGTATCACCTGACAATTTATGTATTAAAAATTAACGACCCTGGAATTATTTATTATGTGACATTCTTATTAATTTTTGACACCTTAGATAAAATCTAATTTTTTGTCTTAAGCTAAGGGCCACTTAAAATATTTAATGACTTACTAGATTTAAGGACGCATGAGGCGCAGATAACATATGCGCGGTTGTGTCTTCGCGTATTTTCTCTAAAACGCTGCAGTTTTGAATTAGGACATGTGGTGCGGGTTCTATTTGTTTGAATCTACGTGTTTTTGTTCTGACAAATATTTGAGGTCTGAGGATTGTTTCTTATAACTTTAATAGAGATATTCAAAGGAGAATAATTGGCGCTCGGAGAAAAACTTTGTTACTATACATATTGCAGAAGTAAGGTGAGACTAGAAGTAAAGAGCTCTAGCATTGGTAATAGATCCTGCAGGCACTAGTGAACAAATTTGAGGATTTTATTCGCAGCTTCAATCGCGAGTGTCTACACTAGAGAGAGAGAGAAAAATTTGGTCGAGTTCCAAAAACATTTCCTACCCCCTTTCCCTCAACCTAAAGCCGCAGAACACGGACGAAGCGGGTGCTTGGATCTAGTTCGGCCCCCGTCTACCGCCACGAGCGTCTCACGTTTTGGAGAGAGGGAAAATTGAGAAACCGCTACCAGAGAGCCAACCGTTGGCGTCTTATCAAGAATATTTAATCACTTTCGCCAAGTGAAGAATTTGGTTACCTCAATACTTCTAGTCTCATCTTACTTCTGCATATTGTTGTTGCAGAAGGTCAAATTCACATTTATTCCATTCATGTAATTGCTCCTTTATTAAGATATTATACGATATATATTTTTATACTTTAATTTCTATGCTATGAAACAATTAGCTATGTGTGGCTAAAAGAAATATTATTTCAATAATCACGATTGAATTATTAAAAAGATAAACACGGTCTTATCGGCATCTCTGAATCCGAATAATTAAATTGAATTTGAACAATAACAAACTGATGTCTCAACATCGACTAAATTGTGACAACTAACTAATTTGATTTCAAGTTTTAAATTATAGACAGAGTAGGATTTTTTTATTTTAGTTTATTGTCTATTTTATCTGCTAAAACATTATCTAATTTTAATATAATTTTATTCAAAATTAAGTAAAATTTTTAGTTTAGTTTTAATCTATCTTTTAACAGTTATTTAGTTTAAGTGTTGTTAGCTAGAAGAAAATTTTGTTCGATAAAACAATATCATATTTTTATTTCCGATTTTAAATAAAAAATTATTATTTTATAAATTATCGGTATTTATTTTTAAAATCTTCTATTTTTTTGACTGAATTTAAATCAAGAGAAAAACTTGACGCTATCACATTTTAATTATCAAGGAGAGATCATATTTCACTTTTTATTTTTTAAATTTTTTGAAAATTTTTTCAATTATTTTCGAATAATTTATCTCTACGCATAAACATGATATGAACGCTTCGCAGACTTCTGTCTTGAACAAAAGCCTTCACATTTCTGACATTTATGTATTAACTGTAATTATTTTTAAAATCGTTTAATGTTTTGACTGAATTTCAACCAAGAAAAACTTGACACTGTCACAGGTTAATTATCATTGAGAGATCATATTTCACTTTTAAGTTTTTTGAATATTTTTTCGAATAATTTATCTCTACCCACAAACATGATATGAACGCTTCTTAAACAAAAGCCTTCACATCTCTGACGAAGCACTAACACGTTTACTAAGTCTTACACTCCAGTTCAGTTTCAAACTCCGCAATGATTCAGAACTAACCTTATAGCTTTCTTCCTCTGACGATGTAAGGGAAATGGACAAAAGAGAAATAGTAACTTATGCATTATACTTCCTCGAGTCAGATCAGACTTGATAGGTTTCGATTTATTTTTCTTTTCATATTTTAAAGTTGTCGGTGTTTTGAAGAAGCCAGGTGTCGCGGTTAACCGTTCCTTTAAAGTTATTAAGTCTAAAGTTACTTTACAAATTCGTCTTATCAGAAAAAAAAGGTGTTTGAAGTTGTGTTTGTTATCTACGTGTGACGTAGATTGTAGGATTGAGATTCGGGTGGCCTTGAAAGTGTCGTTTGTCGTTCGTGGAAAATTTAAAACGCGAAAAACAAGAAGGGTAGTATGGGTAATAAGTGGTTCAGAGAAGGTCGGTTACCAGGTCATATTGCGGAAAACTTTCAACTACCATAGAGGGACCATTTTCACTTTCTTATATAGTGCTACATTATTATCTTAAACGTCTTACACAAGAAGTAACTTAATATTGAATAATTGTTTCACTTCACTGGCTTTAACGATGTAAACCACGTCCAAGTAGGTACAAGTTTTCATCTTTTTGTCTAGCATTTTGTGTACTTGTAATTTGAATAACAATTTCTCAAATCAGTTATGTGGCATTGAAATTCCGTATTTGAGATTTCAACCAACAATTTCCTTGTTATTAGTTTATTTTAGTGAAGGTAGTAAAATAGATGAATCTTCAGTTTAAAACTTGATCGAGTTAAAGAGAGACTTAAATCAACGAACACCATATAGAAAAACCTCACACGTAGATTTTTCGAAAGTATTTTCGTGACTTGTTAAATTTCTATAAAAAAAATAAATTTCGGTAACGAAACACCAAGATATCTTTTCCTTTCTCGCTTGAAATAATGCCCGGGGCGACAATACGGCCAATCCAATCAAAGCTGTCAGTTAAGATTATACTTGAGGGAATATCGGTTTAATAAAGAACGAACTGCCAACTCTGATTGACCTTCTTAATAAAAAAATAAAAAATGAAAAAAAAAAAATCCGCGACACGCTCTCCGTTTCTATAGAATTCATCGTTTAGTTTTTAAGGCTAGAAAAATACAGATATACTAAACTTAATAATAGTTAAGGTCGATTTTCTGAGCAAATGTTTGCCACAAGAACTCTCCAATAAAGACAGCCGGGGAACTCACACAAGTTTGTTTCTTCACTTCAATCTGCAATATTCCTGTTTTCAAAGGGAGACTAAAATGCAAATAAATACTAAAGTTGACGGGTAATTTCATACTTGCAAAAGGGGAATAATAAGTATAAGAAGGAACCATAAGTTGAGTCCGAGCAACAACCTGAAGAATTACACAAAAAGTAGTCCACTTTAACTTTCAACTTGCTAGAGTGTGAATAGCTTGATTCCATTTAACAACACAAAGATTTATCAAATTTCACTTATTATTTATGTTACAAGCAAGAATAATTGACCACACTCGATTTTGTAGTTCATCTTCCAATTAGTATCTGCATTACTAAGCCTTTGACAGCAGCGCCTCACCAGGCCTCCCTTGCTTTACCTCTCGCCTACGTCACTTCATGACAAGCTCCAGTTTGTAACCAGAGACAATTTTACAGAACATACTTATGAACTTATGCTTTAAGTTACCTTAGTTCAAAATTCTAACCTGTTTTTACTACAAGTTTTATTTTTTAAACACATTTGAAGCTTACCATTATGGTAAGCATTCAGTGCAACGAAACGTTAAAATTGGACATAAGCAGTTGTAAGCATGGTACCGTTACCAGTTTCGGAATGGTCGAGACATTGTAAAATACAGTCCTATTGATACAAACCATAATTAGAACCTATTTATCCTTACCACCGAAAGACCGTATTAACAAATCACGTGACAATTCCTCTAGACACATGACACAACAGTTAACGCACGAGAAATTCAAAAATTGAAACCAAGGCTTAACGAAAAATTTGTGTGTTCTAAATTCTAAAGAATAAAGACTGTTGCAAACTTACAACGAACTTTTTCTAAGTTAAATCGTAATAGTTCATCTGAAATATGATTGTAAAAAGATTTTCCCGAATTCGTGGTCCCCCTCCAGGCGTTAGGCCTACATATTCATCATCTCAAATACATGTACAAGGCCTCTTCCCTTATATACCCCTCCATTTCCGCAAATTAATGTCATTCGATAGCCGATAGATTTTATCATTAAATATTATTCCATTTCTGCCTCGCCTCTTAGCGTGTTATTTTTCTATGACAAGAATGACGTACAAAACCTTTTCTGATTTTTATTATCAATTAATATTTTACGGTTTAAAACTATAATTGCAGTCACATCTGTTTCATTAATAAATCTTTTGCTTATAATGAACCAAAATGAACTCCAATGTAAATGTAAGACAAGGTTTAAAATGTGACGGATCTTTGCGTTTTGTCATGGATTTTATAAACCCCAATCATCCATTCTTTATACAGGGTGTTAAGAAAGTGTGGTAGTGTGATTACAAGGGGAATTTTGAGTAGAAAATGTTTCATGATATATTGGCAATAGAAACACACTAAACAAGTCATGAGAAGATCCCTTCAAATCAAGTTAGAAACTGAACACACAGTTGTAATTTAAATAATGAAAAGTTAAGGTAACGTAACATTATACATTAAAATAACAGTCTTTTTCTAAATATAAAAGAAACTAAATATATAATAAAAATAAATTAACCCTTTGTTACAAAATAATTAGATTTAAATTAGCCTTAAAACCGAGGACTACAGCGCCATCTGCCATTGGTTTAGTTGCGTCTGCTAAACAGAACCTCTTACGCTCGTGAACGTGATGGAGTGGGCTTGCAGTCTGTGAGAATTCAACCAATCTCTTTAGGGCGTTCGATTTAGCAGACGCCACTAAAGCAATGGCGTCTGCTAAATCGAACGTCTTACGCTCGTGATCAAGTGGGCTCTCAGCGTGTGAGAATTCAACCAATCCCATTAGGTGGTTCTATTTAGCAGACGCCACTAAAGCAATGGCGTCTGCTAAATCGAACGTCTTACGCTCCTGACCAAGTAGGCTCTCAGTCTGTGAGAATTCAACCAATCCCTTTAAGTGGTTCGATTTAGCAGACGTCACTAAAGCAATGGCGTCTGCAAAATCGAACTTCTTACGCTCGTGATCGAGTGGGCTCTCAGCCTGTGAGAATTCAATCAATCTCTTTAGGGGGTTAGATTTAGCAGACGCCACTAAAGCAATGGCGGGGCATGCAGTTGTCCTCGGTTTTAAGGCTAATTAAACTCTAATTATATTGCAATAAGAGATCATTGATTTCTTTAAGATGTAGTGTTATGTTAGCTGAACTTTTCCTTCAAAGGTCATCAAAGGTCATCAGTAAAACACACCAATGATTGTAACTTCTGGGGGTGGTTCTTAGTTCAAAATCATAGAGTACATTTTAGGCTCAAAATTCCACTGTATTTTGGTCCTACCAGCTTTTTCGGAACACTCTCTATCGCCACGTATTTCCACTCCTCAATAATTAATCCTCTTTTTATGATAAATACATATTTAACCATCAATCATTGTTTCTAACACTAATTTATTACAACACTCAATCACAACTTGGAAACATATTTTCAAATTGGTTGCTTGAAAATACTTAATTTGATGACGATAACGCGATAGAGTGTGTGGGGCCATCTATCGGCAACTAACAGATCAAACGTTACTAACAGACAGACAAAGGTAGGTATTTTTTTATAAATTTATATCTTAAGTGTATTTTAGAAAGGTGTATGTTTGGTCTTTAGTACATCATATTATATTTTATTTTAATTAAATCTTATAATGTTTAAATTTAAAATTAAATTATGTATTAAAATAATAATAAAACAAAAAATAGGAATTGGAATGAAAATAATTTAAAATACAAATTGAAATAAAGCTTAATTTAAAATACAAATTGAAATAAAGCTTAATTTAAAATACAAATTGAAATAAAGCTTAATTTAAAATACAAATTGAAAAAAAGCTTAATTTAAAATACAAATTGAAATTAAGCTTAATAATTTAAAATAAAAATTGAAATTAAGCTTAATAATTTAAAATATAAATTGAAATAAAGCTTAATAATTTAAAATACAAATTGAAATAAAGCTTAATAATTTAAAATACAAATTGAAATAAAGCTTAATAATTTAAAATACAAATTGAAATAAAGCTTAATAATTTAAAATACAAATTGAAATAAAGCTTAATAATTTAAAATACAAATTGAAATAAAGCTTAATAATTTAAAATACAAATTGAAATAAAGCTTAATAATTTAAAATATAACTATAAATAAAAGTGAAATAACTTAAAATACAAATAAAAATAAAAGCGAAATAATTTAAAATACAAATAAAAGTGAAGTAATTTAAAATACAAATAAAAATAAAAGTGAAATAATTTAAAATACAAATAAAAATAAAAGTGAAATAATTTAAAATACAAATAAAAATAAAAGCGAAATAATTTAAAATACAAATAAAAATAAAAGCGAAAGAGTTTAAAATACAAATAGAAATAAAATAAATAATTTAAATTACGAATTGGAATAAAAATATATATAAAAAAAATTTAAACCGATACAAGAATAATAATAACAAACAAACAGCAATACTATTAGTCCATCTGTCGCCGAACATTTAATTCCCATTAAAGTAATTTTTCACAGGTAATAGCCAAAAATCGTCCCTGGTAAATCTACCAAACTATATATACCGTATTTTACCGTAACGTTACCTTCCCTTTAAATACAAGGGGCATAGAGGTGGGGGGCATTTACAAATGGCGTAAGTGCGATCCCCCTCCTGAAGTTTGTAGATTGGGAAACCAGTCATTAGAGACGGGACGGTTTCGTCGGCAATGAGTAGCTAGCATCGGCTCAAGGTGTAAAAATATACCTACCCCCTTCCACTCCCCCCCAGACGTTTTACCTTAAATCTTTATGAACCCCCCCCCTCGTCCCCCCTTTGCCGGTTCGGTTTTACCTGGCGGTATATTTTACAGGGATTATAAAAAAAATTATCTCTTATGAAAAAGGTGTTTGAAATGGGGGCCCGAGGTGCCGCCGCCAAATGCTCCTGCATGCCAACGAGAAGATCATGTCGGTACTTTTATTCTTTATGCTGTAAAAGGGGTCGGACAATACACAAATTTCATACCGTCCTTCTTTTCAAAATTTTGCCATTTGATTAAGAAGTAAATGGCTTGAGATATCTATAAGTTTATTATTTTCAATATTTAGCAGGATATTTTTTATATTGGACACAAATGACTGATGCTACACTTTTTCATGGATATTTCCGGTAAATATTTAGGTTATTTAACTTTTCTGAGTATTTAATGTCTACTTTTAAGATTTATAATTCTTCTCTGGACTTTTAATGTCTATTTTTAAGATTTATAACTCTTTTCTGAACATTTAATGTCTATTTTTAAGATTTATACCTCTTTTCTGAACATATAATGTCTATTTTTAAGATTTACAACTCTGCTTTGGACTTTTAATGTCTATTTTTAAGATTTACAACTCTTTTCTGAACTTTTAATGTCTATTTTTAAGATTTACAACTCTTCTTTGGACTTTTAATGTCTATTTTTAAGATTTACAACTCTTCTTTGGACTTTTAATGTCTATTTTTAAGATTTAAGTTTTCAAATTTTCTTAGTTTTTGATCTTTTTCCTGGACTTCTAAGGTTTATCTTAATCTAATCAGCTGTAAAACATTTTCCGCATTTCTTAGGTCTATTTTCAGTTTAGGAACTGTTTTGGCATTTTTAGGGCCCATGAGGATCTAATTCAAAAACATTGTAACACTTGGAATTTCTCAACATAGCGTTTAAGCTAAATTTTTAATTAAATTTACATTTACTCCAACTCTTTTAGACATATTTTCAAGGTCTAACCTAATACGTATTTTTAGCATTCAGCGCGTTTTAGCTCCGACGAGTCACGACGAACAAGTTTACGAAACGGAATTTACGGGTACGTATATTAAAGGTAAGTGCGCGACCCCTCTGTATTTTGGCCCGGGGCATAAGTGGGTAGGAAAACCATTATTTGTCTACAGGCGCGAGAAAAATTAGTTCTCCTTTTATATATATGAAACGTCGATTATGAAAATGAAAGGAGCGGAAGATAAATATCCTAAAACAATCTCTCTAGCAAAATATTTATTTATTTATTTATTTATTCCTCCGCTATAGTTGACCTCGCTAAAGCGGTCAATCTGGGTTATGGCCGCCGTTCACACGTTCGCCCCAACAATGTGGATTTTATATTGACCTAAGCTGCTATTAGGAAAAATGTTTAGTCACTTTGCAACTTGGAATGAATTAAAATACGTTAAAAAGATCTTTTTAGCTCTCCGGGTGATGATGACGTCTTTGAGAGGTATTAGTTTGGACGTGTCTGTGTGTCTGTTACCGCGTTCGCAGTTGGCAAATTGGAGTAAACGTGTTCGCAGTTCACAGAAAATCATATTGGCTTCTACTCCGTTATCATCGTTAGGGTTAAGATGTACTCGGTGATCGACTAGGGTTACAATGGCGGGGCTTCCACAAAAGATTCACGCAATCGCGCTGTTTGTTAATAGGCATACGCTAGAATTCAAACGTCAATAATAGCTATGTTTAAAATTATTTTAGGAATAACGTTTCTTAAAAGAACTTAACTAAAATGAAGTCAAATTACTGACGGTTAAAATAATTAATATCAATTACATATCTTTAATTATTTAAGAATTGGGTGAATAGCTCTCGTCTCGATTCGGAGAGGTTTATTTTGCTTTCTCAACTTGTTTATTTTAATGTAATCTAAGGTAATCTTTCTTATGAATTTTAATTTTAATCGTTCGTAAGATGACAACGATAAAAATTAAATTATACCAAACATTAATTTAAACTGCTCAAAGGCTATAGAAAAGTGGTGTGATGCAAGCCTCTCAAACACTACACTTTACAAGGCGACAATATTTAACCTTGAACTTTTAAAATCATGGGCTGTTAATAGAGGTTGTGTGCAACTCAAAGACTATAATGACGTATTAACAACAACAAGTCTATTGTTGATGTACAATTAAGTAATTAATAATGTAATGAGAAAATGTTCAACTTACGCTCATACAGCTCTGCTTCAATTTGAGTGTCATGCCTAACATAGACCTTTTTTTTTTAAAAAAAACTCCCAACATTTTACAACTGAAACTGAGTTTCCACAATTAACCCTAATTAATTAAATGAATTACTATTTGATTTAAAGTAATAACATTCCTCTGAAACAAATGAATGAAATTACAAAATAAATAGAATAAATAGAAAAATATATAATTTGAATTTACAATTTACTTGTACAAATATGACTGAAAGTAAAATCCCAACAGCTTAAAAAAAATCAAAAAACATTACACACAAAGTAACGCCTCGCAAATTGCGCGTAACAAATAAATGAGGCATCAGCAATTACCTAGTTCCAGACTGGCCGCTTAATAACATCTCGCCGCGCCACAAGAAAAACCAGAAGTAAGATAAGGGACTAGAAGTATAGAGGTGACCAAATTCTTCACTTGGCGAAAGTGAATATTCTAGATAAGACACCAACGGTTGGCCCTCTGGTAGCGGTTTTGCCAATTTTCTCTCTCCAAAACGTGAGACGCTCTCGGGTGGCGGTAGACGGGGGCCGAATTAGATTCAAGCAGCACCCGCTTCGTCCGTGTACACCACCGGCTTTAGCTTCAGGGGAACGGGGGTAGGAAATGTTTTTCTCTCTCTCTAGTGTAGACACTCGCGAAGGAAGCGGTGGCATAAAATCCTCAAATTTGCTTACTAGTGCCAGGATCTATTACCAATGCTAGAGCTCTTTACTTCTAGTCTCATCCTACTTCTGGAAAAACACATAGAAGAGAGAACTTTAATTTTAAACCAGGAAAGGGACTCCAAACGTCTAAAGCTGATTATTTTCCGCAAAGGATCCATGACGATAGAAGTCGTTAGAAACCGAAAGAAGAAAAAATGAATTAAGAATGCTGGGAGGGTAAAAAGAAATGAAAAGCAAAAATTATTCGCCTCCCAACCAACACTATATTTTACTCCAAACAGGGACTCGTAATTTAAAATAGAAGGAAGGAATTAATTCGCTAGATCGGCGCTGTAGGTAGTAAAGTCACGAGACTAGGACTACTACTATGACACAGATTATTCCTGTAATTACTTGTTGAGAAAACAACGCGCAGGGGCGGGTAGGTTAAAGTAAATATAAATTTCTTGAAATAACAGAAATATTCTTCAAAATTTTTTCGAAATGAAATATTCTTTAAAATTTTTTCGAAATGAAATATTCTTTAAATTTTTTTCGAAATGAAATATTCTTTAAATTTTTTTCGAAATGAAATATTCTTTAAATTTTTTTCGAAATGAAATATTCTTCAAAATTTTTTCGAAATGAAATATTCTTCAAAATTTTTTCGAAATGAAATATTCTTCAAAATTTTTTCGAAATGAAATATTCTTCAAAATTTTTTCGTAATGAAATATTCTTCAAAATTTTTTCGTAATGAAATATTCTTCAAAATTTTTTCGTAATGAAATATTCTTCAAAATTTAAATTTTTCAAAACATAATATTCTTCAATATTAAAATTCTTCAAAACAAAATATTCTTGAAAATTAAAATTCTTCAAAACAAAATATTCTTGAAAATTAAAATTCTTCAAAACAAAATATTCTTGAAAATTAAAATTCTTCAAAACAAAATTTTTTTAAGTGAAAACCTTCAAGATAAAAAAATCTTGAAAATACCTTCTTAACAAACGAATATTTAAAATTACTTTAAAAAAACAATCCATTTTTTACGGAACTTTATCCCTCAAATTATAATCCTTACCGAAAGAAGGGGTTTAAAGGTAATGAGAGGTGGAGGGTTGGGTAGGCTCTGAATATCCGTCAAGAGAATGGTGCTTAGTAAAGGAAAAATTTTTACATTCTCTCTCTACACGGATAGACTTATAATTTGTACAAGCGCCTCTATAGGCTGGTGCCTATCTTAGAATGCGTACATTGTTCCAATGCCTAACTGGTTTTTCAATCGTTACAGGTTCCATGTTCCAAGACAGTACACGAGTGAGTTGTGTTAGAAGTGGAGGAGAAGCAGGAGAGAGTAATGATTGTTCCGCGTGATGTTTGTGTTTAACTGCATGGTAGCTTTAACGACCCCGACGTACGCTAATGACACATTCCTAATAGCGGTCATAGGGTTACGCAAAGTACACCCCTTATATATAACGAACACACGGATCTCGAGAGCTCAAATCGGGAGACGTGTAGAGAGGCGAATCACTCTGTTGGGAGTATTTGGTGAGTAAAGAGTAGTAGACGGTCAGCCCGCGTGGCTAGTGACGGAAGGGTTTTCCGGGACAAATGTTATACAACTTCAAAGAGTAAATGTAGTAATCTTTTGTTGATTACAACGTTGTTGTCTTACAGTGACACCAACGATCGCGAACGGTATTTGGCCATCGTTTATTCGTCCGTCCACTGACCCATATCTTATACAGGGTGTTTTAGCAAAGTCCATCACAAATCAAAAATGTTCCATGGCATTTTGCCACATGCGCCACCGTGACATTGTTTACAGCATACATTCCAGAAAGTTGTTTGTTTGTGCATTCTTTATGCACAAGAACAGTTCAATACATAATTTGACCAATCTGCACGGTTGGTATCACTATCGCCACGGAAATTGAGTTTAATATTGGAAGTGCTTTGTTTGATCGGGACGTAGGTGAACTCCTAGCCATTAAGCCAGTATGAGGAGACCAAATTCTTCGTCAGCCCAACCCGCTCTCCCCTTTTTTAAAACCGGCACAGAGTTGTGGCTCGGTATCTGAGTTCCGCACATGCGCATACGAGGTGAAAAAAATCATTGAAGATTGTTTACGGCCGAGGCTAGAGTTAACTACGCTGATCTCTGGTAAGAGCCTCTAACCGTCTTTCTGTATTTACTCTTTTTAAATTTCCATCTTAATGGATCACGTGGCGTCTGGCTCCTCGGCTGTGCGCCGTGGTAGATGCGCGTGAGAGAGTCAGAGACCTGCACGGGCCGAGTTTTTCAGGCCCGACCCAAGCCCGGCCCGGTTTTAGAATTTTGAATAAGCCCGAAACCCGGCCCGAGTCCGAGTACATAGTTGGTTTTTCGGCCCGGTCCGGCCCGGCACGTTACATGCATTAACCAAGCCCGGCCCGGCTCGGCCCGACACATTGCATGAATTGAACAGGCCCGGCCCGGCCCGGCCCGTTACACGTAGTTCAGTTGTAATTTTCATATTTTTTACATAAAATCAATGATTTGAATTCATATTTGCTTTAGCGTCGTGTATTTTTCATTTCTATCGATAATTGTTCGTTATATTTGTCCTTGGAAGCTTATACGCATTTAAATTATCTTTCATTTGAACTTTGGATTAAATGATAATCAAGTTCGGCCCGGGACGAATTTTGAAAAATGATCAAAAGCCCGGCCCGGCCCGGCCCGTTAATTTCCAAAATTTTAAAAGCCCGACCTGGCCCGGCCCGTTAATTTCCAGAATTTTAAAAAGCCCGACCCGGCCCGGCCCGATACAATTTTCAAAAGTGGAAAGCCCGGCTCGGCCGGACCGGGCTTGAGCCCGGCCCGTGCAGGACTCTGAGAGAGATATCGGTCTGTGCCGTTATAATCACCTTCCCCTTCCCTCTTTGATTCTCCTTCTTATACCTGCACAATGATTAAGCCGGTCAAGAACAAATTATTATAGACCCGAATCATTGTAGCTTTTTTATTAATCCCTAATTTAGCATCGTTTTATTTAAATTAAAAGTTAAAGAACAGTATCACGCAGCGTCTACATAGACAGGAAACTCTTCCCTTGCTTCCAGTTAATTTCGTAAGCATACCCAGGTCAATGCGTGCGAGTCAAAATGCCTTCGGTAAGTGAATGCCTCCTCGGTTCAGACTGAAAGTTGGAAAGGGTGACCCCCACTTGGTAGGTTTGGTTAGAACAATGAAAAGCGGCGGCGTCTTAAGTGTTAAAGAGCGCTTGCTTGGTGACTGAGAAAACGTGTTTCATTTAGGCCTAGTAGCGGTGGGACGCGTTATGTCATTAACAATATCACATCCGATCTGCCTTCCTTCTCCCCTCTCAGAGTTCCCTACGCGAGGGGAAATGTTGTATATCAAAGACTTACAGGATGTAGAAAATAATCAACCTGCTATAATTCTTTATAGACTCTTTCAATGGTTTAAAATCCAATACGACATTAAAATTTCAGAGTAACTATAGTTTAAATGTAATGATAGATTATTTTATTTATTCTTTATTGTTTTGATGAATAAGGGCGAGTAAATTACTGAGAAACGTTTGTTGAAGCATAGCCCACTCGATCACGCACGAGCAGCGCAGCGTCCGTGGACCGTACTGAGCGCGGATTGAGTGGGCCATGGTTGAAGCAATGAGTTCACACTAATGACGATTTTAAAAGGAATGGTCGAACTTGAACCATTTCTAAAGGAATGGGTCACTCTTATGCTGTTTCTAAAATAATCATAAAAATTGCGATCAGAAACCATTATATTTTTTCAGACCACGTTTGATCACTGAAACTTCGATTAATTCAACCGTAATGAACCTAATCGTTATTTGAAAATTTATGCTGAATATAACGCTTTAGACAAGGCAATGTTGACAAATATATTTCAGCTTTCCAGAATTTTACAGGTTTTCACTAATAAAATAAAATTCCCTGACTGTTGAAATTCTTAAAATTTCCACACTATTTCTGAACGTTTTGGCTTATTTTTATATTTCCTGACTTCTTTAGGACCATTTTCTCACATTTCAAAATTCCCTGACTTCTTCCTGACCATTTTGTCCCATTTTTAAATTCCCTGACTTCTTCCTGACCTTTCTTGTCCCAACTTTAAATTCCCTGACTTCTTTCAGACCATTTTGTCCCATTCCCTGACTTCTTCCTGACCATTTTGTCCCATTTTTTAAATTCCCTGACTTCTTTCAGACCATTTTGTCCCATTCCTTGACTTCTTTCAGACCATTTTGTCCCATTCCTTGACTTCTTTCAGACCATTTTGTCCCATTCCTTGACTTCATTCAGATCATTTTGTCCCATTCCCTGACTTCGTTCAGACCATTTTTTCCCATTGTAAAATTCCCTGACTCCTTCCTGACCATTTTGTCCCATTTTTTTTTAAGTTCCCTGACTTCTTCCTGACCATTTTGTCCCATTTTTTTTAAATTCTTTGACTTCTTTCAGGCCATTTTGTCCCATTCCCTGACTTCTTTCAGGCCATTTTGTCCCATTCCCTGACTTCTTTCAGGCCATTTTGTCCCATTCCCTGACTTCTTTCAGGCCATTTTGTCCCATTCCCTGACTTCTTTCAGGCCATTTTGTCCCATTCCTTGACTTCTTTCAGGCCATTTTGTCCCATTCCCTGACTTCTTTCAGGCCATTTTGTCCCATTCCCTGACTTCTTTCAGGCCATTTTGTCCCATTCCCTGACTTCTTTCAGGCCATTTTGTCCCATTCCCTGACTTCTTTCAGGCCATTTTGTCCCATTCCCTGACTTCTTTCAAGCCATTTTGTCCCATTCCCTGACTTCTTTCAAGCCATTTTGTCCCATTCCCTGATTTCATTCAGGCCATTTTGTCCTATACCTTGACTTCTTCCTGGCCATTTTGTCCCATTTTTAAATTCCCTGACTTCTTTCAGACCATTTTGTCCCATTCTCTGACTTCTTCCTGACCTTGCTGTCCCATTTTTAAATTCCCAGACTTCTTCCTGACCTTTTTTTCACCAATTTTTAAATTTTCTAATCAGTAGCAACTCTTCATGGGTTTTTGCTATAAACTATTTCGTAAATTCACGCTCCCTTTAAACTATAAAAAGAAGCCATTGTTTGAAGCCATTTCGGAAGTGCAGCTTAATAATACGTTTACCGGTCCGGAATCTTGCGCGGTGTTACGTCAGCGTCGAGTGCAAATAAAAGGGTCTCGAGTATTAGCTGGACGCGGTCATTAGCGAAAGCACCCGAGAGAGCCAAAATTTAAGCATTAAAACATTTCCTTTTTCAAGAACACATTTGGTTACAACTATTAAAAGCCAGCTCGACTAACCCAAAAAGGAAACTAAACATCATCTGCTATTTCAAATAATACAATACCATGCATGATTCCTCGACTTAAAGGCCGACTTCCAGCAGCGAAAAGGGTTCTAGCGAACTGAAACCGAGCATCGAGTCTAACAAGGGACCGTTCCGATTTTCGAATCCCCGCTGGGTCAAAAGTTTGAAGGGTTCTCGATAACTGAAGATGAATAATAGAAATCCTTTTAAATTTATTACCTCTCGAATTTTTGCTTTCCCCTGAAGGAATTTCTCTATTGTGTGTCTTCAGTTCGCTGGGGTGGCGTAGCGGTTAGCGCTTTCGCCTCGCAGCAAGAGCTAGGATCCCGGGTTCGATCCCGGACTGTGGCACCGGGTGAAAATCTGGGAATAAATCCTTCTGCGTAGAGTTTGCAAGTTCTCTCCCCGTGCGCTTGTTAAAAGGAGTTTTCCTCCGCGGTCTATAACCCGGTTGGTTTCTCATAATTTCCATCAAAGCTTGCAGAGGTTAACGGTAATTGTTAGTATAGAGGGCGCTGTAGGTTAGCTGTGGGGGCTAGCCACCTGCACCCCTCTATGCATTGTAAGGGGACCCACCTGCTTAGTGTGGAAATCCCTTCATAGACAAAGCTTAGATTACTATAATTATTATTATTATAACGATTTCTTCTTACTTTTAAATCTTACTTCGGCTCATGGCTAATCTAACTATCGTTATAAAGGTCATATACCCGGGCGGCTCACTTAACGTTCACTATTGGGGTTAGTGAGATAAATAATATAATTATGGTCAAAGTTGTCTAGGGGATTGGTTTTTTTTTTAAATATAGGAGTAATAACTCATGGTAAACGTATTTGGAGTTTGCCAATAAAATATTTAATAACACTAATCAAAACTAATAAATAATAGCATGCACATGAAATAAGACTGGTAATAAGAAAATAATAGCATGCACACTTTTAATAAAATACTAATAAGGCCTGTTTAACTAAATACGATATCGTATTTCAACACAGAAGGTGTTTATAAAAATACTGAACCACATAAGGGTTTTAAGTAATAATTGAAATATAGTTCACCACATAAGGGTGTTAACATAATGAAAGCTTTTTAACTTTTTAACCACAAAAGGGTTTAGAGTTCTAAACAGATGCCCTTAAGGACTTTTACTAAATGTTTTTGTTACGTTACTCGTTTAATAGCGGAAACGTCTTCATCTCCACGGTGCGGTGATCCAGAGGTCGGTACGCGTGGCGCGTAGAAATTAGGGCTAGGGCCCAACCAACGAAATGTTCATGGCGACATAGTCTTTGTCTCGAGCGAGGCCGTACTTAACGTTACCGCGAGCGTTGAAGTTTTTAAGTTTTGCGCGCACTTAAACGGTTTGGCGCGATTCACCAATAAAGGCGGTCAGGAACAGCAACGGACATTGGTTCGGTCGGCAGGTAGCTTCGTCTACGGCATGAGAGTCGTCTCTGGCATCAGCGTCCTCGATGGTGGAGAGTGAAAGAGTATAATGATAATGTCCATTGTTCACTCTGGGCTTATATAGGTTTTTGGTGGCCCAGGTTTCATCCATCGAGCCAATCATTGATGAGCTTTCTCCGGTAAACGTCCCTACTCGAGTTCCGTTTTAGTTTGATGACGCACTTGTTGCAGGTGTTCGAAACGCGAACGCGTCCTCTTATACCGTGACCCAAGAGGTCAGAGTTTTATTCATGGTCCGAGTAGAAACTAGTTTTCTCTCGTCCATGTTACACTGATATACTAAATACACTAAAATATCCTACACTACACAATAATACATTTGAAAAACACGATTGGCAAACTCCATTCTTTAGGTAAAGGGTTAAAAATATATGTACAAGAAAAAGGGACTCTCACGAACCCCCAGAGAGAATTGTAAGCCGTTCAGGTGCGCCTATAGAAACCATGGCCATTGATATTCTATTTGCTAGGGAATTCCCATTGAACCGAGGTTCGCGACCAGCGCTGACCCCAACTCAAGGAGAATTTTTCAAAGTTTAAAGGGAAGATAACTAATTTTAAAAGGGAAGATAACTAATTTTAAAAGGGAAGATAACTAATTTTAAAAGGGAAGATAACAAATTTTAAAGGGAAGAATACTTTTTCTTAATTTTATCAAATTTGGCGTTACAAATTCCCCCGGAACTAACGTCGACGTCCGCGGAGACTATATACAAAAACTAAGGGGTAAATATATACAAAAACTAAGGGGTAAATATATACAAAAACTAAGGGGTAAATATATACAAAAACTAAGGGGTAAATATATACAAAAACTAAGGGATAAATTAAAAAACTCAAAAAAAAATTCGAAGAAAAAAAAACTTCTGCAGTTACTTTATGTACATATGCGCAATTAGGAAACTATTTACAACCATAAGTATGTTAACGTTACTTATGGCGTGATGGGACATTGAAAATAACAAACCATCCCAAAAATAAAATGGTGCACCAAATTTGGAAGAAAAAAATCAGCCAAATACAAAACTAAAGGCACTATCTCTCAAAAGGAGTGAGGCCTATAAAAAATTAACACAATCACACTAGGATTGGTTTGACCCTTCCAGTATTGGGGTCTCGTGGTCGCAAAACGCGTCCGCTGGTATTGGTTACCTCGTCAGGTTCAGTAGTGTCACAAGTGTCTACTGGTGACGGGTTGCTAACATCGCTAGGTTGAAGAATCGCCTCGTCACGCGCAACATATGGTTTAAGCTGGGATATATGGTATTTACCATAGAGGGCCTTTTTGTCCATTGTTTCTAATTTATAGCTAAGTGGGCTTAATTTCTGCGCGATTCGATAGGGTCCATCAAATGAAAGCGAAAGCTTTGAAGCGAATTTATCTGCTGCATTAGACAGAAAATGGGACCGTTTTAAAACCAGGTCTCCTTCTGACAGCTCGAAATCTCGGTGACGTTTATCGTAATAAACTTTTTGTTTAATTTGAGATTTCTTCAAATTATTGTATGCCTTTTCTAAAGAATGGGTAACTTTTGGCATGACCGTAAGACCATAGGCCTTTCCTTTTTCATTAGTCACGTCAACATCTGACGTCTGGGGATCAGTTAGAGAGCACGCTGTGCGTATTTCGCGTCCGAACATAAGTTCAGAAGGACTAAACCCAGTGGAATCATTGACCGCTGTTCTAATGGCCATAGCGTACTGTTGGAGTCCTTGATCCCAGTCCTGGTGGTTGTCATGGATATAGGAAGCTATCATAGTACCGATAATTTGGTTATGTCTCTCAGTGAAGTTTTCCTGAGGATGATATAACGACGTTAGTCGTTGCTTAATACCATATTGCTGGTACACATTTTTAAGTAGCTTAGAAACAAAAGCCTTTCCATTGTCGCTAACAACCACCGAGGGGAGACCATAACGTGTAAAAACATCGTCAATTAAATGTCTAATTATGGGTTTTGAAGTACCGTTACGAAGGGGAAATATTTCCACCCATTTGGTTAAATAGTCCGATACTACTAGGATAAATTTAAATCCACGTTTACTTCGTGGGTACGGACCTTTTAGGTCCAATGAAATTACATCAAATGGTTCGGTTACGTCGCTGCTTTGCATAAGGCCAGCAGGTAATTGTCTGGGGATTTTATGCTTCTGGCACACCGAACACGTTTTACAGTATTTATAACATCCATTGTCAGTCCTTGCCAAGTGAATTGACTCTGGACTCGCCTAAGCGTTTTCTTAGTACCGAAATGTCCGGCAGAAGGAATGTCATGGCTAAGAAATAATATTCTAGCTTTCAATGATTGGGGTAAATATATTTTACAAGGGTCCCACCCAAAATGGCAAGCTTTTCCCACGTCCTTATATAAGACGGTATTCCTAATCTCGCAAAGAGGTGCTGTCTTCTCTATCCATACACGCAACTTAGGGTCCTCTGGTAAACCACCGTCATTCAAATAAAGAATGAGAGGGCCTAATTTAGGGTCGGTAGTTTGAGCATTAATTAACTCTTCGCGATCATAGAGAATAGGTTTATTGTCTGGATTGGCGGTAGATATAGCCGAGATCTGACCATCTACTAGGGTGTCGCTTTCTGGGATACGCGATAATGCGTCGGCAACGGAATTATCTTTACCGGGGACATGATGTATATTAAAAGTAAATGCTTGCAACCTAGAATTCCAACGCGCGAATTTACCGGTTGGGTCAGGAGCTCGGTGCAGCCATCGAAGGGCGCTGTGATCTGTATAAACATCGAACTGGGTCCCTTCAACGTAAGGTCTAAATTTTTCTACGGCCCACACGATTCCCAAACATTCCCTTTCAGTTGTGGAATACTTTTGTTCCGCCGAGCTCAGCGCCCTACTGGCGTACTGAACTACGTATTTCTTACCATCAATATTTTGAGACAGAACGGCACCTAAGCCCACATTAGAGGCGTCGGTGTGAATTATGAATGGGTATGCATAGTCAGGGATGTTAAAATGGGTGCTGTAGCTAATTTAGTTTTCAAAATGTTAAATGCGGACTCCTGGGCTTCCGTCCATTTCCACGGAGTGTCATTGTGGAGTAGTGAGTGTAGGGGCTGCGCGATCTTAGCAAAATTTTGTACGAAACGCCTATAATACGAGGTCATACCCAAGAACCTGCGGAGTTGTTTAATATTTCGCGGGGTTGGAAAGTTTTCCATGTTACCAGTTTTATCGGGGTCAACCATAACACCATTATGGGACACAATATGACCCAAGATTTTTGCTTCCTTACGACAAAATTGCGTTTTAGTAGCTTTAATAGTTAAGCCTGCGTTTAGTAATCTTCTAAAGACTTCCGCTAGTGTTTGGATATGTTGGTCGAAAGTGGCAGACGCTATTATAAGATCGTCTAAATAGGCACACACCCCCGAGTCATTAAGATCCATAAACAAGTTGTTCACCATCCTTTGGAATGTTGCGGGGGCATTGGTCAAACCGAACATCAGCACCTTTGGTCTAAAAAGACCGCGATGCGTCACAAAAGCGGCCATGTCTCTGTGTGCCTCGTGTAGGGGCACTTGCCAATAGCCACTTCGCATGTCTAACGTGGTGATATAATTTGGCTTGCTAATTGACTCGAGGATGTCATCTATTCTGGGGAGAGGGTATTTATCCTTAACCGTTACGCTATTTAGCTTCCGATAGTCGGCACATAAACGGGAATTAGGCTTTTTCTCTACCTCCCCCTCTAAAACTGACTTTTCACCTATATCGGTTTTCTTTCCCACTAAAACAATAGGGCTGGCCCAAGGACCACACGAAGGTTCTATCAGGTCCTGCTCCAACATCTCGTCAATTATGCCGTCAATAATTTGTCTTTTGGCGGGGGAATAACGATAGGGGGCACTAGCAATTGGGAGCGCCTCTCCTACATTAATATAGTGTTCGATACAAGTAGTTCGACCAGGTAGTTTAGAAAATATGGGTTTGTATTTGTGCACTAAAGATTGTAATAAGGAACGCTGTTGATCATCTAAGGGTGCTTCAATTACTGCTGCATTCAGACCTTCTATATCTATCATTTCATCCTCGAGAGATAAATTAAACAGGGAAAAATTATTCCCACTTTCTAAGGGGAGTTTACAAGAAACATTATCAGGATAACAAAAGTTATTCTGTCCAAATCTATAACCATGCCAACATGGCCTAAAATATCTCTCCCGAGAATGCATTGATAAGGGATATCTGATACGTAGACAGCTTCAAAAGTGACTTGTTTACGTGGAAAACAAAAAGGAACCGTGACGTTCCTGCCGTGATCAACGGAGTTTGATCGGGTTGTTTTAGGGTGATGTTTTCATTTCGAGTTACGTAACCCTGCTTTTCTAATAATGGTTTTAAATTACTGTGTAGGACTGTATTACTGGAACCACTGTCCACTAAAGCTACGCAGGGGGTCGTTCCTACAGAAATATTGATAAAATTTTGAGTCCCCCTGATAAAGTTTTAGGGTTCTCTAAAAAATAATTCCCCGTGCTAACTGTTGTTTCTATTGACGCGAGGGAGTGGGCGGGGCTCCTGGTGGATTGGTGGCGCCCGCTACCCCGTTTCCCGAGTGTCTATTTTTCTTTCTATCTTGACAATAGGGACGTATGTGCCCTACCTTTCCACAGCCATCGCACGTTACGTTTGCATTGTAATAGGAACTCGTGCCTCTGCTACCCTGAATATTTGTTCCCACCTGGGGTGTACTTGGCGGGGGGTTTGGAGCTTGAGAATTATTAAATGGTTTCTTGGCTTTAATAAAATTGCCATTTGAAGAACTAGGTACATTCTTTGAACTTGAATTATGGGCGCTATCTTCACGACGCTCCTTTAAAACCATTTGTTCTACTCCAAACGCGTCGTCAAGTAGTTCCCTTACACTAGTGTACTTTTTGGTCATTAGGTACTTCTTAATGTCGCTACGGAGGTTTCGCTTAATTGCGGCAGCTTGTTTTCTATCAGATAATGGGCTATTCAGTTGACTAAAAAGTTTTTGCAAATTATCCGCGTATTCACCAACGGTTTCATGGTAGCGTTGGGTTCTCTCATTTATTTTGTCCTGAATAAACTCATCATTGGATTCTCTCTCAAATCTGTCTCTAAGAGCTACTTCGAAATCATCAAAACTATTAAACGGGTCTTGTTCCGCGAACCAATCAGCTGCGGGGCCATGCAATAAAGAGGGTACCCAATCCCGAATAAAAACATCTTCTTCTAATCCATGCGTAACACGCATCTGTTTAGCCCTTCGTAAAAATTCTTTTGGACCGGAGTCCGTGGGCCTCCCTGTATAGGTGGGCGGGGGAAAAGGATTCGAGTAAACAAATTGCGCTCTAGCTACAGGAGGGTTGTTTACTACGGGTTGAAACTGACCCTGAATACCACCTGCAGTGTTTGAGAGATGGGTTATTGTACTAGAATTGCTACTAGCTGGAATTTGCGGTGCCGTTATAGGCATGGGCTGAGGCAAACCCGAATTTGACCCTACAAGCGAGCTTTGCTGAGAAGCTCCACTAACAATAATTGGATTAACCTGTGAGGGTGTTAAGGGTGCTAACAAAGAAGGCGATTGCAAGGGGGCTGTATTTTGAGCCATAGTAGCCTGTAACTGATTCAAAGAAGCCTGAAAATGTGCTTGTTGGGCGGCCATTTGAGATAATTGTGTCATAAGAGCGGTTAAAACGTCCGCTGGTACCGTGACGGTAGCGCCTGGTGCGTTTGCCGTACCACTATTTTGAGATAAAGCCTGAGCGGCGGCTATACTGCTATTTACATTAGAATTAGCATTAACTTGGCTAGTGGAGGGACCGACATTAGGGCCTACATTAACTAAATTTGGTTTAATGGGGGTACCTGTTGGTTAGGTTGCCCCGTAGGTGAAGTACTACGCGAAGGGGGATCGCTGTGAACTAAAGGCATGGTTTTAGCGACTTCGCGATTCTTGTAACGCTCAGAGCGGGATTGCTTACAATGAGCTATTGTTAATTCGTCAAATCGACTGTATATATTATTCATAAACAAATATGAATTTAAGGTCAAATAAAGACAAAAAAATTACGTCCTGG